>JAWDJX010000028.1:0-364071 GCA_033117895.1 Extremus antarcticus
TAATAAGAAGGGTATACTAAGGTTTAAAGGACGAATTTATATCCCTCTAGAGTAAAGTATACGCTAGGAAATTATTATATAGTACTATAATTATCCTATAGCTAGATACTTTAGCGTAGAGTAAGTATATAAGTTATTTAATTAGAGCTACTATTAGTAATACTCTAAAAGTAATATTAAGGAGTATATTAAGACCTATACTATATACTAGCGAAGTAAGGCTCTAAGATACTTACTATATAGAGAGCTAAGTTCTCTTCCCCTTCTAGTAGAACTATTTAAGGAATTAATAATAGATTTTATTATAGGTCTTCTACTAGCTATACGAGATAGGTACGCCTAAAATACGATCCTTATAATTATTAACTAGTACTCTAAAATAGCTTAATATATCCCTACTTAGAAAGACTAGAATATAAAGAATCTAGTAGAATACTTCTTCTAGCTTATCTACTATACTAACTAGGGTATCTTAAAGGGTATAGTATTAGATAGAAGACTAACGTTTATATTAGCTTTCTAGGGAGAGCTTTACTATTAATTAAGTATTAGACGTAAACTAAGCTTAGTATTCTACCTATAAATAGATAGATAAACTAAACGATAAAACTAGACGCTTAAGTACTATCTATAGTACTTCTATAGTAAATATCTAGAGGACTAGCTATTATTACTACCGTTAGTAGAATTTACCTATAATAATTCGGTATATAGTACTACTAGATAAATACTATTCTTTATTATCTAGGAATAATACCTAAGAATACTATATACGCCTAAGGACGAGCGCCGTAGAGAAGAGGTCCCCGCCGTCGTAGAACGAATATAATATATTCGCGACGTACGTATATCGCTTAAGGAGTATATAAAGAAAGCCTAGGAATACTAGTAACGATACTATAATAAGAAGTACCTACTAATCTTATTTAAGAAGAGCGATATAGTACTACTTAGTACTAGGAACTTAAAGCTTAACCCGCTAAGTAAAAAGACTTTACCTAAATATATTAGACCCTTTAAAGTAAGGGACGTAATTAGAACGTAGGTATACCGTATCTAGTTACTACCTACCTATTATATCTACGACGTATTCTATATATTACTTCTAAAACCTTATTACTATTATACTAGGACCTAGGAAGATAATTTATAAGGTCTAGAGATACTACTAAAAGGAGATAACGAAATCTAGTAAGTTAATAAGATCCTAGACTATAGGAGACGATAAGGTAAGATAGAGTACCTACTATAATAGGAGGGCTACTCTAAAGAATAGGACTTATAGGTACGAGTATTAGACTTCGAAGAAATAAGCGACCTACTAGTAGACTACGTATTATATACTCTATATACTTCTAAAAGGACTAAGTAATATTTATAAGATAGAGGATACCTACCTCGTAAGTAATAGGAGGCTAGGCTTACGATAATAGAAAACGAGATAGAGACTTAATACCTATTTTTTAAAACGTAATATATAATAACGTTATATAGATAAAGAACCTATACCTTAGCTACACGTTATATACGTAACGAGTAGTTAAAAAAAGTATAGAGAGAAGATATATTATATAGTTTTAGGGTTAGCGCCTAGTAGTTCTAAAGACGCCGCTTATAAGTATATAAGTATATAAGTATATAAGTATATAAGTATATAAGTATATAAGTATACTAGAAAATAATATATACGTAAGAAGGCTATAGCCTACCTATACTAGAGCTATAAGTTTATAGAGTATAAAGCTCTATACTAGTATATCTATCTACGTATTATACTTTAGGTAGTACGCCTCGTCCTAATCTACTATATCCTCCTTATCTATTATAGCGATACGAGTACGCGCCTCGTCGCGCTCTACTATACTAGTAAGCTAGAGATATATTAGTAATACTCTATCTACGATATAGGTACGATCTTACTCTTATAGTAGTATTAGCCTACTAGGTAGCTATATTAGCTATAGACTCTATAGTAATAGCGACGCGGGTCTACTTACGTAATAATAAGGAAAGGTAGTTAGTAGTAGTAGTAGGGTTACTAGTACGTACGTTTATTAACGTACTAGTATAAGTAGAGATTAACCTATACTACTATAAGTAGAGGGTTATAGTACGCTATATACGCGTAAGCTTTAAGCTAGAAGTAAGGATAGTAGGATTAGTATAAGGAGTAGGGCTAGCTCTACTAATAATAGTAGTATAGACGTCGTAAAGGTAGTATAGACGCTTATAACGCTCGTTTAACTTACTTAGAATCTACGATCGATTAGTACTATAAAGGAATATTATTTATATAGAAAAATATATAAGTTAGTAACTACTATAATTCCTATAGATATACTTACTATAGCGTATACTATTATTAGGCTTCCTATAGTTACTGCTCTTAGTAATACTTATATAGTAGTAAGTATAGGTAGAGGTATAGGGCTCTAGCGCGTCTACTACGTAGCTAGTAGTAGAGAAGGTATATTCTAGTATAGTACGAAGTACGTACTTCGTAATATACTTAGGCCTTATATATACGAATATTATACGATATAGCTACGCTACGCGTAGTTTTAGTAGTAGTATCGTATAGTATATATAAGGTAATATAGTATATATAAGGTAGTATAGTATATAGGAGGAGTTATAGTATTAGAAATATATTAAAGTTCTAAAGAGCTTTAGTAAATATAATACTAAACCGTTACCCTCTACGACTACTTATAGCGTAGCTACGGCGTAGCTAAGCCTTACTATATACTACTCTACTATAAATACGGGACTTACGTTTATAGAAAAATATAGAATTACCTACTATTACTACTAAGGATAACGGCTAGAAAGGGAGCGTATATAACGCTAGGTAGAGCCTTAGTACCTATATAAAAGGGGATTCTCTCTTCTATCGTAACTTAGTATTAATTACTTTTATCCTAATACTAAGTTATCGTTCTTTACGCTACTACTTATCCTTCTAGGTACTATCTCGTACTAAAATAGGAACCCTCTTATATATAAGGTAAGTTAACTTACTATTAGCTATAGATAATATAAGATAGGCTTAGCATCTTACTTATCTTACTCGTAGATAGGTTTAGTAGCCTTAATTAGTACGCCTTTTACTAGTATACTTACTCTATATAGTAAGAATAACCCCTATAATAGTTAGATATTTAGTAGGCGCTATAACTATCTTAGCTTAGTAATACTATCTATTCCTACTATCGATATTATATAGAAGAGGCTTAATAAAGCTACGGCCTTAGATAATTATATCGAGTAGAGAGAGATTATTACTAAGCTATTAGCGCTAAAGTAGGTTAACTTAGTTAGAGATTCTTTATCTTAGTAAAAACTATAGTAGTATAGCTACGTAAGCTTAGTTCCTAACCTTTAACTTAAGTAGTCTATATCTATAACGTCTTTAGAGGAGTCTAAGCTTAACTTTATATATATATACTAACTTTTCTAGTTAACTTTATAGGGATATACTAAAACTTTTCCTATTTCTACTACTAAGCCTTTATTTTATTTATTAAACTAGTATATTTATTAAAAATCTAAATAAGCTATTTTGTTAAGCGGTACTTATATAGTAGTATTATAACTTAAAATATTATAATTTACTTATATATAGCTAGATATAAGCGTTTCTAAATTTAGCGTATTTAACTAGTAGAACTAGACCTATTATCTAAGGCTATATTAATATAAGTAAGTTATTATATTAGCGTTTTTAGTAACTTTAGTATATAATCTAGTATTCTATCTACTAGATCTTAAAATAGCTATAATACTTACTAAGATATCTATTTTTAAAGTTACGTACTTATCGATCTTATTACTACTATATATCTATTATTACTAAAGATTAAGATATAAAATTAAGATATATAATTAATCTATACTATATTTAGGATATATAAAGTTTATAGGTTATATAAAGTTTATAGGTTATATAAGCTATTATTAGACTAATAACTAGTAATTTACTAGAATCGTAATTTTTAAAGTTTATAGTATTATATTTAGCGTAATAATAGCTATTAAGCTTAATTAGCTATTAGAGGCCCGAGTTATACTATAAAACTCTTAGAATATTAAATAATATCTTATTATTTCTTTTATTAAGCCCTTATTCTAACTAATAAGGGTAAATTAAAAAAGTCTTAACGCTATTTATAATAGGTAGTACTAGTCTAGTTATTAGAAGAATCTATATATAAGTTAATATATATATATATAAGCTATATATTAGCTAAGTTTTATACTAATCGGCTAAGATTTACGTAAGTTACGGAAAAGTTAGTTATAAAGCGGAAGTTATACTTAGACTCTAGTAGAGTAAATTTCTTAATTTAGCTAGTCTAAGTCTAAGCTATACGTATTATACGATAATAGTCCCTACTAAGACAAAGAGATTCTAGTAGGATTTCCTACTAATAGTAATTACGGCGGTAGAGAGGGGTAGATTAGAGTAGAGATAGTAATAAAGGGCTTAGCCTCCGTAATAGCACATCTAGTCTAGAAGAAGAATCTGTATGTAGACAATATATGTGAATCAACGAGGGCATGTAGAAGACATGTCTCTAGCAAGCTCTTATGGCCTCGTGGACATGCTCGAGGTTCTCGTTCATGAAGCACTTGTTGATGTAAATGTAAAGGTTTACGAAGCGACGCCGCTGAGTCAGGCTGCGGTGAACGGACAAACAGAGACGTAGAGGTGGCTGCTGGACCATGATGCAAGCTAATTGATCTCGGACTGCGGGGCATCAGTCGTCTTGATTCTGTTGGGGAAGTGAGCGAAGCTTTGTTCAGAGCAGCATGAGAACCTCGTGAGAACGGGACTGAATGTGTGAACTTCAACGACGCCGTAACAGAACAATAGCTGAAACGAGTCCAATTAAAGGAGTCGCGCTCGGTGATGCGGGAAATGGGAGTGGTGGGCTAGCAACAAATACTAACGGGTGGAACTAACTAGGGCGAGCGTCTTCTCGACAAGTCGACCAGCTGCGAGTTTCCTTGCGCTTCATCCCGTACTGGCCTTTAAGAAAGCTAGATGCTGTAGCTAGCAAGAAGTGAAGACAACCGCCGCGTCGCACCGTCTAAGAACGATGTTGGGTGCGTCCCCAACCGATTCAGCTGCTGCTGAAACCGCATGCTGCAATACCGACCTACGCAACCTCTTCACCGTTGCCGAGTCCTACGAATCAAAGTCCGCAAAAAACCGTCCAAGCTGCGAAATCGTCCCATCCGCGTTCAAAAGCGACGACGGGTCCCCACTGGTAGGCCCAAAATACGCATACCGCTCCACCTCCTCGGTGTGCTCCAGGTAAGGAATGATCCCACTCAGAAAAGCCGTCGTATCCTCATATGCTCCAGACGCTTGAATATTGTCCACCCACACCTTGACAGGAGGGTTCAGTTTCTGGGCAATGCCGATAGCTCTGGCGACGATCTGCTTGAAGTTCGTGATGCTGGATGGCGCCCCGCCAGCGTCGAGCGTGTTGATCCAGTGGATCGCGATGAAACCGATGGGACAGCCGGTGCATTTTGCCAGGAAGTCTTCTAACCAAACGAAGTCCTGTTCACTAGTCAACATGCAAGGCGCGCCGACCAGAGCTTCGGAGGTCCAGTTCTGCATCTCTTGCTTCCAGTAGTTGGCACCAATTTGCCCATCGAAAGGGACGGTCGCAGTGAGTCCAGGCTCGCCAAAGCTGAAGAAGTGTCCCGTGCCGTTCTCGATCGCTGTTTCCGCGTTCTGGACCCAATACTGGTCGGGTGCGACATTGTAGCGCTGGGGAATGTAATGAATGCTAGCATCCAGACCCTCCGGCCGTCCAGACCAGAAGTTGGCCGTCCACTTGATCTTTGGGGTGGACTCGTGAGTGAAAGCTTTGACGTAGTACGTTTTGTCGTTGGTGTTGGAGTCGTCGAGAGGCATTATTATGCCGCGTTTGTGCTTGATGTGGGACGCCGAGGGAGGTATAGCTGCGGGAGCTGCACGAGGACTGGAAGTGGGCATCGCCAGTGCCGCTGGCAAAAGAAAGATGGCGAGGTCGATGTTGGGGAAACGCATTTTGCTTGAGGGGTAGAAATGCTGCTGGAGAATGGAAGATGAGGCTCAAGGTTTGTGACGATTCAAGTCTGACCGCTGACCTGAGCAGTCGATGGAGTCGTAGCTCGTCAAGAAAGCGACAGGTTAAGTTGTGACAACGATTGTAAAGACTGGCTGCTTACTACGTAACGGAGGGACGAGGAGAGGATTTGAGAGGTCGATACTTCTTGGCGATATAAAAGAGAAAAGGCGTATTCCAAGAATGAGAAGACAATTTCGGTAGTCAAGCAGTGCAAACGTTGTGGTTTGGGTGGTGTGACAGAGGATGGATCACCGGAGATTCGGTTCACCGGCAACCCGATCCTTCCAGCTCCTCCGTGTACTACTGACAGCTGTCTTCGGCAACAGCACCCTCTTTTCCCTCTTCGGTATTTGGTGGTATGATACCAAAGACGAGAAGATAAAACGCGCGAGTTTGATCGTCGGACATTGAAACAACCTCATCTCGGACTAAACGCCGAATGGGTTGTTGGCGTTGATGAGGGGCAGTGCTCTCAACAGTCAGGCATGGAGAGCGTTAATTGTTTGATCGACTGATTCAGTCAGTCAATCAGGCAAAGACTTTAGAGCACTTTCATCAGTCAAACAAGGCCTTGACTGTAGCAATTACTGACTGATTGATTGATTAGTGGTAATGTACTGTAGTTGTGAGTTTTGGTGTTTGTGAGGGTTAGGTTCCGATTCTCTACGGCCTTTGATTGGCTTTAGCTCAAGCGGGCCGCAGCAAATTAGATAAGATCTACTTATTCGGGCAGGCTTTCCGCCACCTTCTGCGCGTTCTTCGGCTACGCGTATGTTTTGAAAGGTTCAAAAATGTCCGATGGCTATTTAAACATCAACACCATTACCGAGTTATGGTCTCACAAATTCGAATAAGGGACACTAATACCCAAAGCCTAATTCATCGAACATCCGACCTCCGCCTCCAAAGCGCCGACGTACAGAACCTCCGCCGCAAAGCAGCCAGCCTACTTTGCCATTCGCGCCTCCAAATCAACCGAAACCTTCACAACCAGCAGTACCTACGGCTGTAGAACCAACAGAGATCCCGTCAGGCGCCTCTGATAGCGATTTGCCAGCAAATAAGGATGGACTTGCGGCCAGAAGAAAGACGATACCTGCTAAAGAGCGACTGCTCTTCGAGCCAACGTGGCATCTTCTTCAACATGGTATATATCAGCATAGAGCGCGTACCAAACGCAGTGTTGGCGAGAGCAAGATCTCATGGGTCTTTCAGCATGGTACGGAGGTAGAGAAGATGATAGGCGACAGCCTCTTCAAAGGTAGATACTGGGTATGCAAGTACTGCGACGACACCAAACGAAAGCAGACTCCTTTTGGCTGCGCTAGTACCTCGTCCGCAGCATACCATTTAGAAGCAGAGCACAAAATCGGAGCAGATGGTCCTCTTCGAGATGGACCAGCCGTTCAGCAAACCACTCTCACAAACGCTACCTTTCTTTGTAATCCAAGCAGCCCTAGAGCTGCCGAGCTTTGGCAGCAGAAGTTCATTAACTGGATTACACACGACGACATGGCCTTTAGCCAAGCAGAGAGTTCTTTCCTTCGCGACCTCCTCCTTCACAGTAGCAAGGATATTGAAGCATTGCTGCCAAAGGCGAATACGGTACGCGCATGGATAATGAGCGCTTTTCAGAGCCGCCGAGTCGACGTCAAAGCAAGCTTGCAAAGCGCTCGTAGTCGAATTGCAATATCCTTTGATGGATGGAGCTCACCGAACGATCTAATGCTACTTGGTATTGTCGGTCACTGGATTGATAAGGAGAAGCAACAACGACACGCTCTGCTAGCACTTACGCCGCTTGAAGGTCACGCTGGAGAGGAGGATTTATCACCAGCACTCCAGCAGTGCATCGACTACTACGGCATTGGCAACAAGCTCGGCGCCTTTCAGATGGATAACGCGGACAATAACGACACCTGTATGCGCTCACTTGCGCAGCAGTACCCTATCAACGTCGATGAGCAGCGGCTACGCTGCTTCGGCCATGTCGTCAATCTTGTTGTAAAGGCTCTCCTTTTCGGTGAAGGACTCAGTGGATTCAAGAAGGAGCTTGACGGTGCCACCAACCTTGACCAATACAAAATCTGGCGCCAGGAAGGTGCAATTGGCAAGCTTCACAACCTCGTCGTCTATGTTACTCGCTCTGCTCAGCGCGCGCTCGCCTTCACCAAGGCGCAAGAGGAGGTTGCTGATGAGCTTATAGAGGTTTGCAGATGCCTCCGCCTCCAAAGGGATACTGGCGTACGATGGAACAGCGTCTATACCATGATCGAGAGGGCCTTAAAGCTAGAGCAAGCGCTTACCCTCTATTCCGCTCGGTGGCAAAAGCCAAAGGATACTCATTACAACCTAAAGGACGACATGCTTGACCAACAAGATTGGGAGGAGCTACGTCATTTCAAGAACCTTTTGAACCCTTTCCACCGTATCACCAAGCGCCTTGAAGGTCATGGTAATGAAGGCAGTCACGGCTGCGTTTGGGAGGTGTTGCCTGCGTTCGATTATCTCTTCAACATCCTTGAAGATTGCGGAAAGGAGACGGTGAAGGATCCAGAGCTATTCACTGACTACTACATGCACTGCTTAGGCGCCGGCTTTACGAAACTAAAGCAGTACTACGAGCTCACCGACAAAACGAAGATATGCCGCGCCGCTGTCGCTCTTCATCCTGGCAAGCGATTCCTTTGGTACGAGCGTCAGTGGAAGAAGAACGTTGGCGGCTATCGCGACTACAATCAGCGTGTTCAACAAGCAATCACAATCAACGATTGGATTGATTGATAGCCTATCAATTAATCAATCAGCCTCCCCCAGTAATCATAATCAATCAAGCAGTTAGTCCAGCAATCAATCAAACACGCTAATACTCCATACCAGAAAACGTCCTTCCTCAAGGGAAGGAGCCGCGCCAAGGCTACACGTGACTACCTAATCGGGTAGGTACAGCCGCCTATCAATCAATCAATCGATTAGCGCCAATGAAACCATCAATCAAATTTCTGGCTTACACAATCCCAGCAATCATCAAACTGAACCAATCACTGATTGATTGATTGTTGGACACCCTGTCTACAATACTGCGAAGGAAGCAATTCGTCAGTACTGGCGCAGTTACCTTGATGCCCTCGATACTATCAAAACCAATACGTTACCTTCACCAGCGTGCGCGCCCTCACCACCTTCGACAAACGACGAAGAGGCTGAAGACTCTAATGATGAGCATTGGCTAGCGGCATTTGGCTCATACGTACCTTAAAGCAAGAGCGCAGATACTCCAGAGGATAAACTGGAGCGCTTTCTGAAGGCAACGCTCGATATTACTGGCTACGAAGAGCGCCCTTTGGCGTGGTGGCGAGAGCGCGGTGAGATGCTCTATCCAATGCTTGCAAAGCTACCCTTTACGCTATTTGTAACACCTGGTATGAGCGCTGAGTGTGAACGAGCCTTCAGCTGCGCAAAGAAGATGGTTGCGGAGGACCGCTACAGCCTCAAAGGCGATATTTTTGAGGCTGATCAGTGCGTAAAGAGCTGGTTGCGTACTGGCGTTGTCGATGGCAAGGCTGCCTTTGACTTATTACTCAAAACTGCACTATCATCACCTTCACCGACGTTGAAAGATTGACCTCTGCTACCACCAGTACCATCGCCGAGCAGCTAGAGCCTCCACCGCTACCAAAACATCAGTCAATCAGTCAAACAAGAGCCGTCCAACCACTTAGTCAGTCAAACAACGACGTCGAGGTCAAACAAGCCAATCAAACAAGATCAACGCCTTGAATTGTTTGACTGATTGACTGTTGAGAGGTCTGCGCCAGCTGGCCAGATGTGAGATGGACAAGACGAGAAGCGCCTCTAGAAAGGTGAGAGACTCCTTCTGCAGCGGCTGACAGGCTCTGCCCGCCATACCGGCTTTGTGTTGGCCGAGACCGGAGCAGTAAAGTCGTCCAAAAAAGCACATTGGAAAGCACTCGACGTATAAGCCAAGTACTGCGGCGCGGAGAAATCGCGATTTCGTGAGTCCTGCAAGAAATTCCAACCAATCTTTACATCGCATAGATTGACTCGACCTTTATGTAGCGGCAGAGATGGCAATACATCCACTAGGTGTTCGTCTTTACCCAGAAGAAGAAGCTCGGCGAGCAGAGTCTGAGCGCAGCGGAATTGCGTCTCAACGAATTCGCAGCATGAGCTGATGGAAAGCTCGAGGTCCTTGTACGAAAGGCTTTTGTCGTCCTCCGACCACTTGACATAACCGATTGTTCTCGTGTTGTCGCGAATCATGACCGAAGCGACACCGCCCTGCTGAATGGCGTCGGGCGGCATCAAAAGGTTCACTCCCTTCGGCAGCGGCAGCGACAACCGCCTGTCGCAGCACGAGCATTTGACCGATATTGATAAAGCTGGAGAGCTTTGCAGTAACTTATAGTTGTACGGGGTATAGAAACGCCCATTTGCTCCGTCGATACTGAGCATCGCCAAGGAGCTTATCACGGCGCTTTCGAAGAGATCACTACGAGACGCAAAGGCGAAGGCAGCAACCATCAAGGCAGCAATCATCAAGGCGTTATTTAGGATCGTTACCCATTACGAGGTCCTCGAAGTTGTCTGAGTGGTCAACGGCCAAGCCAAAACCAGACTCTCGGCCGGGTCGGCTAGCAAGCTCCAGCGCCTCGTCGATCTGCTCGGGTTGAGCAGTGTTGAACATTGGCTTCTGCACATGCTAACGGTAATTCCTGGGGAAGTTAGCCCACCGCGGGAAGTTAGCCACTACGCCGACCGTGACCGACTATTCGCAGACAGTACTGGTATTACTCACAGCGGGATAGGACCACGACAGAGGCCACCCACGACTTGACTATCAAGTGTGGCATCACGAGAGCCCACCGAGAGCCAAACCAGACGCCGGTTTCGGAAGCATGCTACTACCGAGCTTCGTGGCATGCGTATGCTGAGGTGAGCGAGCCAGCGCATCTCTAGCGGCCGGAGGTCGATGGTGGGCGGGAGACGAGAGGCTCGGGTTTGGGGTTGGACGTAGACACTGTTGGAGGGACAGGAGATGACTTCTCTCCAAGTCCTTATGCCATCATGACGGTCCATCGAGCGGTCCCCGATCTCATCGACTGTCTGCGGCCATGCGAGACGTTCCAAGAATCCGAGACTGGAGACCTGCAACTTGTTTAACCGGCAGCTGAGCATCCCGCGGTGCTCCCAGTTCCCTCGATCCGCCATCTCAGGCAGAAACCCGTCGGCTGGAGTCTAGTTCGCACCAGCAGCGCTATCCTGTCGTCTCCATAGTCGTAGCGATAGCGGAGAGCAGTGGCCATGATCCATAGAAATCAATCACGGCGCCCAGCACGTCCTTTTGTTCCCATCTGTCACCAATCACCTCCCACCTCATCCACACCTAACCTTTCCTCACCCTCACCCTAACAACCTCGACCGCTCCGTCCGTTCCTCCTGCTCCGTCTTCTTCCCCTTCGTCCCCTATCCTCCCCTCCTCCAACCCCGCGAAACCCTCCCATCTCCCTGCCCCAGCAGCACCTCCGTCCCTCCCCTCGCACCCCACCCAACAGTCTGATGCACACGCACTACCCCCCTCCACACAAACCACCCCACCAGCACCGCCAGCAACGTAGCAAAAACCGTCACAACAATACTCAAGAAAGTAGTAGTAGAGCACTTACACCCCAGCGCTCGGGTGCGTAACTCGAAACCTTCGTCCCAGATGGGGCAACAGTTTGGATTCCATATGGGATCCAGGAGGGATGAGATTGGCACACAAGTGCTGGAGACGGCACACCAGCCGCAGGAATGGGAAGAGTGGATGCAGGGGTGGCAGGAGGAGTGGCGCCAGCAGAGTGCGAGATGGGAATCGGAAGTATTCATCGTTGACTCGGGTGAGAGATGGGATGATAGTGGGAGCGATGAATGCAGTGTATTGGAGGAGATGTCGTGGCGAAGGCGGGGTTCTCGGGCTAAACACTCGACTTGAGAGATATCGTTGTTCGTCTCCAATCTCTTCTACGACAATCGTCTCGAGTGTGATAGTGGCTGCGATGTTGTCTGTCATTGTTGCGATAGTGGAAGTCTGAAGTCGGTTGGGAGTGTCTTCGAATAGCCAAGATATTTGTTCAAGGCCAGCAGCTTGATAGCTAGCTCTACGCGATACAGCTAATGTGTTACACGCTCGATACGCTGCAAGTTGTCCACGTCCACTTCAGCCATCACGAAAACACACTCCCAGTGCCCCACCCTCCGCCCACAAACCCCGCCTCCCGACCACCACCGCTCGGCCCTGTCGGACTCGCCCTCCCCTTCTCATACAGCCACTTGCTATTCAACCCCACGCTCGCCCGCGGATTCCCCATCACCTTCGTCGGCGTGCCACCAGCGTCAAATTCACTCAACCCCAGCGGCGACGAGCGCGGGTTATAGCTCAACCTCCTCCCCGCTGCCGCCGCATTACTCGGCGTTCCACTAGGTGTCAACGGACTCCCACTCGCCCTCCTCTGCTGTGTGCCGGATCCAAATGGCGACATCGGCGTCCCGTACCCACCTCCCGGACTCCCACTCGCTTGTGCACGAAGACTTTGCCCACTCCCACTGTTTCGGGGCGTGTTTGAACGCGAGTAGCGGGGTGGAGTGACGTACTGAGCTTGCTCTGCTGGTGTTGCGGGACGCGATAGAGGTGGCAGTCCGAGACGAGCGCGTTGGGTGGGGTCGAGGGGGATGTCTTCACAGGCGTCTGGTTTGCGGAAGAGAGGGGTGCTGGCGAGGGAGATGTTGGCGAGGATGAGAAGGCGGAGAGCGAGGAGGGTGTAGGTGTCGTAGGGGCGGAGGGGGGCGGTGTATTGGGTTGGTATTCTGGAAGGTGAGTTAGTTGATATGAGTGGACGTAGGATGGGAGGACTTACAGGCGCGGGAGCCAGAATGAGAGCATGAGGATGACGACACTATAGGCGATGGTGCGGAAGTTGCTGTTATCGAAGTTGGAGGCGCTCTGCCGGCGGATGACCTCGTCCATGCGTGGGTGCTGCCATCGTCCTGGGGTCGAGGTTGCGGAGGAGGTGGGTGTTTGTTGTTGCGTGGTCTGTTGCTGTGTTGACGATACAGGCGCCTTGATCGGTGTTGAGGATGGTCTTGGGACCAGGTTGAGCTTCGGCAGGACGATGGGCGACGTAGTTGCAGGGGTCGCTGGCTTCTGGATGGTCAGGCTGTTCGAGGAGGAGGATGAGCGCACCAGCGCTGTGGTCGACATTGTTTATCTGCTTGTCTGGCTGATTGCTGTCGTTGTTGCTGATCTTACTGCTCGTGTAGTGCAAGGCGCATCTGGAGAAAGCTGTGCTGTGGATGTTAGTGGTTAGTGCATTTCCATTGTCTTTGTTGTAGTAATAAGTGCTCCGCAAAGGTTCACTGGCGCCGCTTAGTCCCGCCGCAAATCGACATGGGCGTTTAAGGAAGTTACGACCGAGATATGAGTTGGAGCCCAACATCTGACACCATTCTTCTTGCTGTATACCGCAAAGATGGGCAACATCCTCGAGCAGCTCGACACGCAACTAGCCTCCCTCCTCTACGACTGGAGCTTCACCACCACCATCCTCGCTCTAGTAATCGCAGCCTTCGTCGCTTACCCCATCCTCTACCCTTCAGACCCCGACACACATCCCCTCCTCCTCGCCCGCCAATCTGCCATTGGCTCAGTACGGAACAAGAATGAAAGTGCCATCTATCGCTCGCCTGAAGTGCCTATAGACACACCACTGAGATCCGGCTTGGGTGTCAAAGATGCGTCAGCACCGAGATGGGCAGCGGGCAAGGATGGCGATCTGAGAGATGTGTGGCGGGAGGTGATGAAGGGTGGGAAGGACGGTGTGCCCAAGGGCAGTATAATGACGGTGATGGGCAAGGAAGAGGTGGTGGAGCATGATGTTGAACAATTGACCAAGGAGATTGTCGTCATGGGGAAGCATTTGAAGGAGGCTGGAATTACGAAGGTCGCCATATATCTGCCGAATTGTGTCGAGTATTTGCTGGCTGTCTTTGGTATGTCCAATGTTACCTTTGACAATTTCTACTATATGCTGATGTGTCTCAGCATGCTCTTTCTATGGCCTCACACCTGTCCTCCTTCCCTACAACCTACCACACCCAAACATCTACGAGCTACTCCAGTCTACATCTGCAGACGGCCTGATCTGTGCTGCTGGAAACGTACCACTGGATGACGTCGTCAAACAATGCCAGAACCTTCGTCTCATAACCTGGGTAGTCGAAAAGACCAGCCGACACATGGACTGGAACGGCGTCCCCTCCTTCGCCGAGAACCGTCTGAACGTCAGCGTATGGCACGACGTCATCGAAGAAAAAGGCTCAACCACCGAACCACAGCTCCCCTCCAACTCCGACCTCCCCACCCCGGCCGACCTCACCATCGTCTGGCAAGACCTGACCGACCTCTCCGCACCCCCCGACATCACAACCTTCACCCACGCCAACCTCGTCTCAGGCACCGCCGCCCTCATCTCCGCCCTCCCCTCCCGACAACGCCTCAACCCCGCCGACCTTGTCCTTCCAGCCTCAAGCTTCAGCATCCCCTACGTCCTCTGCCAAACTCTCGCAACCCTCTTCACCCACGCCTCCCTCGCCATCACCTCCGTCGCCGAGCCAGGCGTCGATCTCACTCTTGCGACGCGCGGCGTCAACCCCACCGTCGTCATCGCCTCAGCAGAAACACTGGCGAAACTTCACGCAAAGGAGGACGAGACGGCCAAGGGAGTGCTGCATAACATAGCGAAATACACTTCCTCCCAAACCCTGGCCTCCGGACGAATGCCGGATGGCAATAGCCTCATCTTCCGACTCCTCGCACCAAGTAAAACAGCTTCCCAGCCAGGGAAGCTCCGGCTGATCCTCACTTCGGAGCGGATCGGCGGCGGTTCACCACCCCTGAGCTCCGCCATACTCTCCGACCTACGCATATTTACGCGAGCGCGCATATGCTATGCGCTCACTGCGTCGAAGGTGGCGGGTGCGGTGGCGCAGACGCATGTTTTCGACTACCGAACAAGGAGAAGCAACGGTGGTCCAATGCAGGGCCATTTCGGACTCCCGCTTAGTTCGGTGGAGATTAAGCTGCTGGGCAAGAACGATGCAGAGGTTGGGGGCACGACGCCGGAGGGGGAGATTGTTGTAAAAGGACCGGCTGTTGCGGGCAGTGGGAAGGAGAACGAGGTGAGGTTAGGGGTGAGGGGACGGTTTGGGGAGGAAGGGGTTTTGGAACTTGTGTAGACGTTAAAGCCTGTCCGCGATGAACAGAGAAATACCATTATCCAAGACGGAGATATCAGCAGTCTCCAATATCGCTCCAATAACACCGCATGAGCTCGACCGCGCTCGGGTATCAAAATGCCAATCCAACTCCCAACACCAACCATTAAACCATATCTAGTTTCCTCTCGCATTGCTTCTACTCAACTACCTCAATGACTCTGCTACCCCCTCGGTCCTTAGACCCCCTGCCTACCTCCTCTGACTTATCGACCCCATGCCCAACCCACCGCTCCCAAACCCGCCAATCCCACACCTCAACCCCCTCTCCCTCTCCTGCCTGGCCCGTGCCAAAACACCCCTTATTCTGCAACACCTCCAAACGCGCCACAATCTCTTCAACCTGCTGTCTCCGTTTCGATTCTACGAGAACGATCTTCTTCATCCCTTCATACGCTTGGGACTCGCCGACGACCTCGGGCGGAGGCTGCCACGCACCACCCCCCACTAGTGACAAGACGGCCGTCGGTGATGAGGTAATGGGTGAAGAAGGCAGCCGCACGTCTCGGTCCCAGTAGTCCAAGCTAGGCACGATGATGATGTCGGTATGCGTGCGGAGCAGGTCGTGGGTGATGTAGGGTGTGCGGGCGATGCAGGGGGCGAGGTAGATTGCTGAGTTGGCTAGGGGGCAGGTTGAGGGCGAGCATGAGGGGTGTGGGCGTTGTGGGGCGTTGTTGGAGTGGCTGCTGCGGGCCGGGAAGGCGCGCTGGAGGTTGTTGAGGAGGGGGGTTTGGGTTTTGGGTCTCTTCGCTGGGTGGAAAGGTTTGGGTGGTGATGTATGTGGTGAGCATTGGTTGGCGGTGTTGGTGATGTCTGCGAGTGGCCTTGGTGTTCGTACCGCCTGCTCGCGAGCAAGTGATGGCGTTGCTTTTGGCTTAGACGGAGGTGAGGGTCGTGGTCGTTTGGGGTCTGGGCATGGTGTCTCGAGAGTGTCGGCAGAGGGCCGCTTGCGCTTCGGAGAAGTGGTTGCGACAAGCATAATTCCATCGAGGGTAGTGCCGTCGGCATCGATCTCCTGCACCGTGACCTTCGTGGCCTTGACGCTTTTGAAGCTTGTACTTCTTGCACCGGAAGAGGTGACAGACGCTGTTGTCCGGACAGTCGAAGGCGTCTTGGTCCTCTGCCTCTCGAACTTCCTCCTGCACTTCTTCGTCAGCCTTTCCACCCACTTCCTCGTCTCCTGAGACTCGGAGTCGACAGGCGCAGCTCTCGTGTCAGCTGCCTGCTTCTGCAGCTCAGCAAAGGAAACGCAATTTTCCCAACTTCGGTCTTGATGGAGTTTCTTGACTCGTGCGTGCCGAAGCATGAAAAAGTCGCAGTTGGATGGCTTCTCGAACCCCGAACCAAGAACCTCAAAGACGAAAGGCTTGTCGAACAGGACATCAATCGATTTCGGAGGTCTGTCAACATCGAATTGGCATGACGAAGAGTCGCTGGAGTCGTATGGCTTTGCGCAAAACTGTCCAATGTCGTTTGCGGCTTGCAAGACCGGTCGAAGTATGCAAAAGTCTTGCTGTATCGTGCCAACAATCCGGAATCGTGGTCGAGCATCAAAACGCAACACGTCGTCCTTGTTAGTCAAGCATCCAAGGTGGAAGTCCGTCCACTTCATATTTTGGAAACCACACTTGGCTGCTTGCTGAGCATTGTAGCTAGCACCAATTACAGCAAAGTCGGCTTCATCTCCGAGCCCGTCGATGTAGTCTTTTTTGACCTTCATGAAGGTTTGCAGCCGGCCATTGACGCCGGCTTCCAGAGCAAAATACGGAAGTCCGCAAGGCTTCATGATCAGGCCTTCGCATCTTTCAGCAATGGAGGCTGCGAATTGGTTCCCGAGCGTGACTCTCGCTGTTGAGGGTTCCGCGAAGTTAACAATCTTCCACTCGGAGCTGAAAGCACGACCCGCGATCTTAGTATAGATCTCACGTAGCCACCTCCGGCGCTCGACGATAGGCCTGTTCATCACGACTTCGTCGTCTTGAAGCAATATGTCGAAGAACACGATCGCTAGGTGTTCGTCGGGCTTGGGCAGAGAGTCGCAATCTGCCCCGATGAACGACCGGGAGCGAGTAACGTGCCTTCGGATCTTCTCGAACGGGAGTATGCGACGTTCGGTATCAGAATAGACCACCATCTCTCCCAGCAGAATTGCTTGCCGCTTGATGTTGCAATTCGGCGTTCCCAGTCTGAGGCATTGAACAATGGTTTGATGCAAACCAGTACGGTCTGCCGTAGACTCTTTGCCACTCTTCGAGAAGATGGTGATGCACTTTGAGACCTCGGGAGACCGAGAAAGATCGATATGGATTTCGCAGTACTCTCCATCGTACTTCCTCTCGAGTACCCATTCATGGTCGGCGGCCTTCTTCATGCAGTGATCGATACTCCTGGCTTTCGTCCAATTTGGCCTCCCGACTTTGATTCCAACAACAGGTCTCAGCTTAGACCGTGCGCTCAGGCGATGCAGCTTTTCAGACCGAGGATCGCAGCTTGCTGGGTAGTCTGACAGCGACTTCTGAAGGAGACCAATGGCAGATGCAAGATCGTCCTGGAACAGTAACAAATCAGGCAGGAGGAAGTGGAAGCACTTGAGAACCGTCTTCTCTTCAAGACGGACGGGAGAGATATCTTTCAGGATCAGCCGCACCATCCATTTCGCTTCCCATGGAGCCAGACGCTTGAACACGAGCCCGAGAGGCCCATCCTTGTTCTTCGAAGACGCTGGTGGCCGGTTGGTGAAAGACTGCGCTGAGGACCTGCCCGGGCTGGCCAGTTCATTGAGCGTGTCGTCAATCTCGACCGCGGTAACATGAGGCAGAGCTGGCGGTCCTCCAGCAGCCAGTACCCTCTCAACGCAGGTGCCCAGGTCGCCGCGGCCTGCGGTCTTGTACGCGTGCAAGTCCTTCGTCCGGGCAGCACTGAGACTCAAGCATCTGCTCAGGATTCGACAAAGACTGGTAGCCTGTACGCCGTAGACTCGGTCAGTTCGCCGCTCCGGAAGTAAGGTAGATAGAAAGGCAACAGCATCAGGCACGCTCAGGTCATTGATTGGCTTCCGGTGCGACTTAAACCATGACTCGATGGTCATCTTCACGTGGGTTGCTTTTTCTGCTGCTCGGAGGAACGGCGGGTCGCTTAGTTCGAGCTCCTCGATCCTAGATAGCAATGTGCATATTTCGGAGAATGGTAGTGGCATGGCTTAGAGTATTTTCTGTGGTGATATTGCATGTTCATGATATACTAGAAGAAAGAAAAGACTGGGATATGTTGAGCGATTGTGAGTGCCAGAAGGCTGTATGAGGAAGGAACTAAGTGAGTGCGAAGTTGCTTTCATCTGATGCCGTCGGCGCGTGAAAAAGTGGGGCCGACACGCGCAATCACGTGCAGTCAAAATTTGAGTTTAGACTCCAGATCGACCTTCACCCCTCGGACATGTACATGTACACGTACACCTCAGATATGTTCACCTTTCACTTCGCGGCCATGTAATGTCATGTGCTCTGGAGAAATCAACCCGCGTCAAGATCAGCCCGCAGCAAGAGTCTATGTCCACCCGCATCGCTCGCGCCACAACGCGCTACTGATAGAGATACATGTAGCTTCACAGCCTTGCGTTGACTTCGTAGGTTGCTTTCACCCTTCTACCCTCTCGAAGCTTCAGCCAAAGCACTGCTGAGGAGATGCGACAACTCAACACGTCCACAGTCATACTAGAAGAGTTTTACGAAAACACAGTTCCGAAATATGCCATCCTTTCGCACACTTGGGAAGACGAAGAAGTGAGTTACCAGGATATGAAGGATGCGATCACCGATGTGCAGTCGACGAAGGATAAGAAAGGGTTCCAAAAGATTGACGGTGCTTGCGTGCTGGCTCGGAAAGGCGGTTTCCGTCACATCTGGATTGATACCTGTGAGTCCCACGGATGAAGAAGCTTCGGTGTAGACGTCCTCTGCTCAAGAACCCTTTAGGCTGCATAGACAAGACTAGCTCGGCCGAGCTCCAAGAAGGTTCGTTCTACATTCGAAGGAATCTCACATTCACCTCCGAACACTGTCTAACCTCTATAGCCATAAATTATATGTACCGGTGGTGTGCTGAGGCTGACATTTGCTAAGTTTATCTGTCTGATGTTGCGAACCGCGAGACAGCGCCTTTCGTGACTACCGCGTGGCTTACGAGAGATGTCGATCGGCATGGCCTTTACAACGGGCCGGCACGTCGTTACAGTAGATGGTTTACCAGGGGCTGTAAATTACAAGAACTACTAGCCCCGCAGCTGATTGAATTCTACGACGAGCGATGGGACCTCATTGGCATGCGAAGCAAGCTCATCGATAGGCTTGCCTTCATCACAATGATCGACGCTGCGGTCCTTTCGGATTCTAGAGTCGTGTCCGAGATGAGTATCGCTACGCGCATGTTCTGGGCGGCCAGGAGAGAAACCACTCGTCTGGAGGATCAAGCTTATTCTTTGCTAGGTACGTAACTTACGATTGAGCATACAACACAATTGGGAGCAAAAAGATAGATTACAGACTCGCTAGGTATTTGGTGTCAACATGCCACTTCTCTATAGCGAAGGGAGTCGAGCGTTCACAAGGCTCCAGGAAGAGACCATGAAAATCTCAACCGATCATTCGATACTGGCCTGGGAACGTAGCAGTGGCGGTGAGCTGTTAGCCAAGTCACCCGACGATTTCGCGGCTTCGGGTACCATGGTCCGATGGGGCCAGCCATCTGCCTTCGAGATGACGAACAGAGGGCTTCGGATATCCCTGCCTGTGGTGCGTCGAGAACGTTGGTACGGCTCCGAAGAGTATCTAGCGGTGTTGAACTGCGGGTTAGAAACCGACTTCCAGAAGAGTGCTGCCATACGCTTGCGGAAATATAGAAAGCGCAACGACTACTACGTAATCCACGGCGACGCGCATAGATCTGTGGACACACGCTTGACCACGGTGGAGACGCGGGAATTCCAGGACCGAGAACGGGAACTTGTCGAGATATCTCGAGCATTCGAACCGGAGTCTTTTGGCCTGAAGTTCCAACTGCAAATGGGATCAGGCCTAAGAACGTTCAATTTTTTTTGCAACCCATGGCGAATGGGACAAAGTCGGTCGTATACTGGACACTGGACTACAAACGTTTGTCAAAGCTGGGGTCGTAGTAGCCTCCATGGATGATCGAACTCGCTACTTTGTTGCTTTTGGATTTAACTGGGTGGATCTTCGAGACCGTGCTCAACTGTGAACTGAAGCTCGGCATAATTACACGCTCCGTGTTCGAGCCGTGTTGTGCGCAGGATCACCGACCGAAGACGACTTCTCGAGATCCTGGATCTATTCAACGGCGTGTTCCCACCACATTTTCCCCTGCAAATTCTGCAGCGAGCGTGTGCATGATGGGTCCCAGGAACGCTGGACACCTCTGGATTTCCAGCACGAGATAACTCCAACACACGAGCGGACTGTTGGGAAGTCTTCGAGTGCGTGGGGTTACGATCAATGGGGTTCTGATTCATGGGG
Organism: Extremus antarcticus; assembly: GCA_033117895.1. NCBI lineage: Eukaryota > Fungi > Ascomycota > Dothideomycetes > Mycosphaerellales > Extremaceae > Extremus > Extremus antarcticus. The sequence continues at coordinate 20,990 of JAWDJX010000028.1, forward strand.
TCCAAGGTCCGCTCCACGAAAGACACTTACCGCAACTATCTCGAAGCAAGAAGCCATGGAAGAGGTTGTGTTTACCGTAGACATCAATCTAAAACAGCCCCAACGTTTCGATGTACAGGAAGCAACTAAGATGGTGGATAGGTACGAGCTGGAGGCGTCAAATGCAGTGGTAAGATCTGAATTGGAGGCACCAGTTCCGGAGGCAGACCTGCCACCTGAGAGCCCTACAACAGATGATGTAGGAGGGTGGGAGACGTTCAAAAATCGCATTCTTTCGCCGCATAGATAATTTTTTATTCTTGGAGATATGTTGGTCGCTCGTAAGCCATTCATTTCAAGTCGCTGTGGTCAAGATCGTGGTTGCCATATCTAGCTAGCGGTGTGGTCGCATGAGGGTGGCCGCCCATATTTCTGAGTCTCCAAAATCATGGCGAATCAGACCACATCTCGTGGACTCGTCCAGCATCAGCTTTCGAGTTCACACACTAGAGGATGCAGTCGAAAGCTAATGTCATGTAGCGCATCCCGCCCGCCGGGCGTGTCGACGTGTTCTATGCACTCGGCTCAAAAGAACCGGCAGCTGTGAGACTGTACGACGTTGATTGGTTACAACCACCCTTGTCGGCATCCCACACGAGCACCTCCAACGTTGGCTCGTGATCGTCGAGCTCGACGCTCCAGAGTCATCTCGACTCGAACGTCCAGGAAGCGAAAACTCATTCATCGCCTGAACACGAAACTGTCCGCATCGAAGTATTCCTGCGCATCTACTGGCTCCGGCACCTCTCGAAATCGCGGAATGCAGCTACGCCGCACCTGAGGTCACCGCGGAACACGGCGAAGCCGCAAATTGCGACCATGACTTGAGCGCGGACTCGAACATATCTTGTACCACGCCACGTTCGAGCAGCCAGCAATGCTCGACATTGGCTCGCCACATGAACATGAGAGGCGACGACCACGCTGTATGTCTTCTTCCCATCCTGCCGTCGTTCTTGCGCTGTACCACCTTGGCCAATCATCGTGCCAGCAGCTCCCGGCCCTTAAGCAGGCTGCTGTAGTGTGTGCTGGCAGCGCTGCCAGCATCTGTCAACCATACATGCCCGCTAACACGGCGAGTTCGTGCAGCTGTGTCACCTTCGACCTTCCGCCATGTTTCGAGGTCCTCCACGCTCGACAACTCCTCTCTTGATGGGACATCGTACTACCCCTGCGTCCCCATCCCTCCACCACGCCGCTCCTACTCTATCTCGGACCTGGACATGGCTATCAAGCCGCTAAAGGTTTCTCACTCTGGCCATCACGACCATCCAAGCAAGGTGAAATGCCATCCGTCTGGGCTGGACGAAGCTCCGGTAGCTTCGATCGATCCGCCGCAAGAGCCGTCGAAGGCCGAGTTCAGCCAGGATGAATTGTTCGGACAGGTACCGACCCTAACTGACCTCGCTGAGCTCTTGCGGCTTGAGAGATATCAGCGCCGGAAATGTTTACAACAGCAGCACGAACTACACCGACTCTGTCTGGGAGCTGCGCGCGCATCTCGTTTACTGCATCTTACATATTCCATTCAGCGCACGCTTGCCGAGTGTATCAAAGCCGAGGACAAACATAGCTTCGTCAGTTTGTTCAACGCTCTCCACGACACTCTAGCCGGATGCGTTGCGTTTTCTCCCTCGCCTGTGGAGCCTGTTGCCAGCGAGGAAAATGGATGCATCGGCTATCCCCTTTCGCCCCTGGATAGGCTACCTCCCAGCTCCCGGACCCTTCTTTTGGACTTTCTTTCCAAGGTTCGCTGTGATGGCCACTTCATCGCTGAACGTCTAACATCTTTGTCCCACAAGGAATTGGAGGCACTCCTACCCGAAAAGAACCTGAACAAGTCCAGCGACTCGATCTTCGGATCTTCTCAGAGGACCAGTTCCCGAGCTTCCAGATATCTTGGGTTCGTGGCCGACAGCCAGACGGAGCTGTTAGCATCCTCGGAATTTGGTAGCCCTCTGGAGACGCTTGTTCTAGCCGTGCGTGGACTCTCGTACACTCCTCTGGCTCGGGATGCCGAAGCTACGGACATTTGGTCTACAGTCTGCGCCAAGCTGATATTGGAACAAAAGCCCGGAAGTGAGAAGCTTGTACCAGCCGTGATTCAGCTATGGGCTGTGTCGTCAGATTGGCCTGGAAAGGAGCGTCTCTACCGTTGGATGTATGGCATGCTTCAGCGCGGAACTCCTCTTTTGGACCAAGTCAACAAGCAGAGCTTTCGAATCCGTTCTGGAGTGCGGACTGACCGTGATGCTGAGGACGACAACCGAATAGAAGCCTACTACCAGGACTCCGTGGACGCTTTACTTACTCTGGTTGCTGACCCAACCGGAGCTAACCTCGTACCAGAGGGCGCCAGGTCGCTGTGTCTCGCGATTTCTCAAAAGCTGGGGAGCTCGCCTACCCACAAACAAGCGTTTCCGAACTTTGTACTCACCCGCTGGCTTTTCATGTCTTTCTTGCCGGATGTCATGGCGTTGCCAGAAGTAGGTACTCCCATCTTCTTATACCAGAGTACAATTGATTAACTTCCCGTAGGCTCACGGTTTGTTCTCGGACCATTTCATGGCGGATTCAGCCCGCCAGCGTATACTTCGTGAAGTCGCCAGTCGATGCCAGAGAGCCGTCTTTGAAGTAGCGCACCCATGGTAACCGGTTCACTCTCGATCCTTTCCCATCCTCAACTGATCGGTGTGATAGGAAACACGGTGCCTTCATTTCTGCAGACACCAAGAGACTGGTGCACGAGGTCGCTGCCCATTTCGAAGCTCACCAAGTCGGAAGACCAGGACCTGACACTCAGAGCACGGACAGCCCTTCATTCCATACCCAACGCGCGACAACTATATCACTGACCGCAGCGAACATTACCGCCGTCGTCCATGCGCTGTATCCTCAGTCTCTGGCTAATGTTCCATCCGATCGCGATATGTCTCGATCTGGGCTGCACTCATCGTCATCATCAGTTTCTGGCTTTTCGCTCTTCCAAGTTCCAGGCCCGGCGATGGAGGTGTTCCATACCGCTTCTTGCTCTCCTTCCATACCCACAGGTATTGTCTTGTCGGAGAAGTATCAGGAACTTCCGAGCTCGGATCTGAAGCTGGAACTGAATGTACTGGAAGGCGAGCAGCTTCGTGATGCATGTTCTGCCCTAGAAGATTTGCAGGCCCTTGAAGCTCCATCTGGTTTCCATGACTGGTGTATGCTCCACACCAGCGTTGGGTCCGATAAACTTTCCACAGGTCGCGAAAGTCTTTTAGATTCTCTTGGCTCTGAAGATCTGTGCAATGGCAAATTGTCACCGCACACACTGGTCGATCCGTACCGTTGCAAAGCCGCTCTGGAGGAACTTCTTACTGATCAGACCTCGATGCATGACAGGCCAGGCAATCCCTCGGATCAAGGCTGGGAGCCGGACAATGTGCATGAAGGCATCCTCCAGGCTTTTGCGGATCGCATTGCCAACTACGACAATCGTGGTGACTTTGTGGCCGCTCACACATGGCACCGGCGACTCGAACGGTTCCGGCAACTCCTGCATAGAGAAGACGCTATGAAACTTCTGACGGGTTTGCTCATATGTATCAAGACCGAGAAACGAACATCGTTGTGCCTGGCTCTCGAAGCAGCGCAGTGGTGTCACGAACCCTACCGGAAGGTCCTCGCGCTCGCAGAGGCCCAGGCTACATCCTTGTGTAGTCGTGTGGAGTCCATAGGACTGCTTCGAGACAAGATGTGGTACGTTGCCGAAGCAAGGACCTCTGCAGCATACGATGAAGCACGCTCCGTAGCATCTGCGCTGAAGGTCATGGGCAAGGCCAAGCTTTCCAATCGTAACCAGTCGGGCCCACCATTGAGGCACTGGAACGGCTCAAAAGGTCCTGCCAATGGATTCCACTTGAAGACCGAGGCACAGGTTCTGGAGATACTGAGCGCACCCGCGGGCCACGGAGGTCCGAACAAGTTGAGCGATGACCAATCGAGCGCTCTGTCAACTTGGATGAAACGGAACGCGATTGAAAACCTGTGCGGAGGCGAAGAGCGGTTGCAGAGACTCTGCCTGGAGATCCGAAAGGCAGTCGACACGCTCACCTCCGATAGTGCGGCAACATGGTCGAGTACTCTCTTTGCTCGAGGCCAGCTGTCCGACCCATCTACTCCCAAGAGTAGCTCGCCTCGACCATTCTTCCCCGCATACCCGAACAGCGGCCGAGTGGATATTCTCTCTTTGCAAACCAACGTGCCTCCGAGCATTGACTCCATCTCGAGTGCATCCTCGCACCCTTTATCGGCCAGGAGCTCTCGAGACTACCTCGATACTCGAAGTCCAACGTTGACCAACAGGTCTTCTGGCCCCTTTTGGTCACCGGCATTAACAGACACCCAGTCTCCCTCGAGTGCCACGAGTGTCGGATCATCGCATGGCCACCCGTACTACGGATATCGCGTTCGCCCCGCAGAGACAGGGACAGCTGCAAGCTCTGAGCACATGAGGCAACAAGTCCGGCAGCGTGTCACAAGTCTTCTGCTCAGTGATCTAATGCTTGCTACTTTCGCGACTGGCAGCGAGACCGACTGCGCCTTCTGGACTGGCCTAGGAGGCGAGCTTAGCGAGAAGCAACTGCGAAGTCGACGAAGGTTGTACGGCGTGAGCTCGCCTGATACAATGATACTTGGTGACTCCCGCTTCGACTACAACAACGCCTTTCGCAGATTACTGCTGTCTTTTGCGACCACATGCAATCCTTACGCGAAGTTGCGGTATCTTGCCGACATCGATACGCTCCTGAAGCCTTACATGGCGAGTCGGCCATCGGAACCAGCACATCCACGGACAAAAGCTCTTCGCGGACTACCGGTAGAGGCCCAATACACAACTACCTCGCTGGACGTTATGGTAGATGGCTTCCGAAGGCTCTTCACGAACAGCGAGCTACGTCCGCCAACGATTTTCCGCGACCTCCAATACATCGCCGCTCTCGTTCCATCGACCACCCTCTCGTCAACGCCCGAAGGCAAGGCTTTCTGGAACGCCACAATAGCAATCCTAGGCATCAAACAAGAAGCCTGCCAGCTCATGGTCGAGACCGCCGACAGCATCATTGCCTACCACTCCAACAACCGCGGCCCTGGCCGCACCTCCTCCACCGCGCAACAAGAGCGCGACTCCGCCACCTTCACGGTCCCGAGCCGCACCCCGTCCGCCGAAGACATTGGCAAGTACACCATGTCCCACGCCGCCTCGCTGCTCCAGATCACCGCCAAAGAAGGCGACGCGGTCGCCCAACGAGAGCTTGCGACCTTGTATCTCACGCACCCGGAACTGATGGACCATATTATCGCGCCGTTGAGCAGACCGAGAGATGTTTTCAAGGAGGAGTTGGAGGGGAAGTGGAGGAAGAGTCAGGATCCGACGAGGTGTGATCCGGCGACCATGTGTGTGGCGCATCATTGGATGACGTTGAGTAGTCTGGGTGGGGATGCTTTGGCGAAGGAGTATTTGAGGCAGAGGGAGGAGATGGATCGGTTGGGGTGAGGGGTGGTTTTGCTTTGGGTGTGTGGGTTTAGCAAGGTGTTGGTTGGTCGTTTGTGGTTTTGGGGGGGTTGTGTGTATGATTACTATCATGGTGGTGTGTGAGGAGGGTACGTTGCTGCTCCCCGAGGACAGGTTCACTCACTGCGAGCAGCAAAGATGGATGCGGGGCGGAGAGCATGAGCGAGCTACAATGATACAACAGTGATACCCATTTCGCACTTTCAAACCAGTCGATCAAAGTCCGAGCACTAGGTAGGTACAGCAAAAGCAAACGCCCCCAAAGGTTCCTCCGCTTCAAAATAATAACGCCAACGCCCTGATACCCTCCTCCGCCCGTCATCGGTCAACCAGCGATCATCTCCGCTATCACTCCTGCCAGCACAACACCGCGCCCACCGGCACCGGCTCAGTCCCAAACACTACTTCTTGGTCTTTCGTGAACGGTGCGCCGAGCGGCGCTCGCCCATCCTAACACGAGACTCGTCAGCACCAGACCATGCTTCTCGAACAGCTGTCACGACAGCAGACAACAGCTTACCGAGTCGCTAAATGCCTGACAGACCACGTTTCCGAGTTTCACGTTGGGGTGCACGCCCGCATCGAGCGCGATGGCGGAGGCGTGGACACCGTTCAGGGATGTAAGAACATCTATCTCGACTGGTGATGGTGAGACAGTGGGTGGAGAGGCGCCTTGGGGGCTGGTGGTGATGTGGAGGCCGACGCCGTGGTAGGTGCCCAAAAGGATGGACCACATAGATTCGTTGGACGTAGGAGCGGACTTGTCGTCGCGGCGGACGAGACTGTCGGGCTCCCTGATTCCACACACAATAGCGCCAACAAGAGCGTCGTCGTCGAAAGGGATAGCTGGAGTGTTGGCGTCGAAGGAGCCTCCGAGGGCGTGCGTGGCCGCCTGTCGATGGGAGAGATTGTGTCAGCGTGACTGCCTGTCGGGAGGAAAGATTGACTGGGGATAAAGCACCGTGTCGCTGTATGCTTGACAGACCACGCGGTTCATGTCGACGTTGATGCTGGAGTCTGGTTGTGGAGGGAAGCCCATGGTTTGGGCGGCCTCTAGGTAGCTGGCCAGCGATCTTGGGATGGCGAACAAGATTGAGATTCTCGCGGAGTATGGGTTAATTGGGTCGGAAGTGTCTGAAGGGCTAGCTTGGTTCGGGATGGTATCTCGGCGGACAAGAGCGCTAGGCTTAGCGGAGAGAAAGCGGCGGCAGATGACTGATCCGACGGGGATGTTGGCGAATGGTCCAGACGGTCCGTGGATGTCAAATGGGTCGCCGAGGGGTTGCTTGCCCTTCTGGAGAAAGAAGAGATCGTGTCAGCGTTCGTGGCTGTGGTGAGGGAGGAGCGGATGTTGTGAACGTACCACATCACTGTAGACCTGACAGATCACCTGCTCTGTGGGAACCTTGACCCCGGAGCCCGGCACCAGGGCGAGCTCGATCACCTTGACATCATCGATCTGGCTGTCCAGTGGGATTGGTACGCCGAGCATGGCTGGCACAACCGAGACTTCGGGGTAGGAGGAGCCCCAGGTGTCTGGAGAGCGTTCCGGGTTTGGGACTGATACTACCATGAGGTCGACACTCGGGAATCTGGGGTCGGATATTGTTAGTGCCGTGATCTCGGAGGCGAGGATTTGAGGAAGGAAGGGGGTGGAGTACTTGTCGTCTCGACGGACGAGAGGTGGGTATCGGACAGTGGGATCGTAACTGCACACCACAGAGGCGATGGGGGTCCGTTCGTCATGTCCGAGGGCGAACACCTCCCAGGAATTGAAACTTGCTCCGAGAGTTTGTGTGGCGCTCTGAAAAAGAGGAAGCAAAGGTCAGCGTGACCTGCTGTTGTGGAAGGATGAGGAAAGGAGGTTGTGTACAACGTCGCTATATGTCTGACACGACACATCTTCCGCATCGACGTTGAGCCCGGATTCAGGCTGGATGGTAAGTATCTGCGCCTGAGTGCCTGGTAACATGTTCGGTAGAGCCACTGGGTGATCGAGGCCAATTCGCACGGACTGCACGGTTGGTTCGGGGATGAGGTAGATGGAGCCTTCCGCATGGTCTGGTGGAGAAGGCATGGTTACGATGACGATGCTCACAAGTTGGATGCTGAGATCGTATGTTGTCAGTAGAAAGATCTCGAAGGCGAGAGAGTGGTAGGATCGTGCGACATACGGAGCTCCAGTTGGGTCGATCGTAGAACGCTTCATAACACCATCAAGCCCAGGCGTTGGGAAGCTGAGATCAAACACCGTCAGCACGAATATCCCAAAGGCGATGGAGTGGTGATGTTTCAGCACTCACATGGACCAGTCGACACCGGGCGGATTGGTGAGAGCAGGAGTCGGAGCCGCAGCACCCACGCCAGCGAAGACAAGGCCGGCGAAGAAGGTGGAGAGGCAATGCATGGTTGCGGTGGAGTTGTTGGTACTGATGCTATTGATATTGAAGTTGTTCTCGAAGATGATGATGACAAACTGCCTTGTGATGAAGCAAGTTATGGATGGAACAGCGTATGGTATGATGAGAAGGAAGAAAGGAAGATGCTTGGAGGTAAAGTGTTGTTGACCTCGCAGACGCGCAGATCACACTTGCCTGTAGACCTGGGAGGAAAGTCCGAGTGAGGATGGGGTGGTAAGCGCTGCGGAGATCTGTTGTGAGATGGAATCTGCGACTATCTGCTTCCAGTTCCCGTATCTTGAGCAAAATCGATGCTACAGCAGTATCCGAACTTGGGTGGTCGCGTTTCACTCTACCCTCGGAGATAAGAGTCATGACCAGATGTGGTCGCACAGGGGGCTCTCGAATAATCAACTTCCTCGATATCCTTGACCTACCACCTCGTCTGATCAGGTTGCCAAACAGCTAGCGAGTTCTCATTGCCAACATATCAGCTGGCTAGAGTGCTTTTGAACACTATCATACCAGCCACCATACACCTCATCCCATCGTTCACACATACCCTGATATCCCTCGTCAGCACATCATCTCCTCCCCCTTCAAGTACAAAACAAGACTCACCTTTCCGACCCCCAGTAAAGAACATCTTCACCACAAACACCTGCAACCCGGCCATTGCAACCATCAACCCCCCCTCGATCAAATTGAAGTTAAAGATCCTCCTCTCCGTACTCCTCACCGTACTGAAATTCCTGTTCTCCCTCGTCCGGAAATACTTCTGCTGTCGTGTAAGCGTGCTAATCTGCCCAGACAATTTCGTGACCGTCTCCTCAACACCGCCGAGTTGTTCGGGGTTGGCGCCTGCCTTTTGCGGGAGAGAGGCGCGGGATTCGTTCTCGACCTGCTCGTCACACATGTCAGATCAGCGAGTGCAGATTGGGGTGAGGGGAAGGGGGAAGGTGTACGGTGATCTCAAAATCAATAACCTTGTCAGTGAAAGTCGACACCGAATTATCGAAGCAGAAGCGGTACTCGCCAACATCAGTGGCGGTGAAGACGAAGTCGCCCTGTCGTTCCTTCTCGCCTTCCATGATCACGCGCTCTTTGCCTGGGGTCGAGGCGGGGCCTATTACTGAGTAGTCGACTATCCCATATTAGCCTTGCGCTTCCGCAAACAAAGGGACTGTGCTGTTGGGTGTGTGTACTGTCGAACGAGCCCCCGCTCTGAACAGCGAAGTAGAAGGCGATTTTGGCATCCTTCTTCTCGACGAAGCTGTAGAAGCACTCTTTCTCGTTGGGGACAAGTTTGTATGTGAGCGCTGTTGCGGAGGTGAGGGCGGTGAGGGCGCCGAAGAGGGTCGTGAGGGTGAGGAGGGTGAGCATGGTGGGCGGAGGGAAGTGGTATACAGTGGATCTGACCAAGAAAGCCAGACAACGCAGTGCTCTTCCTACGTCTCCAGTATTGTATGTTCACGAGACACGACTCGTTCTGTGGACCCTTGTTTTCAGCTTTCTGCGGCCATTGGCTGGTGACAGCGGGCGCTAGAACTAGTGGATCTTGGCTGTGAATGTGAATGCTGATCGAACGTTAGGTAACGTCCAGTTTCAAGGGAGGTGATGGCAACGGAAATTACCTGTTGCGCTGTAGATGTCTGAATATGGCGAGATGATCACACACCAACACTTGGTAACGCTCGTTTCAATACTACCATAACGACATTCACGATGCTACGCACAACCTTCCGTTCCTCCCATCCCCTTCAGAGACGTTTCAGTCCCTCCTTCATCCGCCGTTTCGCAACCCTACCCCCATCACCACCACCACCAACTCTCTCCCGCCTCGCCCGCCTCGAATCCCGCCTCCCCCGCTTCCTCCGCCACCTCACCACTCCCCTCCGCACCGCCCCGCTCTCCCACATAACATCCTTCCTCCTCCTCCACGAACTCACCGCCATACTTCCCCTAGTCGGCCTAACCGCCTTCTTCCACTACTCCAACTGGCTCCCCCCCTACATCAGCGAAGGCAAATGGGTCCACGAAGGCACGCAGAAATTCGGCAAATACCTGCGCAAGAAAGGCTGGCTCAAAAACGACTCGAGGGGTGGGAAATGGTTCGGCAAAGGTGAGGGAGGGGTGAGGATAGTAGTGGAGTTGGCGACGGCGTGGGCGGTGGTGAAGCTGTTGTTGCCGGTGAGGTTGGTAGTTAGTGTGTGGGGGACGCCGTGTTTTGCTAGGTGGACTGTTGCGCCGGTTGCTGCGTGGGTGGGGAGGAGTTCGGCTGGGGTGTGGGTGGGGAGGTTGTTTGGGAGGGGGAAGGTGGTGGAGGGAGGAAGGTCAGCTGGGGCTGGGACGGGGGCGACAGGGGTTGGGGTGTTGCCTACGGAGGTGGTTGGGAAGGCCAAATGAAATATGGAGAAGTTTGTGGGAGTTGGGTGACGTGGTTGCTTTGCTGGACTCGAGATGGTTCAAACTCCACTGCTTCACCTTGAAGCATTCAAGAACGATATTCGCCACTTTCGAACTTAGCTCGGTACCGAGCCATCCTCGTCCCTAGCCACGCTTCCGCTGCTCAGACCCGGTTGCCGCCTTTGCAGGTCCGGAGCTGGTCCGAGCACGCAGCTGCGAGGCGGAGACGCCGCCATCCACAGTGACCTTTGCACGCTCCATCGCGACCTCCTGAGCCCTGGCTCTGCCCTCCTTCATGCTCGCCAGTCGCGCAGCCATGTCTCCGCGGTCTTGCTGGAAGTCGTGCTGAGGCTTGTCCTGATCTTCGCCCGGAGCTTCTCGCGCAGCAGGAAGATGCAGTGGCGTCGCTCTCCTGAGTTCCTGCTGGTCTTGGTAGCCTTCAAGGCGCCTTTCGGTTCTCCCGTCGTGCCAACTGCAGTGATCTTCGTTAACCTCAGTCCATTTGAACGCCATATCATGCTCCTGGCAGAAACAGTGCACCATCTCCTTCTGGTGCGCCTTCAGAGCATCCCGTGCCCGAGCCACCAGGAGCGCGGCCTTTGTGTCGACGAGCTCTCGGTCCTCTGCGGATTGCGACTGGTCGTCTTCCTCCCAGACGTCGTAGAACTTCTCGGAACACGTCGGGCGGGAAACGCTCTTTGCATGTGCATGTGTCATGTCGATATTGGCGTTGATGACGCCGAGATCGCCTCGCAGTCCTTTCAATGCTTCGATGGTTGTGAGGGCGAAAATCTCCTGCCTATGAGCGTCATATTTGTGCAGTCTGATCTGGTGTTGTGTTCCGCACATGTGCCCGCAGGCGCACTTCCATCGGTGGCCGAGTTCGACCGCGTGGCTGTAGAGGAGTAGAAGGTTGTCAAAGTGGTCGCCGCAGAAGCACACGCGGGCCTTCTTGGTGGTGCTGATTTGTATGTCTTCGAGCTTTTCGTGCAGCTAGCCGGCTTCTCGTGGCTCCAGAGCTTTCGACATCGTGTGCTGTTATGCGATGATAACTGAGAACAAGTGGAAATATCGTTCTGGGTTCGAGGAAGAAACTCGAATGGACGGGCTTCATGAAGTGACGTCGGGACAACAGATCGCTTGGCAATGAGGCAAAATGTGCCTGTCACATGCGTATGGGTTCTGGATTGGAATACTGCGAATGAGAGCTTGTTTTCGCATCTACAAAGCGTGATCGAGCGAAGACAAAGTCACATGCATCATCTACCGTCTCTCGAACACCGTCAGATTCCACGCTATCCTCCTTCCATGATAAGACTGGCTCGACGGCGGCGTCTCCCACACTTAGCACATTCGTGCACGAACTCATTCTGGCTCATGGTCGCCCAGAGGACGCCCATCTTTTCCCAAACTGTTCTCTTTGCAGTACTTCATATGCGCCTGCATTGCTTCGAACGCCATCTTGTCCTTCTGGGCTCAACAATGCGCTGTCTCCTCCTGATGCGCTTCCAGCGCTGCCTGTGCGCTACGCACAAGAACTGCGCTCTCCATAGGATCCTTTGCACCAGCCGCTGGGAATGAGCCGTGCTGCTCCCACTCGCCGAGGAACACTTTCGTGCAGCTCGGGCAGCTTGCACGCTCCATGCCTTCCTGGAAGATCCCGGGGGCTTTCATGGCAGTGATTGATGGGAGGTAATGGGGATCTCCGTAGCCTGGCGCATTGTGGGCTGCACAGTGCTCTTCGTAAGCCTCCATCGTGCGGAAACCCATTTGGTGATGCTCGCAGACGCAGTGTTGCTCGCGCCACTGGTGGGTGGCGAGGTGCTCATGTGCTGCGCGGAATTCGTTCTTCCCGAATGTGTGGTCACGGAACACCTGCGAGCATGCCGGGCAGCTGGGGTGCTTCATGAAGTGGTGGTCTTCCCGGTCTAGCATCTTGGCGAATGTCTCCTCCGAGCAGAACTCGCACGTCAAAGCCCCTGTCGCTGGGTCCCCATTGGCGTGGTGCTTCGCCTGATCGTGTTGTAGGAGCTGGAATGCCGTGGTGAAGAGCTTGTCTGGGCAGAGATGGCATGTGAGGTTCTTGGGTGCAACATCGCCACCATGGATCGCTTCATCGCAGCAGTTCGTGTGATGCTCTTTACAACATCGTATGCCTGGTAGTGCTCGAAGGTTTCGCCACAGAAGCACAGGATTGGCAAATTGGCATAATCGATGGGCTTTCTGATGGCCGTGCGTGGCACATTCGCAAAATTGAAGGGCTTGGTGGCAGGGGTGTTCTGAGTGTTGCTGCTCGCGGTTTGCATGGTGTTGGCGGCAATTTGTGCGTTGCTGGCACTGGTTGGGGAGTTGCTGGGGGACACTTGAAGCTCGCCGAGTTTCTCAGTCACCTCGAGCGAGCGCTGTGAATCCTGCTTGCCGGACATCTTGCGCCGATTCGTGAGATGGACCTCGACAAGTCCTAAAGGTGGCGTGTCAGAAAAAGAAGAGAGCTTTTGTGAAGGATCTGCAAAGCTCGATTGAAGTGAGGATACGCGAAACAGAGCTGCAAGCAACTAGCGGCTGTCACATGCAAATCGACAAAGGATGGCCAGCGCCCAGCAGCACACGGCTCTACTCCGTTCGTCTCACCAAGAAGCATACATACATCATGTCGATTCGCACTTCTACCTCGTCTGATGATCCTCAAGCTTCACAATCTGCCACAGCTTCCGGACTCCAGAACTCATACCAGCACTGCTGTTCGCTCACTTCATCGCCATGCACCAACACCAGATGTGGCACACAGGCCCGCCAAGAATCGAACTGCTCGATGCATCGTGGATGGCAACCCGTACATGAGGCTTTCCGTCGAGGAGGCCGATCTGCACGTTCTCCGTTGGCCGTACAGGAGTGGTGTCGGTACAGTGCTCGACCTTGTATTAGAGCCTTTGGTCGTGTCTCAGAGATGAGCGTAGGCTGATATCGACTTTGGATGGGCCTGAGCCGGACGGTAACAGCACTTCCTCCTCGATAGCCTGAGGGATATGTCTACAAGTCGAAGGACGCGGTATGTAATCAGCTCCTACGTGGCATAGAGGAGATGGTGATGAGTAGGAAGGCACTTCTTGGAATGACAGGACTAAAGGTCTTATATCACCCAGCTCTGTTCACCAAACGGCTCAACAAGCTCAAGCTGTTCCCAGACAAAGCCAGGACGGCAGAACGGCCGGACGGTTACGACAGCAGCTTCCATCCCTTCGCTGTGTCTACACATCGCCACTGTCGTTCAGCTTTCCTCCTCCGTTGATGAGACAAGCTAGGCATCGTCTCCTACCACCTCCTTGCTCTGGGTGTGCGCGTCCGAAGCCAGATGACGACGATACGCCTCCACACTCCTGAACTTCTCGTCACAACTCACGCACTCGTGCACAAAACGACGATGCGGTTGCTGTCCCGGACACTCTTGCGGCTCCTGGTACGTCTTCCAGCTGTGGCGGGCGAGATGCTCCTCGTAGGCGAAGACGGACCTGAACGCCATCTGGTGGTCTGCGCAGTAGCAATGCTCCGCCGCTTCTTGGTGTGCGGTGACTTGGTCTGCTGCAGTGCGCGCCACCTGCTTGCCCGCCTTCATATCATGGAAGACCGTGGAGCATGTCGGGCAGCGTGGGTGCGAGAGCCTGTGATGCTCGTGCAGGGCTACCGGCTTGGTCCATTTCTTGCCCGGACAGAAAACGCAGGTCAGGGGTTGCGGGGATGGTTCGTGGGCGGACGCCCCGTCTAGGGCCGCCAGTTTTGTCGACGTCCAGGCTTCTGCGTGCGGGATTTCGTGCTGGTGTTGCTTCATGAGCGTCCACGAACCGCGAAGCGCTCCACACCCGCATCTCATGCGATGGCCTTTCTCGACTGCATGTCCGCGGAGCTGGTCGATGGTTTCGAAGGCATCGCCGCAGAAGCAGACGAGTGTCGCAGGGTTGGGATCGGTCTGTGTGCTGGTAGGAGTGGTTGGCACATCGCTGACAGTGCTCTGCGAGGTACCGGCAGTGACTTGCGGGTTGCTGAGAGCGATCTGCAGGTTGCTGAGCTCTTCACCTAGATCGCGGACTTGTGGTGAATCTTGGTTGCCGGACATCTTGCGCTGCTTCTCCGGATTGTTGTCGGTGGAGTTCAAGGCGTGGCAGTTGGAAGGAAGAACTTCATTCTGATGGACCTGCGAAGGATTGGATGGATCCCCAACTCACAAGGCAACGCTGGGTTTCGCAGCACCTTCTAGAATTCCTACGCTAAGCGACTAGCGGCTGTCACATGTTAAAGTACAACGACCGATACAGCCGAACAGAACACTCCAATCTCACCGCACATCTGACTCTCAACGGTCGTCAATCTCGCCATCACCATCGTCACTTCGTGCGGTCCTTCTTCTAGGATAAAACAAACTGACCCCGATATCCTGGCTCTACCTTTTCGTCCTCGCCACGCTTGCTGCACGGTCTATGCCCTTTCAATCCTGCCCGACCTGGAAACGTCTCATCGCACTCCGTACATCGGTGCCCGAGGCAACGTCCGATATGCCGGCCGACATACTTCAGACGTGGCTCATATCCTTCCACATCATGCTCCACGCAATGCTTCTCGAACGCATCGGCGGTACTGAACGCCATCTCATGCTCCTTGCAGTAGCAGTGCATTTAATCCGTTTGGTACACAACTAGGTGCTGCTGTGTCGAGCGAGGGTCGTCTGCGTTCTTTTCGTCATCGTGGAATTGCTCCGAGCATACGGGACAGCATGGATGCATAGTTCGCGTGTGGTCTTGGAGGGTGAAGCCCGCCATGATTATTTTCTTCGGACAGAACTCGCATCTCAAGGAATCCTCAGGTGGTGGATGGGGTAGGAGCGCTAGAAACGCCCGTTCACCGGAGGGCATGCTACTCAACACCTCCAGATTGGCCTGCCCGAAATTTGCTTCGTGAACTACCTCGTTTTGGTGGGCGGTCAGCTGCTTTCTAGTGCCACGGAGCTCTCCACAACCGCATCTGAATCGGTGGCCTTGTACTGTAGCATGTTCGGACAGCAGGTGTTTGGAATCGAAGCGTTCGTTGCAGAAGCAGGTGAACGGTGTGCTTGTGGGTGCGACCTGCAAGTTGCTGAGCTTGTCCCCTAGCCTGTCGATGTCGGCGTTCTCCAGATTTTGATCGGTCGCCATGGTGCTGCTCCTTCGCATGGCCTGTTTGGCTGTGGTTCTCGTGCAGGAGAGTGAATTAGTGTTATATAAAAACTAACGTTAAGACAGCGAAAGTGAGTCACCAACTTGGGAAGAGCTCTTGCACATCCTACGTTAAGAGCTAATCAACCATCGCCTTCCACGTCTCGACTGGACAAGGGCAACTGCGTTCGCCGCGAGCCAGGCCATAACCCATCCATCATCGGCCGGCATGCTACCACAACTGACCTCACAGCTCTTCGAAATGATCCCACAACAAGCACGCTCGGCACTGTTCCTCAGATCGTTACCGAAGTCCATCAGGACAGAGCCACGCTGCTGCTGCACTACTGCAGTTCTTGACACACCTTGCACTCGTACCCGTACGAACGCCGCCGGGATATGTATCCGCCTTCGCGTAAACAGTCCTGAGTGTTCTTATGCATCTTCTCGTTGTGCTGGATGCAGTGCTTGCTGTACAGCTCGGTGGAGCAAAAAGCCATATTGTGCTCCTCGCAGTGGCAGTGCATCGTGGCCCGTTGGTTTTGGAAGACCTGCGTCTGTGCCGAGCTGAACGGGATCGCGACATCTGCCGCCGTACGCAACTGGTATTCCTTCTTGAAGATGTCGTGGAATTCCATGTAACATACCGGACAGCTGGGGTGCTTTTCTATTTCGTGTTCCCTCAGTTGCCGAGCTGTGGCGAACTTCTTCGGTCGGCAGTGGCGGCATGAGAAGACTGCGGGCGCTGGAGCGGGAGTCGACGGATGCATGTCCTTGTTGTGCTGTTCCAAGGCTGCTGCATTCCTGAATTTCCTACCTGGGCACCTGTTGCAGTTGGAAGGCTTGAGATATTCACCACTTACGTGCGTGATGGCGGGCAGGGCGAGATTTCCACCTGGTAGCCCCTTCACAGCCTCGAGCGTGGTAACAGATTTCTTCTCCTCGTGAACCGTGCCATCCTGATGCTGGATAATCAACCTCCTCGAGCCGCAGAGATGCCCACAGCCGCATTTGAGACGATGGCCTTCTTCGGTCGCGTGCTCGTACAGCTCTTGGACGAAGTCAAACTCATCGCCGCAGAAGCAAACGAAGGCCGGCGTATCCGCAGGGCGCCGAGGTGATAGATCCGATACCGTGGCCACAGTGAGCTCTTCACCGAGCTGATCATACGACGCTTCCAGCTTGGTGTGAGATAAGACGTGGTCATGCTGGACCTCGCGTTGATGCATCAACAATGCTTTCTGCGTGCCATACAGCTCTCCGCATCCACACTTCACGAGGTGGTTTGCTTCCTCCGCATGCTCGTACATATCTTCGACCTTCCGGAAAGTGTGGCCGCATAAGCAGGATGGTCGCGCCTTGCTGGTAGTGACTCTGAGATTGTCGACCGCTTCGCCCAAGTGGAGGTAACTGTCTGACCACTCACTATCGGACGCCATGATGCTTGCAGGTGGTGTGTCTGAGGTACAGCCAAGGATCAGAGCGGATTGTCTTGTGGAGAAAGATTCTCAGTGAAGTGACGTTGAAAAGTTCAGGCTGTTACATTGCTCGTCATTACCCGCCGCTGCGTCTGCTGAGAACCAAGCACACAATGCTCGAAGGTCTTAATCTATGGTCTCCACTTTGAGATCGTTTGTAAAGATCTCCAGAGCGCATCAAGGTGCGTGGTGCTGTCTCAGAGATTCACCCGCCAATGTGGCTGCCTTATCTCTTCAACGACCTCATGCCATCGGAACACCGCAGCTGTCGTCCTCTAAGTCATTGTCGGAACTCTTGCACATCCGCATGTACTCTTTCCCGCTCTTGGCATCCTCGGACTTCTCCTCCTCCGATCGAGCCATCTCGGTGGCGCTGGCGCAGTAGTAAAGGTGCTCAAGCAGTTCGTCCCAGTTCTGAAACACTTTCGGACATTCCGTGCATCTGTACGCCAGCTCTACCACATCGTCTTGCTCGACGTGCTCCTCGTAGGCCGGGATCGAATACAAGTACTCTTTCTCAGCTAGGGCGACCTCGTCACTCTCACTCAAACGTTGATTCTGCATGCAATGGTTTCCATCCGCAAGATGATCACGTAGCGCTTGCTGTTTATGAAACTGCTTCAGACACCATTCGCACTCGTATGCCGACTCCTCCTCGTCGTGCTGCTCGAGATGCTCCTCAAAGGCTAATGTAGAGCTAAACGCCTCGTCGTGCTCGTCGCAGTAGCAGTGGTCCATATCGGCTTGATGAGTGAAGAGCTGTGCCGTCGCGGTACGCACCCCTGATCTCCGATACGTGTCATGGAATTGCTTCGAGCAGGTCGGGGTTGGGCAGCTTGGATGCTTGCTGTGCGTGTGCTCGCTTAGACCTGCGGCGCTCTTGAAAGTTCTGTGTGGGCAGAAGTCGCACTCAAAGGTGTTGTACCCATAGCGCTGCTGCCTCTTTGCCAATTGATCCGCCCGTTTCATATGGCTGAAGCTGTTTTTGATGTGTCTGCGCAACTCCGCGAGGTCCGAAAAGTACTTGTCCGGGCACAGGACGCAGACGTGCGGTGCACTGATTAGTGTGAAGGTGGCGAGTGCAATATCTTCGTCCAGACCAGGATGCTTACTCGATCTGTGCTGCTCAAACGCTTCTGGGCCGTCGTACCATTTGCTCGAGCACAGGGTACACACCACCTTAACCCGTGCTGGTTGTAGAGATGCGTCGTCTTCCGGCTCGATGTCCAGGTCAGAGCGATCATGTGACGCTTCCCACTTGCGAGAGGTTCGGGTGAGCGTTGACTTGCCAGTGAAGTACAATCCACATTCGCGCTGTTGTGATGCGTGCTTGGTGAGCTCTTCGACGGTGCCGAAGGATTCCTCGCAGAAGCAGAAGAGTGACATGGTTGAGTCTGGTGGTGTTTGCGGCGCTGGCGCACTAATGTCCCATCGCGACGGCATGGTGAGGCTGTCGTCTGCGTTATGCTCCGCGATGTTGACACGGTAGCATGGGAAAGCAGAAAATTCTCAGATTGACAAGCGAGTCCTCCGTGCGGCCACGCCAAGGCAACAACATCAGCGCGTGCTACCGTATCACATGTCAAAGTACCGGACCGATCTGTCATGAAGATGCTGTTACTGCTTTGGGTCCAGAAAGGAGAAGGAGGAGATCAGCTGCATAGTCTTCGGGGTCGACAGAGAGACGGCCTGACATCTGGCAACGCCGTGATGTAAGACGGCAGATGTTGAGGGGAGCAAGTAGTTATGAAACAGAACGTAGATCTATCCTCAGAGAAAGTCTGGTGATCTTGTACCTACCGCCTTTCGCACCGCACGCTCTGACAACTCCTTCGCATACCATTGTTTCTCACGGCATACCGAGAGCTTACCATTCCTTTGCTTACCTGCTAATGTCTGGCGGCCATACAGAGATATCGGTAACGCTCAGTGTAAGGAGCAAGGCGCACAACATTCCATCACATCCTCCGACCACCCTGCCCGAATACATGAGTATACACCGAGCGCCAGCAGACTTAGAAGTCCAACACAGCTGAGACTCGCTCAAAACGCGACGGGTTTGTCCCAGCTGAGCAATTCCTCCAATGTCGCATCGATGTCGTCAGTCCATACACCGCTCAAAGTCTTCTCCTCCAGAAACTTTTTCACATCAAACTCGTATCCATCGATCTCGCTTTCACTGTCGCTGAAGGAGATCAAGTCCTCCACGTCTTCGGATTCGACAGACACCAGATCTTGCTCGTCCATGGGCGACTGTTGCTGCGGTGGCTCTTCGTCCATCAACTCCGACCTTTGATTCTCAGCGGTGTCGCCCTTCGTGGCGTGCAACTTCTTATGTTCCAGCCAAGCGTTGTACGACCGGTGGTGTTCGAGGCAGCCCCAACATACGAAAAGGTCGTGCTCGGTAAGGCAGTGGTCTGAGTAGACCCGGACACATCCGTAGACCTTCTGGCAAGTCTTACAAAAGTATTTGTATTGATCATCCAGGCCACAATGCTCAACATACTCTGCGGAAGAACTCAAGATGGTCCAACATTTCCCACATTGGTTCTTGACCACTTCATGCGCCGCGCAATGATCTTCGTACGCTTGTACGGCGGAAAAGGCAGTCGTGTGCTCAAAGCAGTAACAGTGGTTCTTCTTCACCTGATGAGAGCTCAGCAGTTGTTTTGCCGAAACCAACTGGCCGTTGTTGCGAGTATCGTGGAACTGCGTGCAGCATTCTGGGCAGCTTGGATGTCTTTCGTCGATGTGATGTTCCAGGTCAGAGCGTGTTCCGAAGTGTCGGCCAGTGCAAAAGCAGCATTCTACGGTCGCCGGTTTTGGATCTGTAGTGCGAGGAGGCTGCTCAGATAGAAGCGGAGTGCTGTGCTTGTCGTTGAGGTGGTCTCGCGGAAATTGAGTCGTCGATTTCGGAACTTCAACGCGAGGCGACTGATTAGACGGAGGTTGGGTGTTGTGCTTTGCGTTCGTATGGCACAGCAAGCCGTCGTGATGGCGAAACTTCTTGTTTGGGCATAGAGTGCATTTCAGACGCTGTTGTTGCAGTACAGGATTATGAGCCTTTGCCCGCCGTCCATTAGCCGACCGATCAAGGAAGTGTTTTGTTGTCCTCACCGCGGTGGCCAGGGCAGTGTCGCGCGGAACAGTGGAGGTAGAAGTTGATGGAAGGTCTTTGGACAGAGCAGCAAGCACTGCTACTGCAGTGAGTCCATGCGGCAACCCGTGTAAGACAGGCAACCTGAGGGGGCCCCTGATCTCACTGTGCGGGACGACACGTTGATGCCGCAGCCAGAGATCTTTCGTACCGAAAAGTTGCCCGCAAGAGCATTTGAGACCATGACCATGCTCGGTTGCGTGCTTGAAAAGATTCAAAAGGTCTGCGAAGCGGCTTCCGCACCAGCATTGCATTCCGGTTGGCTGATCCGTGATGCTGCCTGTAGTCGTAGTGATAGCATACGGTGCTTGAAGAGGAGAGCTGGCCGTAGCGTTCGACTTGCCCGGCAGCCCTTTCAGCGCCTCCAACGTCGCATTTGAAGTAAGTCGCTCGTGTTGCGCACTGAACTGATGCTGCTTTATTTGCTTTGCAGTGCCAAACAAAAGCCCACAAGAGCACCTGTACCGGTGGCCATACGTAGTTGCGTGCTCGTACAGGCTCGAGGCTGTTGGAAATGTCTCCAGACAGAAGCAGACAAGACCAGCTTCTTGTTCAGTCTTGATGACGGTAGCCGTAGCGTTTGGACTGGCGTCCTTCGCCAATTCCCAGTGCACGACGAGAGTAGTGAAAGGGAAGCCAAAATCGTGCTTCTCGGCGGCGCGGTGTTGGAGAAGTTGCTTCTTACTCCCAGCGAGGTGTCCACAACCGCACCTAAGGTGGTGGTAATTTTGAATTGCGTGGTCACTCAGGCTTTGAGGGTCAGTGAAGTCTTCGCCGCAAAGGCACGTGAACGCCATCGCGAGTGAGCCGTGCGCTGTTAGCAGCGACGTGATGAAGTGTGACACTGCTTGCGATCTTCAATACATGTTCGTAGCTGCAGCGGCGAACAAGTTTTGCTGTGAAGTTGACTCGCAAAGGACGAAGCGAAAATTTCCAAGGTGGCTGGGCCAATGAGGCAGAATTGCGTGACGTCGGTCGTGCCTTCCTTCACTTCACTTCAGTTCACTCTAACCACGCCAAGGCAACAACCCTTTCACGTGTCTCCTTCTATCTATATCTCTTCACTCACACAAAACACCCGGACTCACCGACTCGAAAGGCATAACCATCACCTGGACGTTGACTGTACCGGCATCATCAGCAATCATATCTCAGAGAACGGGCGGATTGCCCAGCCAGACCAGAGGGCCCGGGCGGTAATCCGTACCTTAAGCATTGGGTGATCACGCCACCTCTCCCGTCTCTCCACAGTGTTCGGTGGTAAAGGTGGTGGCTGCGCTGGCGTCCTCAGCCTCCCTGGGCCGGAGGAGAGTTCGGGACGGTGCTCGCCATGCTGGTCGAGGACTTTTCGGCTCTCCAGGGAAGACGGACACTGAGCTAGTACACTCACTGTCAGTACGATGCCGCTCTTGTTCGCACCTCGGAGAACGGCACACTTACCCATTCGACGTCGTTCTCAACAGGGCGGTGAAAGGTGTTTGAGGCGTGACCGTAAGTCGGCTTTGAGGAGCATAATGCAGGTTTCGCTCCAGGAGAAGGGGGCGAGCCTGCGAAGTGTGGTTGTATCTGGTAGGAGGGTCTGATATACATCTTCAGTCCATAACAGAAGAGACTGTTGGGACGAACAGCCAATCCTGGGGTCAAGCAGACGCTCTTATATCCATCCCGTTCACGCCTGCGGGCTCTTTGACAGCCTCACCATGCTTCCAAACAAGGCCAGAACAACCTCTCAGAAGCTTCCTTCGTGTGCCAGACATCTCCTTGCATTATTCGATCCTAGCTTTGTCGTTCAACGTACCTACATGCCCATTCATCCCAGCATTCTTCACATCACTCCTTATCTCATGCACCCTCATATCCGTCCCAACCCAAAAGCTCTTCCCTCTCCACTGCACCGTAGTCCCACCATAAAACGCCCAAACCCATACCGGCAACGCCAAAGCCTCCCTCCCCAGCCACGTCAAAACCCACTCGTGCAGAGGTCGCTTCTTCGCACGCTTCGCAAACTCCGGCACAGGCATGCGAGGATCCGTCGAGTCCACCGAAGCACCAGAGTGAAGCTTTCGGTACAACTTCCAGTCCATCGCACACCAGATCCCTACACTCAGCAGCCAGAACGCCACGAACGCTCCCCACGTCTGTGGGATCCCGAGTGTCTTGCCAAAGAATGGCAGCGTACTGACAGCCCACGCCCCATAAGCAGAGCAAACAAAACTCTCGGTCCCCGGCTCCACAAGCGTCGCCAGCAACACCGTGAACTTCCGCACCCTCAACCACCTGACCCGTCGATTCCAGTACTCGCCCACGCTCACGTTCGCCATCGGTTGGATCGCCAGGTCCCCGAAGCACATCGCGTGTTTGCCAAGCTTCTCTCCTCGGGTCTCGGATGGGACAGTGCCGTGCCAGAGCATGTCGCCGATAAGGTGGTCTTCGCAGATGTTGTAACTGAAGTAGTCGATGCCTTGACCCTTTGTCAGACTGTCGAGGTAGGCGAGAGGGAACATGGTGCTCTTGCCGACGATACACGGAGCGACGCCGACGGTGTTGATGGCGGTGTAGAATTTTGGGTGCATGGTGGACATGAAGGTTTCGTCTAGGCGGGTGCCGGCGGTGGACCACCAGCTCATATCCTTGTCCGGACTGCTGTGTGTTATGTAGGTGTCCGTGACGTCGGTCGTGAGAGGGAGTTGATGGACGAATTTATTACCGTTGAGTGTCGTGAGCATTCTGTCCAGGGTGTGCATGCCGACCCAGACGTTGCAGTCGACGATCCAGACTATGCCGCCTTTCTCTCTGCTTGCTTCTCTGTAGGCGCGACTCATATTCCTGATTTTCGGGTTGGGGCCTAGTTGTAGCTTTCCGCTTTGCAGTTGCTCGTCTTCTTCCTCGACGAATATTTGGACATCATAGTCGCTCCCAAAGTCTTGGACGAGCTGCTCCAACATGAGAAGGGCGGGATCGCTACGAGACGAGACGCAGAGCCGGACGTGGATCTTCCATGCTGGGTAGCATTGACGGAATGTGCTGGCGAGGCAGTCGTAGAGGTAGGGCTCGATGCCTTTGACGGGTCGGATGATTGTGACTTCAGGGCCGGCGCCGTTGTCGTTTGGGCTGCCACCCTCTCCGGGTTTCGAGTAGTAGCGGAAGATCTGTGTGTAGCCGACTGCGCAGACCACTGCGACCACGATGTACCATATCAGGCAGATCGTGGCCGCTGCGAAGGTTATCGTGGAGAGCTCATGGTTGGGTTGTGAGACAGGTGTCTCCGTCGGACCGTCGAACGGCGGCATACGCTCGAGAATAACGACGAAGTGCTTGCTCTACTGGAGGTGAGGTCTGGATGGTGAGGTTTAATTTTGACGATCACGTGAAAGGGTGTGATTTTGGAGAAGAGCCGCCCCGCAATCGAGACGGTCCCAGATTCGCGAAAGTAAACACGACTTTCAAGATCGTCGTAACATTAATACAACCACGAAGGAACGATCCAATGCAATCTCGCTAGCAGCACCGGCCTCGCCATCAAGTACAGCTTCGAATCAGCATCCTGCAATTACTCCGCGACATGCAGTCGAGCCCTCCGACACGCGCCTGGGAGCGGCCAGCTTCACCAACCGAGTCGCAGTACACCCTCGATCTTGCTGCACTGGATGGGGACTCGCGCAGTGGAGCGTCCTCGCCCGCTTTACCAGCTCAACAGGTCGATCACGTGCATTCAGAAGATATCGACGGGCCGAGTGACTTTACGCAGAACCTCGAGAGGTGGATGCGAGGTGGCACGTTGAACAGCAAGTACAGCACTGGCCAGAGCGGTTTAGCGAGCGTCAAAGAACGCAAAGAGCAAGATGAGAGCACGCGCGGATCATTGATGCCGGCATGGCAATCGGGCGGCGAAGAAGACGAACACAGCGCGAGCCATCACACCCCAACCAACAGTCCACCGAAAGAGTCTGTTTTCGCGAGTAGCAGACAGGATGGAGTCACGGGAAGCTGCGAAGGGGACCCATACGCGGAAGCTGCGACGCCTCAGCCACCGCCACATCAGCAGCAGTTGCTCCAGCCGACCGTGGAAGACTACTACAGCGAGTTCACTCCTGCCCACCGCTCAACATCACAACATCCATCTCAGAACCAGTATCGTCAACGACAGCACAGTCAAAGTCAGTACTCTACTCCAGGTCGGCCGTCGAGTGAGACCATCTCCCCAGTTCGATCACCGGTCCGTTCACCAGAGCGCTCGCCAGCACGATCGCCATCACGGTCAACTGTGTTGCGTGCGCCTGAGAACTTCAGCTCCCAAGCCGACGAGCACAATCTCGAGCGGCAAATGCAGGAACTTCGCGAGAAGTGCCAGCAGCTTGAAGCGCTCAACAGTGCACTTAATAGCGCCGTCGACGAGGAGAGACGGAGGCGTGGTGAGGAACACGAGACTTACCAAGCGCAGCTTGCGGAAGCATCTCGCCGCAACAAGGACGGCTTCCAGCACCAGATCTCTGAGATGAAGACGCAGTTACAGAAACATGACCAGGAGATCACACGCACCAAGCAGGCTCACGCAGCGGAAACACGGCGCTTGAAGCAGGATCTTGAGCGTGAGCAGACGGACCATATTCAAGAGCTACGGGATCTGGAGCAGGACCTCGAGCTAGCCAGGCGGAGCAGGGACGACGCGGAGGAGTCGGCACGCGTTGCTAAGGAAGATCTTATAGAGTATCGCGCAGAGCGTGAGGCTTCTCAGGGCCTCAAGCAGCGTTCATCGTCGCAGGAACAAGGGCTGCGCAGCCAATTAGCCGATCTGCAGGAGCTGATGCGGATCACGACCGAGGAGAACGGACACCTGAAGTCTGCGAAGCACGGTGCAGTAGATATGGCGGACTCCATCCGTGCTGAGCTCACGCTACTCCGGCAGACTCATAGCGAGGAAACTGCGCGACTCATGGGCGATCACAGACGCGCTGTCAGCATGGCAGAGGACCTCCAGCGGCAGTTGAAGGAGTCACGCGAACATTCTCGATCACAGGAAGGAGCTCTCCCGGAAAGCGTTGAGCCGTTATCGACACCTGCCAACGCGGAAGAAGTCCAGCGTCTCCGCGACGAACTCGAGTCCAAGCAAACCTCCCTCAACGAAGTGATGCTCGACCGCGACGCCCTCCAAGACGAACTCACCACCACCAAATCCGAACTGGACTCCACAAAGCTCGACCTCGACGCGCTCAACACAGCGCTCAAGGCCATGCAAACCGAACGCGAAGCTCTAAAGTCCGATCTCGACGAGAAGGACGACATCAACAAGGAGATCGACAGCAAGCTTCAAAAGGCGATGAAGCGGAGGGAGATGCATTATAAGAAGCTACTAGAGGAGAAGGAGAAGGAGAGGAAAGTCATGGTTAAGGCTCTGTTTCAGATGTGGGGGCGAGAAGAGTGCGGGATTGCGGATGAGAGTAGGGGGGAGAAGCAGCGGTATCGGTATATGTATAAGAAGCGTGGGGAGGCGACGGAGGGTGGGGGGATGACCCATGGGGGCTAGGGGATGTGGGTTTTGATCCGGCTGCGTGATTGGAAGGTCAGATGTGCAGTAATGGTTAAGCGAGCATATCATGCCGTTGGCGCCGAATGATGAACAGAACAAAAAGACATGCTTACACGACCTTTTCAACGAGCACTTCGTATGGTTCCAGTGCTCAGGCGACCCGGCACATTATAGCGCAGCCGAAGCATCATCTTATTCGTTGTCGTCATCCACGTCTATACTCATACGTTCTCATACCCCATCATATCAACCCCTTCCGCGCCAGTTCAATCTTCCTCGCCGCCTCCCCCTCCTTCCCACCCCCCTTACTCACACACGCCATACTGCCATCTCCAAACTCCACCTTATCCTCCACGGCGGGGAACGCGCACGGGCAGTGGTGCGGGAAGTGCACGCAGGACAGCGTGTGGGGGCAGAGGTATTTGTCGCAGTGGGCGGCGGCGTACTGTTGTTGGTACCACTCGGAGCCGGAGCCCATGTTCTGGGGGGTGGATTGTTGTTGTTGTTGGCCGCCGAACCTGGAGTGAGGGGTGGGAGGGTTAGCGAGTGTCTTGGAGCTGATGGCGGTGGTGGTGATGGATGGGAGATCTGTACATTTGTTCGAAGAATTGGAATTGAGCTAGGGTGGAGGTCGCGAAGAGCAGGAGGAGGGTGAGGAGTCGCATTGTTGTTGTTCGTTCTGGGGGGTTGTGTTGACTTTATGTTCGAAGAAGTGAGGTGAAGTGGCGTAGTTGTCCAGATTTCCCCCGGCCTATCTTAGGGTTAGACCCTAGAGCTAGTCATTTGAAAGCCTTGGCTCTCCCGTTGATCTCCGCAAAGGCAAAAATTTGGCGATTTCGACTTCCAGCTTGAAGAACACCTCGAACCGCTTCAAAAACTAGGACTCCCGATCTATCAAACCAGGATAGCTCGACAGCTCGCCTACGAGACTTGCCAGACCAACAACGCACGAAACCAATCAAATCCGACTAGCCCAAGATGCATCTCATGTACACGCTCGACACCAAGGGCAAGCGAGTCTACACGCTCAAGAAGATCGCGGAGGGCGAGGTCACGAAGTCGGCGCATCCGGCGAGGTTCTCTCCTGATGATAAGTGGTCGAGGTGAGCGCAAACTGATCGCCGAGACAAGTGATGATATAGCTGACTTATTCTTACAGGCATCGGGTCACGCTGAAGAAGCGATATGGGCTTCTGATCACGCAACAGAAAGGTAAGTGACCGTAGCATTCTTAGGTAGATATTCATGCTGACTTAGTGAAGACAAACATGTGCTTGGCCAGTAGTGAGATGCGAAGGTCTGGTTTGGCTTAGCGAGGCGTTACGGGAATATGCTGCTAGGAACGTGAACGATGAAGAATCGAGACTTCGACTGCTTTACCAGTTCTCCATTCCTCGGTTCTCCATCCTCAATCCAGGTAATGCGACTGCAGCCACTTTCCTAACCACTTGTTGAACTCATCCGGCATCTCCATATTCACCATATGCGCCGCTGCAAATTCCTTCACTTGAGTACTCTTCGCCGTCTCCCCGACATGTTTCATCGCAGCTACCGTGTACGTCTCATCAAGAGATCCATACGCCACAGCCACCGGTACATCAATCGTGTTCAGCAGTTTCCCCGCCGGCTTCTCAGGCTCTACAGTATCAAGCGCCAGACCGCCAGTCTTGCTGCATTCTCGCGCACAGATCTCAATATTCCACTTCAGCATCTGCTCCGCCAGAGGTTCGGTCATCCGTCCAGGTTCCTGCAACGGACCATCTCCCCATATCCGGACCTGCAAGTTCGCAGCACCCTGTACATCACCGTCCGCGATCAGAGCCTCGGCGAGCTTGAATATGCGATCTTCGGCCTCGGTGTTGGGATGATCGAAGCCACCGATCCCACCCGATACGAGTACAGCTCCGCTAACAACTTCCTGTCGGCTTACAGTGTACCCAAGAGCAAGACTGGCGCCTATACTGAGCCCTATCGGAATAATAGTAGAGTCCTTGGGCAGAACCGCTTTCCGCAATATGTCCACATGCTCAATCATATTGAACGGTGGCCTTGGATTCGAGCGTAGATACTCCTCGCTGGCATGACTTCTCCCAAACCCGAGTAGATCGAAGGTCAAACAGCTCCAGCCTTTGTCGACGAGATATTCGACTTGTCCGTCCCATAGTGTTTGATCGGTGACGCCAGCGTGCATGAAGAGTAGAACCGGCCGAGTTCCATCTTCGCCATCGTCCACCGCCGCGTACCGCCAGGAGAGAGAGCCTTCTCTGACTTGAAGAGAGCCTTGGGTGAGGTTTGCTGTCATGTTGTTGTTTTCATGAATGTTCATGGAGCTCTGACGTGGCTTGAGAGATCTATACAACTGGTAGTGACGCACGGGCCCGCACTTGCCTTGGGCAGCAATACATATTTCCACGTCCACTCGTGACCTTCTGGCAATGAACTTGATCAACGGCAAACGTGTTTTGCTGTTCTGGCTGCCATCCCGCCGTAAATATCAGCTTCGAGAAGCCACGATCAGAAGACTTCGAGGGCTCCTACTTCTCGATCCCCCAGGGCTGAATTCCGAAATCTAAACGTCTCTTCCTACCTGGGTCCTGCTGTTGGGGCGGAAAAATACCACGAGTCGCTCCATGCCCGAGCTGATTCTGGTACTGCCGGTGCAAGATCGTTCGTCCGTGGCCGTCTTACTGCTGGAACATGCCTCACAAGTACATTGGCTGAAAACGTCAATCCGAGGGCCGTACGGAAAGCAGAACTCGCAGTACCGCAAACAATCTCGATCAAACAACAGAAAGGGCTAGTCAAGCGATGCTAGCTCGGGGCGAGAAGGCATCTTCGAGGTCTGATAGCCATCATATTGCCATGCGGAAACACCTTTCCTTTTAAAGTGCTGACTGTATGAGCTGCGGTGAAGATGTGAGAAGTCGTCGTACGCTCTTATGACCATCAAGGGAACGTGGACCCCAGCACCACATCCTCAGACTGGTCGGATGTATTCACGCTTGTACAGGACTGTAGTAGATGTTGCTTACATAGGCAACCTGTCCGAAGTTTGCAATCACCGCAGTCCCGACATCTCAAGGTACTGTTGGGGGCTTTCCATGCGAGCCTGTCGAAGGCCTACAGGTATGTGGAACTCTTCTTGTCGTGTATATATGGTCCCTGTCTGCCAGCCGTCGAAGTATTACTCCTCATCTCCACCCTGGCTACCTCACTCGCGATTCAATTTTCGAGAACCCGCGATTAGAAAGAGCTGTACCAAGTTGCCTCTACGTCCGCACCCAATATGGACAATCGATTGACCACGTTGGCTGCAAGCATCAACGAGGGCATCAGCAAGCTAAATGCCTATCTCTCCGAGTGCAATCTGCCCTGTCCTTCTTTCGAGCCTAGTGGATCTCAATATGATCACTTCAACAGTGACGCCGAAGGCATAGCAGTAGGCATTCTGGATGCCACTCAGGAGCTTCACGACCTAGTCAGGAATCCGAGGGACTTACCGTTCGACCATCACGTTAGTATACTGCGCATTGTTCTATCCACGAGGAAATGTACTAATTAAACGCAGTTCACATTGATCCCTGTCCACGACGTGATCACCAATTTTGGTGTGGCTAGGAAGGTCCCTCTCGACGGAGACATCAGCTACGCCGACCTTGCAGCAGCAACTGGTGTCGAGCGAGGGGCTCTCACGAGACTCCTGCGGTACGGGATTGTCAGCCGTATCTTCCAAGAAAAGCGGCCCGGCTTTGTATCTCATTCTGCTTACACCAAGCTGTGGGTTGAGGATAAGGGGACCGAAAGCTTGAACGCTATGATCAGAGACGATATCTTTCCGGGACGGAACTACATTGCGGACGCCCTGGAGAAGTGGCCAGGCGCAGACGAACCTCACCAGACCGCCTTCCAGCTAGCTGAGAAAAGCTCTCAGCCAACTTTCTTTCACCAGCTAGCACAAACGCCAGGTCGTGCGGAGCGATTCGCCAACTCGATGAGCTATTTCTCCAGATTCGAGAACATAGCTGAGGACTACCCGTGGGAGGACCTTAGATCCGGCACCCTGGTGGAGTCGGGCGGCTCTCAAGGCCACACGGCGTTCAAGATCGCGGAGAAGCACCCAGCGCTCAAAATCGTTGTGCAAGATATGCCGGAAGTGATTGCTTTCGCCAAGACAAAAGAGGGTCGTCAAGTATCGTACGTTGCCACAACCATACCACGGCTTTCTGCTGTCGAAGGCAATTGCTAACGCTCTACTTTCGTCCAGGTTTATGGAGCACGACTTCTTCAAGGAGCAACCTGTCAAAGGCGCGGACGCTTACATGATACGCTGGTGCCTTCACGCCTGGAGTGACAAGTGAGTCAGAGTAGCAGCGTTCCCGAGACAGCCTGAACCCTCCTGAAGACCTTTCTGGCTCCATCGCAAGTCAGAGAGCTTGCTAAACCACCTACTTTTCATTTTAGATACGCTGCGCGCATACTGCAGGCGTTACTCCCAGCGATGAAAGAGGGCACCAAGGTCCTTGTTGTGGAGGCAGTGACACCCCCATTTGGCAGCATACCTCACACCCTCCAGTGTCGCCTGTGGTAAGTCATGACAGCAAACGCATGGCATTCGGGATACTGACCAGCACAGTGAGTATGACACTAGTATGCTTATGCTGGGGAGTGCCAAATAACGCGGCTTGGACGAGTGGAAGAGTTTGTTTGCTACAGCGGATAAGCGTTTCCATCTGGAGAGGGTGTTGCCTTTGAGAAACTCGCACTTGCAGGTTTTGGAGCTTGTGTGGACTCCTTGAACGTGGAAGGTTGCCAGGAAGCTTTTCGTAAGACTGCCGTCTAAATAGGTACATTGAATAGAAAAGATGCTCGCCTTCTGGATAGGTTCTAGCACGGTATGGCCCAGGCTTGCTCCGTGAATGCTTCGTCATCTGCATTGCGTTGCTCGCTTTAGATGCACGGCTATCGTTACTCGTTGAGGTCTTGCAGAGAGCGGACTTTGATCAATTGACGACGGCCGTTCTGGACAGACGAGGTCTTCACAAAAATGTCGGTTTGCGCGCCAGACTTAAAGCCGGCGACCGAGTTATACGCAGGTGTTTCGAACTCGGGATACTCGACGTTGTTGCCCTCAGCTTCTGTTGCAGTGAGTTAGCCTTGTACCGAAGTGACTGGAGTGACTGGAGTATCCATCAACTTACGGTTGAATACGATCATCTGCTTCGCTCCTTTGCGGCACTTGCTTGAATCATCAGCACACCAGACTGGTGGCTTTGCTTTGGCTATCTGTTTCGTTCCCGGATTTGTGACTTGGCATTTGAAACCTTGCATGTACCTGTCAAGCGTGTCAGTATAATGTTCCTTCGAGTCCGCCATCTAGAGCTACTAACATGTTCGGCTGGCCACAACCTAGGACACAACAATAGAGAGTCAGTGTTTTCCTGAATAGACGACGCGTACTCGCTACTGCTCACCTTTCGGAACCCACAGGTAAGCACAAGTACATCCACCCTTTGGGCAAGCCGGCATGCCAGCTGGGACTTGATAAGTCGCCAATCGGTGCCAAGGTGTACTGCACACTGTTAGCACATGGTCGATCTACGCCGACTGGAGGCGAAGACGTACTGCTTCAACACGGAGAAGACGACAAGGTCTTCCATCTTGATCTTGCTGAGATCAGACTGGTAAGCAATAGCGAATGCTGTGCCTTGAGCATTGCTGTGGTTGGTGGCATGCATATATCCGCCATCTACACACTCGCCATTTTGCCAGTCTGCATGCCAATCTTTCGGGTGCTCCCCACCGTCTGGCCAGTCTGAGACCTCGCTACCATCGTAAGATAGCGTGGTGAAAGCCTGGTTGTTGGCATGTTCGACTGTGAAGTGACCTCCAGAGGGAACGTTGAGGAACTCGCCTGCCGGAGGCGGTGCCCCATCGCAACCACGATCGTGCTGGAACCACCAGTCCTTCTTTGACAGTTGGTATAGCGGGTTCACAGGCAGGTTGCTGTTAAGATTGTTCTCGCCGGTGAGACCGCTTCTGCAATACATGCCCTTTGCGAAGGAAGCAATGTGGGCGCTTGCCAGCGGCAGGAAGAATGGAAGAAGGACGAGCATTGTGATGTGTGGTGCCTGCACCACAAATGAATGTGATAAAAGAGCGACTGTAGTTGGACTTGATGGATAATGCTGAAAGAACACAACAAAGCGAGATAGATGTACAAACCCTGATCCGCTAGAAGGACTTCTCGCGAGCCATACCAAGACCTACACTTGCTGAACAACCAGATGTGGCTATTTAGGGCTCTTAGGTGACCACACGCCTTTGTTTCACTGCGACTCTTACCACACATCGTCTGTATGATCTACGCCGCGGTCGCTTGGCCATACCACCTCGTTGGCGCGAGGATCAAGAGGCGCTGCTCATCGTCCAAGCTTTAGTTTCAAATGATCCTTTTCCTGGGGTTGCAGGGGAGTCTGCAACACTTTCATTTCGGTAGTGTCCTGTTTGCGGTCATCGGTCGAATAATGAGAGGATCGGTCAGAACCGGTAAGACACGCAGAACGCAGGGTACATCCTCCGCCGTCTCGTCGGTGCATATCTTTTGCTGCGAGGCTTCGGATCTCGAAGACGATGAGATGGAAGGGAGAAAGGGAGAACGAGAGGTGAACAGACAAGTCGGCCGCCAAGCCTGCGTTGACGACAAGGCCACCAATCAGAGACCAGGCCGTCTTGCTGATTGAGACGTCAGAGATCAGAATAGGAAGGAGGTGGTTGTTTACGCGAACACATGAGTACCCGTACAGTCCGTACTGGTAGCATCGGATCACGGAGACATTCCCGGCCTCATCACCAACTTAATACGATGACTGTGCCGAAGATCAGGCTTCGTGCGAAGAAGCCGAAGGCAACATCAGGCTGCAGGACGTGCAGGTGAGCCTTGAGACTTTCTTCTCGTCCTGCTCGTGCTGGAGGTGACCACATGCCAGGATTCGCCGCATCAAATGTGATGAGTCCAAGCCGGACTGCTGGAAGTGCTCATCGACAGGCCGGGCTTGCGAGTGGTATTCTCTGAACGATACCAAAGCTGCCGAGCCGAATTTACAACAGATAAGGCACTTTCGACAGGCTGTCTCGTATTACGCCGACCATGGTACGCACCGCTCAGCCACCTGAGTCCGCAGCAAGGTCAAGGTTTCGCTTTTTTCCGCCATCACACCGCAAGCCAGTTGCAAGGAACCTTTAGGTCGAAGCTATGGAACTCATGGGTGATGCAGATCAGCCATCGACATTCAAGTGTATGCTTACGGTATATGTTCACAAGATCTACACCGTTGAATACTGAGTGATCCAGGTACTCCATGCCATCATCGCTATAGGCTCGTTGCACCAAGCACGCTCAGGCCTGAACTCCGCTTTATTGCTCTCCCATGATTATCTTGCATTACACCGATTTGCTATCAGCCAGTATAACACAGCAATCGAGGGTCTAAGATTGTACATTGACGAGCATGGAAGCAACTCGGATGCGAATGTTGTTCTACTGACTTGTCTTCTGTTCGTCGGCTTCGAACTACTCCAAGCCAATGTTCCGCTAGCTATGAACCACCTGCAGAATGTCCTGAATATAGTGGTTGAACGCTTTCCGAGAACGTTAGAGGATTACACTGCACACAAGCAGACTCCGCCCGCCACTACATCTGATCATCTGATCGACGAGTTGATCCCTGCGTGTGCACGATTAGACTACGTATGCAAGGTCGAGTTGACCATTGCGAGCATTGACTAATGTGGACTATTGTCTCAGGGCTCGACCATGTTTGGCAAAAGATATCCACTACTGGACCTCGTACGTGACGACAATGTACTTGTGCGCGATGCCGGCGTTCCCGCCTCGTTCGATACGGCCGTCGAGGCGCGGTCGTATCTTGAACTTATGGCCAGTGGCGTGTTCCGACTGCGAGGCGACTTGGTCCGTCTTGCCGAGCAGGCCTGTCTCCAGTCGGACAGTGCTCCTACAGAGTTCTACCAACAGCAATGCTACGTCAAAGCATTGAGCAGGTCCGTCGCTCTTGGTTGCGAAGAGAACAGCATCCATATCCGAAAGCAAGCTCTCGAGTGCGGCATCGCAGCTGTCCACGAAGCGTTAGAAGCTCCAGCCGTTCTTTTTGAAGACCCAGTGGATCGTGCAGCGATGGCCGTCGAGATCGAATGTATTCAGATCTGGTTTTTGATCACCACTTGCCGCGAGACTCACCAGGTCACCTCCGATAACTTTGACGCTCTTTTCGCAAAAGCCATCGATTTGGCGGGAAAGTACATCCAGTCCACGGCGCCGACTCCAGGCCTGCAGCCGAAACGTGCTTTCTCGCTGGAGCCTGGCATCCTACCAACAGTCTTTCTGGTAGCAGAGAAGTGCCGTGATCCTATCATACGTCGGAGAGCAGCGGCACTGATGCGAGAAGGATGCATGCAGGAGGCGATGTGGGATGGAACACCATACGCCACGTTCGCGAACCGGCTCGCCGAGATCGAAGACTCAATGGCCGAATCGATGAACGAATCCGCTCTGCGCCAAACGTCTGCCGCAAGCCGCTCCGCAGGGTCACCACATCATGTTTCAGAGAAGGCGCGGTTCAGCGACACTGTGCTCGTGTGCGACAGCAGTAAGCTTGAAGATGCCCGACTGATATGCGCTCGATATCGCCATGGGTCGGAAGGAGAGATAGAGATAACTGAACACGGGGTTGACCTCACTGGTGATGAAGACTACCTGCATGATATTGCCTATGGATGGGTTTGAGGACGCACCGCATCTGCCTTCGCTGACGAGACAGAATACTTCAACGACGCCTTGCGAACGACTCGTCGCCGCCATACACTCGTGGACCTCATATCTATCAGCACCCCATCCGCGGCTATCAAGGCTGCGCCGCTACGAGGCCGACTTTATCTCAAGCTCACTGGCCGAGTCCTACCACTTCTCCGACTGCTTTCGAGGTGCTACTGCGGGATCCATCAACCGTTGAATAATCGAAGTCTGCTGGGTCCTGACTATTCGCGATAGTCTCTACGTCGCTGCTCCTCAGCCGAGCAAAGCGCATCAAGATAGTCCTTCGTTTCGCTTCGGCGATCTGACATGACAGAGGCTAGGCAGAGTTCCGAGCAGAGTAACTTGTGTTTCGAGTTTCGAATCGAGCTTACGAAACTGGACATCGTCTCGACCTTCGAAATCTGCTCCTCGCGTGTCAGAACCCGCCTTCGAGGTTCCGCGGTGGGGTCTGGGGTCGCGAGATATCTGAAGGGCCAGTAGGTAGCAATGGTCGTGAATGTGGTCGTTGCTGTGGTGTCTGTTTGTGGTTGTCAAGTCAGCCAACATGCCAATCTTGAGTGAGATTGTTCTGAACGAGATCTTACAGATGTGGCGGAATAGTGCGAACAATGCCATGTTGCTGTAACGTGTCGGAGGTTGGATCTGTACTTTATCGTGTCGTCTGAATAGAGTCTGGAGTTCATCGAGATGTTTGTTTGGAGGATACGCGAAGAAAGAGCCAGGACTTATCTATTGGAAGTATTGGAAGGTAGTTGCAGGCTGAAGTCAAATGGAGCGGATTTCCTACGCACTTACCTACCAGGCCTCGTACCCATGGACCTACCTTGAGCTGAAACTTGAGACTTGGGATGAGGAAAGCATTGCGAGCCTCGCGAAGGGAACGGCTTGACTGTTTTTGACATTACTCTCATCATAATGCCTTGCGGCGGTGCCAACAACTCAACCCTCGATATGCTCATGATTCCGCATCGCGTCCGGCAATAATAACATCCGCCGCCTTCTCACTGATCATCATAATAGCGCTCTGAATAAACACCCCCGGAATCTTGGGAAACACACTGGCATCCACCACCCTCAACCCCTCCGTCCCTCGCACCCTGAACTCCGAATCCAATACCGCCATTGGGTCATCGTCCGCCCCTATCGGCGCAGTACAGCACGCATGATGGCCCCATGCATTCTGCTTAATATAGGTCCCGATCTCCTCATCAGTATCCACGCTCGGGCCGGGGTACCGCTCCTTAAAGTCAGTACTTGGCAACACGAGATCGAAATCGTGGAAATGATCTAGGGCACCGCGGGAGATCTTGACAGCTTCGATGAGGCTCTGGAGGTCCTTCTGATCGGCGCCGTCTTCGGTTGTGCCGGTGTCGAAGTAGTTGAATTTGATTTCGGGCTGCTCGAGAGGATCGGTGGAGCGGAGAGTCACTGTGCCGGCTTTGTTGCGGGTGTGGGCTTTGAGGGTGTACCAGCTGAAGCGGTTGTGGTCTTTGACTGCGTGGTCGCCCCACCTGGAATGATTGTTAGCAAGTGTCTCGAGTCTAGCAGCGAGGGTTGGAAGGTTTCAAGGCGCTGCTCGGTACTAGTTACTGTCTCGGAGAAGTCTTCCATTCATCAGATTGACTTACCACGGAAAGTAGCCACGAAAACTGATGGGCCCACCAAAGATGAACAGATCGATATCAGTAGTCGGCGCAGTAGTCGAGACTTGCGCCATCGCTGCTGCCAAGCCATCGGTGGCATACGCTCCGCGCTGAGCGAGGATGTAAGGGTTGTTGAGCCACTGGTCAAAACACTTATCCTGCGCCTTCATATCGAAAGTGCAGCCGTCGAGAATCGGAAAATCGTTGGGATGCTCGGTGTTGACGGGAATCTCGTAGCGGTCCTGCATGTTGGTTCCCAGGCCTGGAAGGTTGGAGCGGACTTTAATGCCGAGCTTCCTGAGCTCCTGGCGAGGTCCTACGCCGGAGAGCTTCAGGAGCTGGACCGTGTTATACGTCCCGCCCGCCACGATGACCTCGCGCGTCGCTCGTACCTGGCCAGGGGTCCCAGATCCACCACTGTATGGGCTGGCCTTGTAGAGGTGCTCGCCCTTCAGGTAGCTGACGCCGGCCGCACGTGGCTTGCCAGTCTTTTTGTCATTCTTCCAATTGATCTTCGTGACAAACGTGTCGGTCATGATAGTCAGTGGGTACCCGCCATTGACAGTATCCACGATCCGCTCACGCACACTCTGCCTCGTCCCGCCGTTCATGATCAGCGGGATCTGAAAGAATCCTTCAGCGGAGTCACGACCAGGATATCCGCCATTGGGGCTCACGAGCAGTGCCTGGCCAAGCCCGGTAAGAGCACTGATTGGACTGACACCAAGGCCCACCTGTGCAGCGCCTCCCAGCAAGTGCTTCGCCAATTTGATGTCACGGACAAGAATTGTTGGATCGGTGGGCATAGTTACCTGCCAGTCGTAGACTTTCTCGTTGAGATAGGTATCTCTCATGTTCGCAGGGGTCCACGTGTTGTCGCCAGTGATCTCTTGGATGTTGCTCCAGTCGGAGTCATGCGGCTCAATCCAGATCAAGGCGTTGTGTGTTACACAACCACCTAGCACACCTGCGCGGGGATACAGTATACCCTTCGGCGTCGCTCCAGCAGGCGGAGCAGTTCCATTATTGATACGAGTAAAGTCGAATCCGTTGACATCGTATACGAACTCGGGTTCCTTCTGCGCGCGCGGAAGGTCCTTGTAATGGTTCACGTAGATGTCCCATCGAAGCGCCGGGTCTTGCGCAACAGCTGCTTGGTATCCTGGTACGGTGGTGTTGTAGTCATCCCCAAGATCCTTGCCGGTTTCGATCAAGAGTGTTTTGAATCCGGCTCGAGCGAGGCGGCTAGCGAGAGGACCACCACCAGCACCGCTGCCTACGATGATGTATTCGTAGTCCTCGCTTGCAGCTGCAGCTGCAGCGTCTCCGGTATCCGTTCCGAGGGTGGCATCTACTTCGATATCTGCGGGAGCCGAAAGAGTGGATGAGACAATGGAGAATAGCGAGAGTAGAGAAGTGAAATACGAGAACGAATGCATGTTTGCAGCCGCTGGAAGGCAAGCTAGCCTGTAAAGACTGTGGGCGAGGATTTTGGGAGAGAAGCTACAGACCTCAGATGGGGGCCATGCGGTATTTTACCTAGGAAGCGCATCCATCACAACGTGCTCAGCGCGGTCCATGGCCTTGGGTGTCTCTCGGGATGCCGAACAAGAAGAGCTACTTCCAACCTACGATTTGTAGTTTCGCCTTGTAGAAGTCAAAGCCGACACAAGGATCGTTCCAGCCTATGAGGGCCTTCGAGTTGGTATACCAAGGATTACCAGCGCGATTCGAAAGATGATGATCTTCGGTGGGCAACGGTTCAGGGGAAAGGTGGAGTTGAGTTTGCGATAGTTCCAACGGTCATCTCGATTGAGTGTTTTGATGTGGTCCGTCCCGATGAGGAAGTTGCAGCATCAACCATCGAGTACATGTAATCAACATATGAGTATATAACGACGGTGATGGTATAGAGAAGTGGTGGAAGGTACTGTGGAGTTGCAGAGTCCTCGAAATCCCAGCCGACAAATTCCCGCGATATGCCCGCTCTGTCAACCAGACCTCACTTCCCCGACGACGTGAACAACTCAAATAAAACATGATCGTACAATAACAACAACAATGCGATAGCTCCCTCATCTCAACCTCAAACATGTCCTCCACGTTCCACCTCCCCTCCAGCACCTCCCAGTCCCCCTCCTCCACCCCAGCCATCTCCCACCAATCGCCCATCTACTCCGACGAAGATTACGACGACGAAGACAACCTTCCCTACCCAACCGAGCTTCCACGATCGGACTTTCTCGCTTCCGACTTCGACCCAGCGACATATCTCTCTACACTTCGAAATCGGCATCAAACGCTCGAAGACCTGCGATCGGATCTTCGCCGGCGGAGTCAATTGTTGAACAAGGAGCTACTGGATCTGTTGAACGGCAATTATGAGGAGTTCTTGAGCTTAGGCGCTAATCTAAACGGCGGGGAGGAGAAGGTTGAAGGTGTGAGGGTGGGGTTATTAGGCTTCAAGCGGGAGATCGAGGGGATCAAGAATGTGGTTGCGGAACGGCAGAACGAGATAAGGAGGTTGTTGGAGGAGAAGAGTGAGTTTAGGAGGGATGTTGTGCTCGGGCGGGCGTTGTTGGAGGTGGATGCTAGTATTGGTGAGCTTGAGGATGGGCTTGGGATTAGGGTTGGGGAGGGTGATGAGCAGAATGGCGATGAGGGCGAGGATGAAGTGGAGGAGAACGGAGATGTCACGGTGGGTTATGGAACGACTGCACCGATTGGAAGGTTGAGGCGGCAGACGCGGCAGTATTTGCTTCTCGCCAGGGCTATCGATCGTGTTGGACCAGAGCACCCTTTCGTTGTAGCTCAACGAAGCAGAGTCCATGAAGTACGAAAGACTTTGCTACTGGACTTGGCTTCTGCGCTGCGGCAAGTGAAGAGGGAAAGGGCCACGGATGCTGTTCTTGCGGTCGTTGCGATGTACAGCGAGCTGGGTGCGGAGCGGGATAGCATCAGAGTGCTGAAGGGTGCTGGCTGAAGGAAACCACGACATTCGAGCAACCTACAACCAAACGCTGTGCGGTGTTCCTCCATAGACGACTCACGCAGCGACAGCACAACACAGAATTCAAGTCGAGCACTCTGTCATCACACGCAACGACAGCAGAACACAAAAGTCAAGTTGAGCACTCCGTCATTACTTTGAAAAGTAAACCACATGGACAAATACGGCACTGTCAGAGTGGTATGGCGGAGTTGGACGTCGCGCAGCCGCTGTCCATTCTGCCTAGCTTACATCGATCGAAGACATGGCTCGCCTAGATGGGTAGTCGTGATATACTACTTCTACAAGCACAGTCCGATCAAACTGTATCCCGTCGTCGAGCTGATTTGATTCGCATTGGCGGGCCCGCAGTCCTCCTTGACTTCTGAAATACCGCGCACTCACATCGTCGGGTATCGCGGCCCGTCGATGCCCGCAAGGCGGAGAATCGCCGTCCTGGGTGGGCTAGACGTCGTGAAATAGGAGACGCGGAAGATATGATCAGTACATCGACGTCAGTACCAGTCAGCCACCAGGCGCCACTCGTCTCGTGTGGTGGGGTGGGGTCAGGCCACTGCACATCTGGTCTCGTGACACCCTCGACATACATGTTAGCATGCCGAACCAGCACACTACATAGGAATGAACAAGCTGGTATCTCATATTTTGGTGTAGCCAAAACAGTGTGGCACTTCTTTATGTGCTACGGTGCCGTCAAGGTCAAGCATGGCAGCGGTCTCACAAATACCTCCGCCGGATCCGACTTTGCCAGCTGCATCGCCTGCTACCTTGCCATCTGCTGGAGCATCAACCGCGAGAACAGCGAGCCCAGCGGCGACGGCACCACCTACCTCGCCGTCAACTTCTATTGACCCACCTCGCGAATCACGGTGGAAGACTGCCCGCAAGCATTTTACGAATGGCCGGTTGAGTCTGGCCGTCGGGTTGTTGGGTCTTGGTCTCGCCATTTACGCCTTCGTTGCACCGCACGCTCTTGCGAAAACCTCTTTGGATGTCGCAGAGAAGGCCAACACAATTACACTTTGGAAAGACTGTGGGGATCGCAAAGTAAGCAGTGTCCAGCGTTTGGATTCTCGGAGGTGGTCGTTGACCTGTGTAGGATCTCCACGATACGGATTTATGTCCACATTATCTGAAGGCATCCCTCGGTTCCATAATCAAACGATATGCCTCCGAGATCTGGACCTCTCCAGCAGCGGACAGAGTTCGCTTAATGGGGCCTCGGGTTCCTCTCGATCTATCCATCCATGCGGCATTCGGCAGCACCTTTGTGTGGGTAGGGATGTCGACTAATGTTTGTGCGGCGCTACTTCGTATCACCGTCTTGACCTCGCAACCCGAACCTTGCCAGCTAGCAAAGGGATATGTCACTGTGCCTGGGGCACTCGTCTGGCTTGCGGCACGTCTCAAAGCTCTTGCCGTAACAGGCTTGGTTGCTGTTATACCGGGTCTCTATCAACCAATACCAAACATCCTCGTGTTGTACCTCAAGAAAGTTCTGGTATGGTGAGTGTTGTGGCGACTTCTTCGACGCGCGATCCGGTACAGCGGCTGGAGTGCCATGAAAATGATGGAAGCCGAAATCCACGAGAAGGAGAGGGTCGATCTGGCTATAAAATATTCCGCAGCCAATTTCGGAATTCTTGCAGGGATCTGTGCGCTGGCATTTGGTCTCTTCAGACGATTTTCTCCACTACCTCAATCAGCGGAATGGGTCGAACTGATCGATTGGAAACTCTGGGGCTGGATCCTGTTGGTCAAATTAGCTACAGCGTGGTTCGTCGGCTTTACGACATTCATCGCCAGTTTGGACAAAGCAAATTATCCTAGCGATGAAGAAGCAGGTGCGATGATCATCCAGGATGAACGTCGGGCCAGGGAAGTGCTTGAGACGGAATTTGACCCGTTCTACGAGGCAATAATCGGCATATGGCGTGTTATTACTGGGGAGATTTGGGGGCCGAATGCAAGCCAACGCCATCCGCCTGCATATTTGAAGAAGACGCAGTAAGAATTGGACGGAAACAAAGCACGGCTCTGGGAGCTTCATTTGGTCAGTGTAGAAACAGCGTTCTGGTCCTACAGCTTAGGTCTACTCCCCCGTTCAACGAACTCCAACCCTCCATCCTTCAACTCATAATGCCTCCCCTTCTGCCATCCCATCCAAATCGACAACACCTCCTCCCCACCATCACTCGGACTCAAACCCTTCGCCTCCCACCCGCTCCCCTCAACCCCAATACCCTGCCCCTCAACTACCGGCCGCTTCTCAGCATCCGCCTCATGCATCGCCAGACTCGGGGCGCTTTTAAGCGTCACAATAGGCCGCTGGTCGAACCCGGTCTTCTCGAGCTCTCGCTGCGTGAGCACGGGGGTGCAGCAAGCGTCTGTGCCGTCGAAGATCTTCTCCCACTCGGCGCGGGTTTTTGATTCGAATTTGGCGGTGTAGAGTTCTGCTTGCTTAGGCCAGGTGGTTCGGTCGGTCCTGTCGCCGATGGATTTCACATCGATCTCGAGACCCTTGAGGAGTGCGGCGTAGAACTGTGGCTCCAGGGCTCCGACGGCCATAAAGCCACCGTCCTTTGTCTCGTACGTATCATAGTAAGGACATCCACCGTCCAGCTGATTCGTGCCTCGTTCGCCACCCCATACTGGGAATTTGGTCGCAAGCCTCGGCATCGTCGCCATGAAGGCGCTGCCGTCTACCATATTCGCCTCCACAACCTGCCCATGCCCGCTGCGCTCACGATGCAGCAGCGCAAGCACTATTCCAAGGAAACAGACTGACCCCCCTCCAGCGAAATCCCCAACAATATTCCCCGGCGGATAAGGCTTCTCATGTGCCCGCCCAAGCATCGACAACACACCGGACACAGCGATGTAATTGATATCATGCCCCGCCATATCCTTGTACTTCCCATCCCTCCTAAACCCCGTCATCCTTGCAACAATCAGTCTCGGATTCAGTCGCATGAGCACGTCCTCGGGTCCTAAACCCATCTTCTCCAGTACGCCGGGACGAAAGGGATCGATCACGATGTCGACGGTGTTGATTATGCTCTTGATTAGTGCGACGCCGGCGGGGGTCTTTGTGTTGACGCATATTGAGGCTTTCCGGCGGGTGAGTTGGTCGCCGGTTGGTGGCGGCAGGTCGGGGGAGTCGTTGTGGGCGCTGGGGTGGGCGCGGTCGATGCGGAGGACGGAAGCGCCGAAGTCTGCGCAGAGGAGGCCGGCGAAGGGGCCTGTATAACATTAATTCAACAACTCATTGCTCGATTGTGGTCATGTCTCACCTGGTGCGAGACCAGCGAATTCGAGGACGCGGAGGCCTTGGAGGGGTGGTGATTGTGACATTTTTGAATATGTGTTGATATGGTAGCGCTGGCGAAGAGGCTCCGCCAGTAGGGGGAGAGACTACATGTTGTCAATAGTTGTCGAGGTAGTGTGAGGAGGGAGAGCTCTCGGGTCAAGTTAGCCGCGGCAACGAGAGAGCTGCTGCAGCTGCAGCTCCTTCCGGCTTGGGACGTTCTTCGGGCCGAGCCATAAGTGAGTGTATAGATGAGGTTAGATCAATTTTGCCTCCATCTGCATCGTTTCGACGACATCAAGCTTTTGCTGCTGCCTCACTAAGGTAACTACACCCACTTGCTAGGTGCGAGAAGAGTCGATTGACGGCCAAGTAGATCTTCCTTCCTCTTCTCCTCCAAGTTTCCTTTCCATTCCATCGACTTCCCATCCTCCGCAAGACCTCCCATCTCATCTCTTCTCCTCTCGCAATGGAACCAGTATACGCAAAAGGCAACGTCTTCTTCCGCGGCAATGACCGCTTCCTCATCAAAGGCATATCCTACTTCCCCCGCGCCCCTCGCGATCCCACAGCCAGCCACTATACCCAAGACTCCGTCATCGACGCCCTAACCGACGACCGCATCCCAGACTTGGAGCGCGACATCCCCATCCTCAAACAACTAGGCCTCAAGACTATCCAAGTCACAGCTCTCGACCCCACCAAAAGCCACCACAAAGCCATGACCCTCCTTGCAGAAGCCGGCATCTATGTCC
Organism: Extremus antarcticus; assembly: GCA_033117895.1. Lineage (NCBI taxonomy): Eukaryota > Fungi > Ascomycota > Dothideomycetes > Mycosphaerellales > Extremaceae > Extremus > Extremus antarcticus. Next base: position 64,278 of record JAWDJX010000028.1, read on the forward strand.
TTGCCGAAGTCTGCAACAAGATGAAAGCGCCCGAAAGGAACGCTGACCCTAATTTCGATCCTTCGCGGTACTACACCCTCTCCTTGATGCGTAGAGCTTTCCGCATCGTAGACCAATTATCCGATCATTCAAACCTCCTGGGCTTTACCGTGGACGCCAAGGTCATCCGTTCCCGCAGCGTGACCAAAATGGCTGAAGTCTGTCGCGCCGCTGTGCGAGACATCAAAACCCTCCTCCGACTCCGGCAAGGCCGAGTACAGCCGGTTGGTGTGCATGTAAGCGATATCATGGACCTTCGAACGCCAATGCTGCAGTACTTCGCCGCTGGCCCCATCTCCGAACGAGCAGACTACTTCGCACACGACTGCTACTCCTGGGCCAGCCCGTCGGACTTCAGAATCAGTGGGTGGAGTAATATGGTGCAAGCCTTCACCCCGTACCCAGTCCCGACTTTCCTGGCAGCGTACGGGACGAATATCAACGAGCGGACGTGGGGGGAGGTGGAGTGTCTTTACTCCCCGGACATGACTGGGGTGTTCAGCGGAGGATGTATCTATACTTATTTTGAGTATGGGAATTGGTACGGGATCGTAACGGTGAAAGAGGATGGGGAGGTTGAGTTCAAGCAGCCGGAGTTTTGGAGGCTGAAGGAAAAGTTTGGAGTCGTGAACGCAAGGGCCGTGAAGGAGGTTCATGGGAAGGAGGTGAAGGGTTATGAGGGATGGACGGGGACGTTCCCGGCTGTGCAGGGGGGGTGGCATGCAGGTGCGAATTTGCCTGATTTGCCGGCGACGGTGGAGGCGATGTTTGAGGAGATAGAGAAGGAGAAAGCAGAGTTTAGAGCCGAGGAGGCATGCGAGAGGATGCGCGGTATGCATTTGGCCACGGACGCAGCTTCCCAGAGGGTGGCAGAGGAGCATTTTGATGACGACGAAATTCAGCGCCAGCAGGAATCTGCACGGCAGACCTTGCTTGATCTTGCTGCCCAGCGCGACGTTGATCACAAGTCTGCCGAATGAAGCCTGGCCTCGTCTTGCTGATCACATTCTCCTGTCTCTTCGCTGTGCGATCCCTGTACATCTGGAACTCGCAATCCCTTCGCCGCATAGAACTCCTCCAACGCCTTCTCAGGCCAGAACTCGAACCGGTACTGCTGATCGCTTTGTCCACTTCCATGTACCGATTCTAGATGGTACTTGCACTCCTGTCACGATCGAAACTGCTCGGAGCAGCGCGAGTAGTAGCACGAGCATGCTCCGGAGTGTGTAGCATAATGCTTTGCAAGAACCGTCGGGCAGCGAAATGTTTGCTCGCAGTCAGGATGCTCGCAGAAGTACGGTGCCGCATCATCAATGGTACAGTGCTCCGCCCAGTCATCATAGGTGCTGAAGCTCGCACAGCAGTGGGCACACCCGTACTGCGTAGGATCATGCAGCCCCATATGCTCCGAAAATTTTCCTGGTCGACGAAATACTCCGGACACTCGGGGCAGTCGTAATCGGTATCGTGCGTAGCAACATGCTGTGCGTATGTTATAACGTTGGTGCAAGGAGCGAGGCATTTTTCGCACTCATATCTCAGGGGGTAGGCGTGCTGCTCTCCCCAATGCTCGGCGAAGGCGTCGGTGGTGCGGAACCAGAGTCTGTGGTGAGCGCAGTAGCTGTGTTTGAGCTGCATTTGATGTCGATATAGTCTACCGTCTGCTGCTTGGAGATCGTGCATGTCGCGCCTAAAACATCTTAGGCATGTCGGGCAGCGTACATGGGCGTGGGATCTATGTAGGGAGCAGATGATGTTTTCGGCGGGCTCAGGGGTGTTCATGATGTGATAGTCTTGTACGTGCTGGTCGCGGAGTCGGGACGAAACTGCTGGAGCTGTGTCGATGGTAGGTAGCGATCAGTCGTATCGCCGACCATATGTCGGCTGGTGACCTTGAAGTGACATTTTCGGTCCACGCTCGAAACGTCAACTTCGGTGCCGTCATGCCAAGAGAAACCATTTGCACATGTCTAACATGCGTCGGACCTGTATGGCTTTTCGGGCTGGTGGCAACTGGGTGGGCTCAGCATGTCAGCTGGCGGAAAGGGAACGCTGTGTTGCACCGTCTCCTGCCGATTTTAGGGCTGATTATATGGCAAAGAGAATATCAATATAACAGACGCATATATTAGAAAAGAGAAACGGTTGTAAGCAGCGTGCAATACTGCAACACGACCTTTTTATGCCTACCTGAATCTCGCCACAAAGCCCTTTGACGACTTCAGGCACTTTCTACGCCCACTCAGGGTAACCTTTCGATTGGTGGAGAAGCTTCCATCGAGCACCTTGACGTCTGTAAGTACTGTCCAATTCAATACCTACCTCATTGGCAGGTCGTTCGAACGTCGTGCATACCTGCCCAGCACCTTTGACCTACCATTCAGGGGGTACCGTGGGTCAACTTTGTTGGACAAGACCTAGCCTTCTTCATTGACCCAGTCCTCACCCCACTGCGACAACCAGTCATCGAAGTACGCCTGAAGCTGGTCCACCGACGCACCATCTTCCTTCGCCTGCACCCCTACGGCGAAGAGCTCCTTGAACGCCACCATAAGTCGACCCCTGCGAGAGCACTGGATCGAGTCTGCCCCCGACCCATCGTCGTACTCGTACCCGAACTTCACCAGCGAGAACCAAGTCTCCATATCCTCCCATTCCGGCGCCATGATATACATGGTGAAGTCAGGCCAGCGTCCGCCAAGTTGCTGGGAGAGGTGATTGAGCCACTCGCATGGTTTGTCTAGCTCGAATGAGCGCGTTCCAACGACGAGAGGGCAACCGAGGTAGATGATGGGCAGAAGCTCGTTGCGGATTGCTTTGCAGACTGAGAGCACGGCAGGTTCCAGGAAGTGGTAGTCGCGTGGGCCGTGGTATTTCTTCGAGTAAGTGCCGCGAGTGAAGCTGAATATAGAGAGTCGGTCCTTCTTCTCGGGCAAGACCAGGTCCCATATCGTATTGCGAAGTTCAGGAGGTAAGCTCATCAGCGGGTTTGTGCTGGTGGTTGATGTAGTGATGTCGTCCATGTCCTCATCATCCTCGACAATGCTATTGCCGATTAGTAGGTACGAAAACCATGTGTGGTGAAATCACATACTGTCTGCGCATGCGCTTGTGTCGATTCGATCTTTCTGGTGGAATGCCCTCGTCATATCCGCTGTCATAGGTGTCGTCGTCGTCATCGTCGCCGCGCTGCCTCTTTCGCATGATAAGCATGGTGGTGGTTGATGTTGCGAGGACAAAGAGGAAAGCGCATGAGGTGAAGAAGTTGAGGTTTCGAAACTTTGCTAACATTCACGTGGAGTATGACGCCACCGGCCACCTCGAGACCCACTTTCACGTGAATGTGTGATGTTCCAGAATCTATCGTACAAATGGAGACGAAAGTTAATGTCGCTCGCAGTGCGCGCATCGGTTCGGCCAACTTCCTCATCACATGCGTCCCTTCACAACTGCCACAATCCATACCCAACAGCCACACAATGCATGATCATCCCCGCAGTCCTGACCCACGTCGTATTGACCATGCGATCCAACGCAGCACGATCCTTGCCTTTACTGGCCTGCAATCGCAACTGCATCCGGACTTGGACCGCGAAGCTGCTGACCCAGCTGATACCCAAGCCGAGCAGACTACATGGGATGGCTGGGATACTTGATCCGGTTGCCGCCAGGTAGACGATTTGAGCAGTCAAAATCGTTTTGGGGAGGACGTAGATCCAGGCTGCGCGAGTGCCGGAGGAAGTTTGAACTTTGGCGAGGTCCTCAGAGGAGGTGACTAGTGTCCAGGCGTGGAATAGCGTGTAGTGTTCCATCAGGCATCCGGAGAGACAGTAGGAGGAGAGTAGAGCGTAGGAAAGGTGGAGTGGTGTGATTTCCATGATTTTGGTTTTTATGGTTGATGGCTTGTGTTGCTAATGGCGAGGTAATTGTTGTTGTCGATAGCGAGTTTGGAGGCAAGTATCCGATGTCAATGAAGGAAGTCTGCGATTTGTACTTGGTCTGCTTTGTATATCTTTAAATGTCTGGATGTTGGTTTTGATATATATCCCAGCAGCCCAGGCGATCAGCCCCTGGGACGGATCCGGATGCTGTTGCGTCCTGGGCATATCAGCAAACTCCCAGGCTCTTGAGGAACGGTGTTCAGGACGAAGGCGCCCGTGCTTTGCGCAGCTCACCACCGGATGTGAGTCGGTTCCGTCCTCGCCGCAGCACGACAGAGCGGAATACGGAACACATCTTCCCAATCGCGCCAATGTATACTGTAGAGCCCTCACAGCACTACATGCGACTCGGACGCCCGGAGCAGCAATGCAGCGTGAGAAGTGGTGTCATTCTGTAGGAGAAGAAGAACGTGATGTCTCACGCAACGTCCGGCGTGACATCACTGTCCCGCCACTCTAAGCGCGTGCATGTGAAACCGAAATCGCGTCTTTTGGGTTGAAGGCACTTTTACTCAAGATGTCCGAACTCCTCATTGCCCTTCGACAAATACCAACACAAACCTTCAATCACGACCAGCAAACATACAGCACACCTCACATCAAAGACCAATACCACAACAATGATCTCCGCCATCCTCCTCGTGATCATCACGATCATCCGTTCGCCTTCCTCTATGGCTTCACAATCGCATATCAGCTAACCTGGTACTTAGTCCCACCCGTCGGAGTCTACTGCATCTCAGGCTGCGGTGCGGATTTCGTCCTCAACATCCTCTTGACCATCCTCGGCTACTTTCCCGGACATATTCACGCATTCGTACGCCTTCTACTACACCCTGCAGTAGTGCCAACGCCAACGAAGAACAGTACCTCGAATACGTCTATTACGAGAGGCGAGACAAGGCGCGAGAGGGTTTGTTCGCGGACAGACCCGCGCCGATGGTGTTCAGCGATAACGTGCAGACCGGTGGAACCGGGTACGGTACTATGGGGGAGCATTGAGTAGGACGAACGAAACGAGGAGGGCTTGATGGGGAGCAGCGGGGGCTAAATGGTATAATGACGGGATCTCTGAGGGTGGGACGCCTAAGCTGAAGCGAGGCGGGAGCGGTGGAGTTTTCGAGATCTTGCTTGGTGCGAGATCGTGCGTATACCCATGAGATGACTTTATGATGCTGATAGGAACCATAATGACCATTCCTTTCGATTTCCATGCTTCTCGCGATATTCTTCGAGGCAAGATCTGGAAGTGACGTGTCTCGTCAAACTGCCACGAGAGGAGCCTGAGCCTGCGGTGCCTGCATAGCGGTGCCTAGCCATTGATCACACCACCACTTTCCGTGGCGCACAAGAGGTTGCTACATACTCAAATACATTCTGTTCCAACGACCAGCCGAAGCATGACCCGAACGAATCAGATGCCAGCAATCAAGACCAAGTATTCAAGTATCAATGGTAGTTGCCTTGGTCGAATTACTTCAAAATCAAGCAAGTTCCGCCGAACGATGTATAACATATCAATCGTTAAAGACACGAACCTTCAAAACAATGGACATCGAAACAAAACACCCCCTGGCAGGAAAAAAGATCATAGTCAGCGGCGCAGGCATCGGTGGCCTCGCTTTCGCGATCGCTCTCCATAAGAAATGGTCTTCTACAGCCGCGGCAACAACACCAGCACCGAGCATAACCATCTACGAGCGCGAAGAAGAGTCTCAGTCGCACCGAGAAGGCCATGCCCTGTCGCTGCGCGCGGACCCTCTCTCAGGCGGCGTTCAAGCTTTGCAGCGTATGGGTCTTCTTGACGAGGTCCTGGATGTTAGCATTACTGGGAGACGACCCGAGCAAGGCGGCTTCTGCTTCTGGGACAAGGACTGGCGGTTGCTGATGAAGATTGCTTCCGAGCTGTGGATGGGCTGCCGGCTACCAACGTCAGGATCGCGAGGAGGAAGTTGAGGGAGGTGTTGATACAGCATGCCTCGTCGAATTGTGAGATCCGTTGGGGTGAAGGATGTATTGATGCGGAACGACTTGACAATGGACGGATCAAAGTCCAGCTTAGCAGCGGCGAAACTGACGAGTGTGATCTGGTGGTTGTAGCCGATGGTGCGAACAGCAAGATTCGGCAATCACTGCGGCCAGACGGTAAGCCTCGGTTTACTGGTACCGTTAGCATTACTGGTATCGCCACGTTCGTTGACGATGTTCCACCACCGGTCGACAAAGACTGGGGAGTTCTCACCGGCGGCGAAGGGCACAGTCTGTTCGTGTCTCCTATCGATGAGCACAGGGCGTTGTGGTCGATCAACTATAAGAACGACGAGCTGCGAAACCTACCGCAACCGGAAGATAACCCGCGACGAAGCTTTGAGACGAGGCTCTGTCTTTGGGGAGAAATTCAAGACCCTCGCTAAAGTAACGGATCCGTCCACAGTAAAGCTGTTCAACTGCATGGACAAGCAGCCCTTCTTCCACGAGCAGCCACGAGACGGCAGACAGATCGTGTACATTGGAGATGCGAATCACGCTGTCAGTCCTTTTTCAGGTAAGCTTACTCACCTCGCTGTGTCTTCTGACAAGCCTACTACTATCACAGCGCTAATCAGGTGTACTGAGCAGGAAACGGAGCAAATCTCGCGCTCATGGATGCCTGCGACTTGGCCGATCAGCTGTGCGGGTGTCCATCATTGCACGATGCAATCAAGAAGTATGACCAGCTCAGCATGCCTCGGGCACAGAAGAGCCTTCGGTTCTCACATATTGCGATTGCGGGCGTGCATTCGACGTCGTGGAGGAATTGGATGGTGCAGATGTTGATCCGGTTCATTGGGTTGCTTGTGCCTCGTCGGTAGATCGATGTTGTAGCTCAATATCAGCTTTTCTGAGTTCTACCAACTTCCTAGTGTCTGGATCTGCCACTCTGCGATTTATTGAGAGAAGTATGCGGTAAAGGGAGAGTTAAGTTGAGGCGACGACAGAATCCATGATAGCCCAAACCTCAGGCATGAATATGGCTTGTCATCGGCAAAAGCTGCTTCAAATCCCTTGCTTCAACTTCATCAATCACTTGAGAAGGCTTCCACACACTGCTACCACCACCGCCATGGCTCTCACAGGATCTCGAATGTCGCTGACTAGCGCTCTGCCGAAGCCGAAGTACTCTGGCGAGGACGAAGAACTGCCCACTCACACCCAGCAGAAGGGTCCCCGAGTGGTAAATGCACGTGAGCTTGAATCATCACAACTAGTCGTCAAACGCTCCGGACCACCAGCATTCGGGCAGCGATCGGGATGGCGACCACGAAATCCAGAGGACTTTGGAGATGGAGGGGCGTTTCCAGAAGTGCCCATGGCGCAATACCCGCTAGATATGGGACGCAAGGGGGGAGCATCAAGCTCGAATGCGCTGGCAGTTCAGGTGGACAACGAAGGAAAGGTGAAATACGATGCGATCGCTAGGCGGGGTCACAACGAAAAGAGGATCGTACAGGCGAGCTTCAAGGATTTAATCCCACTACGGCAGAGAGCGGACGTGGGAGAGATCAGCCTGGCCCGGCCAAGTCAAGAGGAGGTGGACGAGGCGAAGGAACGGACGCAGATGGCGTTGCAGACCTTGGTGGATGGCACACTAGCCGCCCAGAAGCCGAAGAACATCAAGGGGACAACCCGACCAGAGCCGACATTCGTGCGGTACACTCCCGCAAACCAGATGGGCGACAACTCGAAGAAGCAGGACCGCATCATGAAGATTGTGCAGAGACAGCAAGACCCGATGGAGCCGCCAAAGCACAAGATCAAAAAGATACCTCGAGGACCGCCATCACCACCTCCGCCCATCATGCACTCCCCACCACGCAAGCTTACGGCTGAGGACCAAGAAGCATGGAAGATACCTCCGCCCGTCTCGAACTGGAAGAATCCGAAGGGTTACACCGTACCACTTGACAAGCGTTTGGCTGCCGATGGGCGAGGTCTTACAGACGTCACGATCAACGACAAATTTGCACAGTTCGCGGAGGGCCTGTCTACCGCCGACAGACATGCCCGTGAGGAGGTACAACAGCGCCAACGTATGCAGCAGCGCCTTGCAGAGAAGGAAAAGGAGGAGAAAGAAGACCGTCTACGCATGCTCGCTCACAAAGCTCGAGAAGATCGCGCACCACGCCAAGCATCACGCGACGAGCGCTCGCGCAGCAGATCTGTCGACAGCCGGAGCTCTTACTCTTCAGGTTCATCTCGCTCGCGAAGTCGAAGTCGCGACGGCGAGGACGGTGGCGAGCGCGATCGGAAGGAGCGTGAGAAGGTACGCGCTGAGCGTCGGCAAGCAGCACAGCGCGAGATGCGACAGAAGAACATGGGCCATGAGCGGCGCGTGCAGATGATGGCTCGCGAGCAGAACCGCGACATTTCCGAGAAGGTCGCACTCGGCCTTGCAAAACCCACGCAGAGCAAAGAGACCATGTACGACTCGCGCCTCTTCAATCAAAGCTCTGGCTTTGCGGCGGGCTTCAACGAGGACCAAGCTTACGACAAGCCGCTTTTCGCTGAGCGCGACGCTTTGAACAGCATCTACCGACCTCAAGTTGGTGACGATGATGAGGACGACGGAGGTGAGACCATGGACAAGATTCAAAACACGAAGAGATTCGAGGCGCTGGGTCGGGCGCCGAAGGAGGGTTTTAAGGGTACAGAGACCACGGAGGAAAGAAGTGGGCCGGTGCAGTTTGAGAGGGACAGGGGTGATGATCCGTTTGGCGTGGAGGCTATGATTAGTGAGGCTGCGAAGGGGGCGAAGAGAGGCGCTGAGGACGAGGCACCGGGAAGAAGCAAGGGCAAGAAAGCGAGGGTGGATGATGAGTAGGACAGGTTTGAATAGGTATTGCTTTTAGTGAGGTCCGCCAGCGCCTGTGAGTACTGTCACTTTCGTCTCGTTCTCGACTACAGAGATTCCACGGTTTTGATCGCGATCCTTGAGCGTTGAACGCAGACTGTAGCGGCAGCACCCTTAATGGCGGCTAGGAGAGCGACGGTGGCATCAGCTGATGGTTCAAAAGAGGGTGAAGTAGGAGATTGCTCGATGGCGACCTCACTACATTGTACCACCCCAGCCATCTCGTTTTTGACACACTTTTGAACTCATCACAGCTCATTAGTTCTCCTTCTTTCAGACTCAACCATCTCATAACTGAATCTACCACAAACACCACCCACCAAACTCACAATAAACAGCAATGTCCAACATGACCGCAGCATCAATCACAGCCAACGCTCAGCCAGAGTTGCCCGACATGCCGACCTGGATCATCCACAGCCTTGCCGGCATCTACGCCTTCGTTCTCCTCCTTGCGGGCATCCTCGTGCTAGTACAGTTCCCGCAGAGCTCAGACGGGTTCACAAAGTGGTTGGAGAGGCGTCGCAGCGGATTTCACGACAAGCTGAGGCAAGACGATACCGAATTCATCGACTTCACCTATGGCGGCCGCAGCTCAGCTCTCGAGGGTAGCGAAGGCTCGATCTACTACTCATCGCCCGGATCCACCGACACACGCGCAAGCAGAACCAGGAGAGCGATGAATTTGAGGGTCAATACGAACATCCAGTAGGTCAAACTGAAGTGTTCTCAGAGATAGCATCAAGCACCAAGCGGCGCTCTGAGACCTCCACACCCTCGATTTCAGCTCGGAGACACTTGCTAACCGTTCTACCCTCCGTTCTAGGTACCGCAGGCCGGCCATCCCACGCCCAACAGTCTCCGAATTCTTCCACACCGCACGCACTGCGATCTACGCCACCCCCAGCACGGCATTCTTCTACACGCCGGAGAACGCCAGCTCGCCACCTACACCGCTCTCCACCATCCACTACACAACTCCAGTCGACATCTTGAGCGCTGTCAGCACGGGCATCAGCCACGCTGCGGAGAGGCTTGCGAAGCTATTCCACGACCAAGTCACAGCGCCAGAGGAGGGTCTGCTGCTGCCGGTTCGGGACGACGAGAGGCAGGGTGAGCTGGTGGCTGGAATCTTTGTCGAGTAGTGGAATCTCGAGCAAAAAAAAGATACGATCTGCTGCCCACGAGGTGAATCTGGCAACGGGAGGGTGGACTCGATGTTCGAGAATGCTGCATAGCACCTGTCTACGTAGCTGAGAGGACCGAACTACTATCACTCCTCAATCCCAAACATCCTCAACATCTCCTCCCTCTTGAACATCCTCGCCGAATCAACCGCATTAGGATGTCCTCCGTAAAGATCCGCTCCGTTCTCCATCAGCGCCCTCACAACCTCGGCAGACCCCTTGAAAACAGCCCCAGCGATAGGACTTTGTCCGCGTTCGTTCAGTACATTCGGATCCGCACCCAAGTCCAGTAGCATTCGTGTAGTTTCTAAATGGCCATGATAAGCGGCAAGCATGAGTAGAGTGTCGCCTTTATGGTTCGTGAGGTTCACTGGAATTCCGGCGGATATGTATTGTTGGAGTTCAGCATTCTGACCTTCGCGGGCGAAATCGAAAAGTTTGGTTGCGAGGGCGAGGGCTTCCGGTGGCAAATCGGCGGCGGAGGTCGGTTTGGTTGGGGTGGGTAGGGGTGGCGCTTCGGCGGGGGTTTGTTGTTGTGGGAGGCCCATGATTATGTGGTGTGCTTGTGATGATCACTCGATGTCGAAAGTATTGCTTCAAAGACGACATATAAAACCCTTTGAATGTTCAATCGATGCGGTCATGGACCGCCAAGAGTCGCTGGACAACTGCCTACTTGGGACACAACTTGGATATCGAAAGGGAGAGAGAGAGTATGCCATTTCACATTCTTATGCTAAGCAGTAAATACGACTCTCCCCATAGAGGCTCCCATGTTAAGGCAACAAAGCCTTGTATAGCATGATCACCCTTGCCGCCAAGACCGCGCAACACCAAGCGTTCACAATAGCCATCCTTGCTGCCACTTTTGCAGTCAAGGCCCACCTGCCACCGCTGCATCACAAACTCGACTCAACACCTGTTCTCGTCCTTCTTCTTGACAAACTCGTACTGCCCTGGGTCAAACTTCTCGGACTTCTGCCCCTGCGATTCACCCGGCATACCCTCACGACGACGAACAATGCCGTAGTATGGTTCGAAGCCGCAGGGCGTCGAGCATTTGCATTCGTAAGACGAAAGCTTGCTGTACTCTAAGCGGGTCATCGCCATCCTTTGCGGGCCTACATCGTACGATGCGTTGCTTGCGAAGATGTTGTCCCACTTCTCTTTGACTGAAGGCTTGATAGCACCAGTAAGGAGGATTTGTGGGACGTGTTCGATGTACATCTTGGCAAAATTGAGAATGAGGTCCGGATAGCTCTTTAGGCAGGGAGTGTAGAAACCCACGATACCACGCAGCCCAACGGTCTCATCGAGCTGAGGGATTCCATCCATAGGAAGAGAATCGTCCCACGGGTCCGCGCGATCGTACGCACCGTACATGGATGCACGGAAGTGGATCCGGATGCTGCGAAGGTCTGGAAGTGTCCTGAGTAAGGCCGCGCCTGGAGAATACTGTGAAGCATATTGGTACAACATTCCTGGTGAGCAGAAACGCCGTGTGTAGAATGACTGAAGACCGAAGAAGGTGCGATACCCATCCGGGCTAATCAAGTCGAGGGTGAGGTGACGAATGCTTCGAACGCCACCAAGACCAAAGAAACCAGGGTTCGACATGTAGCGTCCAAGCTCGTAGTCGTATTCGAAATTCTTGATGGCGCCTGTTTGTAGATGTGGCTTGATCTCGGAGTAGATCTGCCTGCAGCTGAACAGTACGTTGGTGTTGGGTCGCCCGATCAACTTCTTTTCCCTGATTCGACCAGGTTCGTCGTAATACATGTCCATAGTCCGTGAGCCGCTTGCAAAATAACCGAAAGGCTCATTCGCGAACGGGTTGTGAAAGTGTTCCACGCAGACGGCTTGCTCGAGGATCAGAAGTCGAATTTCTGCTGGCAGCGCCATAATTTCGAATGTCTTCCCCGTCTTGCTCCACCACTGCTGCTGAGACCGGGAGCCTTTCTTACCGAGCGTCTTGCGACCCGGCGGACATTTGAGACTTCCAAGCCACTCCTCGAAGGACCTCCAGCCTCCTTTAACATCACACATCAGGGTGGGCGACGTTGATGATTGTGCTCGGACAAGCTTAAAACAGAACGGAATCACGGACTTGCGGTAGACAAGTGCCAGCTCCGCGATGGCCGACTCATGCTCGAACTCTACAGTAGCTTCGTCGGTGATGGCCTCGACCCGAATTGGATTGGTGAAGTTGGTGAAACTCTTCCTGTTATGCGAGATGAGATAGGCCCGAGCTTGCGTGAAGATGGCGTCATCGCTGTGAGGTTTGCAGGACTCAAGGTATGGTGGGAGGTTCGACACGTGAAAATATCCGGGCTCGGGTGTTGCGTGAGAAGTCGGCTTCTCGGGCGTCTGATGACGGCTCTGACCCATAACAGGCTGTGGGATACCGTCTCTCGCGTCGCCTGCCATGGTTGGCAGACGCCGGATGTGGCGGTAGTTGGATGCAGGACGTGTCGCAGGTAACTGTTTGTTGTTCTGTGGTATGTGTTGAGATTGGAAAGAAGGGAGACGCAGAACGCGGCAGAAAGGTTATAAGCAGACTAGCGCGTAGGTGAATGCGGCAAGTGGGTCAAAGCATGTGACTGCGAAGCGAATATATGGACTTTGGCTGAGCACGTGAGCGTGCACCGGCCACGGCAAGTGAAAAACTTCGCGGCCATCCCACGGCTTGCTGCCTGTTGCTTCCCATGACATATGGCTGTATACCGAAATAAATGGAAGAGGTATACTGCGAAATTCAGCAAGTGCTTGTGAATTCCAGTACCTTACATATGTGCGAGATCGATTGCCTTCCATCAAAGCTTGCTAGTAAGTTTGTCACTCGGACGGACACAATCGTAGCAAACCTGACGAGCACTGTTGGTCTATGTTGATAGGCCGCAAGGCGACAGGAGTGTCTCGGACCCGTCATTGAGCATGGCAGGTCACAGAGCGCTGCTTGGGGTGCGATACTATCTCGGAGAACGCTTCCACACATGGGTGTCGCGACGCTGCTTGAGCCACCTTGAGACCCGCATGAAAGTATGGAAGACCAAGGGGCGTGGAAGAAAGGCGAAGGGCAAGAGGTGAAGATGGAGTCGAAGTATGGAAGACCGAGAAGGCGTAAAAGAAAAGTGAAGGAGATGAGGTGAGGTGAAATTGGAATCGAGGAGTTCAGAGATGGTATGAACTATACCGCGGCGTTTTCACATCTGCGCGCACGAGTAATCATTATTTCACTCTGCTTTCACTTTGCCCTTCCCGAGGCAACCCCTCCATGCACACTGCTAGAGCCGCAGTAGTAGTGAATTACGATTACCCAACACCCTTTCGAGGTAAGTACATGTCTTGACCTCACCTCGCTCTCATACTACATCTTCTCTTGGCTCTCTCCCCGTTTCAATGCAATAAGAGAAGACACCATTTCCCTACTACCTTCCAAACTCGTCTGTTTCCGTCTTCTACTCCGTCGTCTCCTACTCCGTCGTCTCCTACTCCGTAAACCATGCCCGACCAACCCGCCAACCCCGAACCCGCCCACCACGACCTGGACAGCATGCTCGCCCGCAAGTTCGGCAAGGAAGTCGCAAACTACTTCTCGGGCTCACCCCTCAACCGCGTCGGCTTTTTGCGGGAAGACACCAAATTCCTCTCGCAGGCCCTCAAACACCCCTCAACCTCCATCCTGATTTGCAATAACTTGCAACCCCTCGTCCACAAAGAGAGCCAACCGAAGGTGGGCGGGAAATTGCAGTTCCTCAAATATGACGATCTGAAGCACATTGTCGGGCAAGACAGGTATGAGCGGGACGAGAAGGAGACGATAGCGGATTTCGACAGTAAGAGGTATATCCCGCAGATGGTGTTCCTGGGGATCGACGAGGGTAACAAGGGGGGGCTGGAGTATCAGAGTAAGAATTTGTATCGGGGGGCGCCGTATTTTGCTATGGACGTTACGCCGAGGGAGGGAGACGCGGGACTGAAAGAGGAGTGCGAGAAGTTGATCCAAGGACTAGAAGATAAGGGTATGGGCTTTGCAGCTGGGAGGGTCATGGATATAGACGCCAGCCACGGTTCGTTCCCCTTCCCCAACTTCACGTAGCTTCTCTTGCTGATTGTGCGGTGTGTTGTAGCGGCCATCTACGCAGCCTCCCGCGCCCTCCTCGACTGGAACCACCGCAACCCCTTCTGCGCCGCCTGCGGCCACCGCACCATGTCCGTCAACGGCGGCTTCAAGCGCGCCTGCCCTCCAAAAGACTCCAGCTCAACCTCCGAACGCCCGGCTTGCGTTACCAGGAAAGGAATCTCCAACCTTTCTTTCCCCCGCACAGACCCGACGGTTATCATGGCCATCGTTAACTCCGCGAACGATAAGTTGTTACTCGGCCGCCAGAAGACCTGGCCCCCGTACTGGTACTCCACACTAGCCGGCTTTGCCGAACCAGCCGAGAGTATCGAAGAAGCTGTCCGCCGGGAAGTCTACGAGGAGGCTGGGATCTTGGTTGGGAGGGTGGTGATTCATTCGACGCAGCCGTGGCCTTATCCGGCGAATTTGATGATTGGTGCGATTGGACAAGCGATTCCCGAGGGCGAGACGATTGATTTGGGCAATGATCCTGAGCTGGGGGATGCGAAGTGGATTCCGTTTGACGAAGTGAGGCATTCGCTGAGGGTGGGGACGAGTGGGTTGGGCGAGGACGCGGGGCCGGAGTATGAGGAGGGAGGGCTGAGGTTGCCGCCGAGTACGGCGATTGCGAATCAATTGATGTCGGCTGTTGTTGGGGGCTATATTAGTGGGACTACGAAGATGTGAGGCAGGAGTAGAGATGTTGCAGATAGATCTGCTGCTGGTGGAAGGTTGGATATAAGCACAATATAGACAGTACAATGTACAACGACCTCAACCATATCTTACATATTCAATTCACCACCGCAACATCCCTTGGATCAACACTATCCTTCCCCCTCACCTCCCCACTCAAACTCATCCCAGGCCCGTTCGTACTACTCAACACCACCTCATGCACCCCCTTACTCACTCGATCCGCCAACGCCCCGATATCCTTCTTCACCATCGCAATAAAAGCCGCGATATTCCGCTGCACCTCCTCCGGACTGAAACCCAACTGCCCCACCCCCATCCTCACAACCCCATCTCGCTCCCTGTACTCGCTCGCCCCAACCATCCCCTTCACAGCAGTCCCGACATCCTTAACAACCGTATTCGTCTTCGCGCTCGGCATCAAGCCCCTCGGTCCCAATATCCTCGCCACGCCACTCTTACTCAATTTCGGCAGCGAATCCGTATGGCACAAACAGCGATCAAATTCTATCCGTCCCTCCTTCACAGCATCAAAGACCGTCTCCTCGCCCACAATCACTGCGCCAGACGCTAGCGCAGTTTTCGCAATCGCAGAGTCCGGAGGGCAGATGACGGCTATGCGCATGGTAGTGTCGATGGGGTGGGGTAAGCGCATGCGGTTGCGGACGACGGGGCCGTTCTTGACGGTGCGCAGGCGGATGTGGAGTTCGTATTTGGCGGAGGTTGGGGGGCGGCCTACTTCTGCTGCGCGGAGATACCTACACATATCACCATAGAGGTTAGCGACGCGGTGTGGTGGGAATGGGGGAAGGGGGTATTACCGCATAGCGTCTACCAAACTGAATTGGATGGCTTTCTTAAGGTCGGGTTGCAGGAAATGCGAGCGAGCTTTCTTCTTCTTGGCGGAGGCATCTTTGTCGCGGTTTTTGCTGCGGAATTGGGCGGCGCGGGCGGATGTGGAGGTGGTGGCGTGTCGTTTCTGCTGGGGGGGTTGCGGGTGTTGGGCGAGGAAGGGGACGGGGCGGAGGGCGAGGGCGGTAGGTGCGGGTGCTGTTAGCCGGAGATGGGAGAGGCAGGAGGAGCAGTAGCGGGATGGGATTGCCATGATGTGTGTTGGTGATGGAAAGCGTTGGTCGGCGGTTGAGAATATGTGATGTATGTCGATATGGACAGGATGAAGGCATTCGAGGTTCAATGCTCGGGAATGTCCAACTCCGAATTTCCCCCGAGCGGTTTTGAATTTGAATACCTCTCCAGGTATAGCAGAAGAATATAGTGGTCACCCAAGGTTTTCGAAAGCAATTAACCAGTAATAAGAGTGGCCAAAGTGGCTCGTATAGTCTGACAACTGATGCAAGTCAGGAACCAGAAACACATTCTGCTTCCGCTATGCTATGATCTAAGCGCAACTAACCAGTCTCCCTGTAATGCACATCTTCATGGAGGTCTCCACAGCCCGCAGCGGCCATACCCCAGACGCCAAAGCACCATGCACAAATCAATCTGCCATCAGAAGAAAACAGCATTGCCATTGCTGGCGCCTTCCCACGGCTCTGCCATCTTTGCTTCATGCACTTCTCTCATCTCATGCATCCCGTCGTCTCGTCGGTCGTATCTACACACGCAGGCTTCCTTCCAATTCACGCCTCAATAACAGAGTCGCGCCGTCCCGGAGGACAAGGTCCGTCACAGTCCTACCGGATATTCAGACTCTCGTACCTCGGCGCATTCGTGCGGTGGCGATTCGGGTGCTCGAGTCCGAGGTGGTCATCTGGGCCCATCTTCTCGGAGAGGACATCATCTGCAACACCTATTAGCACTGCGGTCACACATCTGAGACATGTAGAATTCGACTCACCATCCTCAACCCAAACCGGCCGCGCATAACTCTGGCCCCCCTTCACAACCGCAAACCGCACCTTCTCCAAATTCTTCCCCTTAATCCCCGTCCGCTTACTCAACCTCTCCCTCGTCTCCTTAAAAACCTCCCCCTCCTTCAACAAGAAAATAAACGGAATCCCATGCGCTTTACTAGGCTCCTTCTCGAAATGGAAACAGTTAACCAGCCGGTCGACCGTCTCTTCTTTGTCCGACTCTCTCTCCTCCTCGGGGATCCGCTCGGCGTAGACAGTCATGAACTCGTTAAGCGCCTGCACGCCGTGCGAGATCGGGAGGATCTTATAGACTTTGTACGTGTGGCTCTCGTAGAAGCGGATTTGGTCGAGGAGCTCGTCGGGCAAAGCGGCTTTCTTCTGGAGGGTGGCGAGGACATCTGTGAATTGCGATTGCTTGTGCATGAGGAGAGTGTACTCTTCGTCCTTGCTGATGCCGTCCGTGAGCCAGGTGACGCGAACGTTTTTCCGCTGTTCAAGATCCGTGAGGCTCATTTCGAGGACTTCGTAGAAGAGTTGGTCAGGCGCTTGGGTGGGAGCGTAGCCGTAGCCGCCGTAGCCAGAGGTGCCGAGGAGGATGTTAGCCATCGTCGTACCTTGCTGGCGCTTGACGATGCTCTTGGGTTTGCCGGTTTGGATGTGCACAGTTGTGAAGCGGAGATGGGAGGGGTCGACGGGGGCGGTGCCGACACTGGAAAGGTGGTCTGCGACCTTGATCGCGAGCGCCTCGTAGCCGTCTTTCTTGGATAGAGCTATACGGAAGGTCTCCTCGCCTTCGGTGCGGGCCTGGTAGTTCGCCATGGGGAGGAATTTCGGTGTGATATGAATGAACATGCGGTTGATGAGGAAGTCGTAGAATTGCGGTGCAGTGAGACAGTTGGTGGGATTTGTCTGCTGTATCGCGATTTTCTCATCGTCGCTGAGGTGGCGCTGAAAGCAGACGATGTCGCCGTCCTGAATTTCTGATGCAAGCAGGGTGTTCTTCGCCTTCATCTGCTCGATGTAGTTCTGCTTGATCTCTTCGTAGAGCTCCAGCACCACGCCAGCCTCCCATCCCATAAGCTGCAATATCGGACCCGAGAGATCTTGCGCCTTTGCCTGCGGGCTCATGTAGATGTGGCCAACACCCGACAGTAGTTGCTGGTCAACATCGAAGTACTTGAGGAAGATGATGATAGGCTTCTGCTGATGCGGAGGCACATTGCCGTTCGCGGTGGGTGAAGCCGGCGCTGCGAGATCTGCGACCTCCCAGATGGGCTGACCATCCGCGTCTCGCATCGTCTCTTCCATGAACACACGGAAGCCGGAGTTACGAGTGCTGTACTTGTCCGCTGCTTCTTGCAGAGTCATGTCAGGCCACGTCAGAGCTTGGTCGGGTCGCACGGTACCGTTCTGGCGATTGACCATAATCCAAGGCCGAATCAGTTCTACGTCCAGGCCGTGTTCGCGGGCGATGTAGTGGGTGAAGTCGGCAACGGTCATGCTCTTCAGCAGCTTGTACACCTTCGGCGCAGCCGGATCATCTGTCTCGTCAGTGCTCCACGGTATCAGATCCGTTCCATGGAAGTTCTTGTAATGCGCTTCCAAGGCAACCTGCACATTCATGTACAGATGCGCCTCGTCGCGTTCCTTTCTCCTCTTCTCAGCCGCTGCGCGCTCTTCAGAAAGCTTGATGGGGAGGTGTTCAGGCGGCTGTACTTGATCGCTCGGTAGGATGATCTTGTCCAGCTTGCTCTCGCGAACGTACACCAACATGTACGCGTTGTTTGAGCGCTTTGTCGACCATTGACGTGTATACGGATTCTGGCCCCTAGCCGCACCGTTCATACCGTTCGCAGCATAGTCACCACCAAAGTTGTCGTCGATGGCTTCCCGCTTCGTCGCGCTAGTCACTCGGTCGTCGTCGAATCGGAAGAACTCGCCATTGCTGTCCCTCTTCAAGAATGCGTAGTAGTGGCCTGCGTTCAGATCGCCGGAGTGTACAAGCACGCCATGGAGGTGGTAGATGTACGGCTCCGATTTATCAGCCGTCGCGTCCAGATATGGCGCTGCATCCCAGATCTCTGGAAACTCGTACCGATCGTTCACCTTCATCATGGCGTCCCTGGTGAAGTCGTACTCGAAGCGTTTCAGTTGGAGGTGCAGAACATTTGGGAAGCTCTCGAAGATGACACCCTTCTTCGCATCCTGCAGTCCATACTTTTCCGCCATATACTTGTTGTCGCCTTCCAGAGTCTCGACCTGGATATAGTCCCGAAAGCTGTCGTCCAGGCTCTTGCATCCAGACACATTCAACTGAAGATCCCAGAAGTCCTCTATCCGGCTGGACTCATAATCCACGTTGATGCACTTCAGATACGTCTTCATCTTGCCGACGAACATGTTTGGAAGCGCATTCTCAGCTTCTGTGCCCTTCATCCGCGCCTCCAGCTTCTCCATCAATATCCGTGACAGTTCTTGCACATCCTGCTGCTCGAAGATTTGCCGGCTCTCCCAGCCAAAAGAGTGTGTGAGTTCCTGGGTCGACACAGCTGATTGGTCCGCTTGCAGCCGGTAGAACAGTCTCTGCAGAGCGTATGCAGATGTAGAGTTGAGCCGATCTTGGTCGGTTGCTGTGGGTATCTGGTATACAGCTTTCCGGAATGCTCCCGTGAGGTATAGTGATTGTAGCAGGGAGTTGAGATAACATGTGGCTCCCTGGTTCCGCAGGCCAACCATGCCCGTCTCCTTCTTGCTGTCGTAGTTGACGAAGTTGTGCCACAGCACGCCCGTCGGATCTTTCAACACCCTCACGTATGCAGTCACTCTGGCGCAGTCGTTCTCGATCATCGGCCTGTCATGACCGTCAAATTTCGCTGCAAATATCCGGTTCTTGTCTGCAAACCGCGTGAAGCCCCAGTCACCCTCCTCCGCAGTGAAGCGGTGGTTCGCTTCGTGGTGTATGTATATGCTCGGATCGTTTGGGTTGGAGAGGACCAGCATGAACTGCGCACATGCATACCAGTCATCTGGCGACTTCTCTTCACCAAATCCCTGCTCCAGGTAGAACGACACACTCTCTGAGGCCGCGTTGCCTGCGGGAAAGAAGAGTATGCGCCATGGGTGGCCTGCGCAGTGAAATGTTGGGCCGTGTGTCCTCTTCGGTAGCTGCCTCCAGTTCTGAATATTCCACGTGAAGATTGTCTCTGCCTCAGTCTCATAATCCGGTAGTGCCGGCATGAACCGGTCTCGCATCGCCTCGAAGTCATCTGCTAGGGGTAGTGTGGGCTCGACGGAGGGCTCTGCATCGTCAATCATGCTGTCGGCATCGTCGGGTGAGATGATGGCGACGTTGTCGTTGTCGTCGGTGGGTGTAATCATGTTGTCTGAGTCGAGCAGCATGTCGCTACCGAGCTGGAGGCACGTGCTAGATTAGTATACGTCGGCATACACGTGGGCTCTGGCACGTGAACAGTATGAAGTGACAGACGACAATGCTGTTGAAGAGAGGAGCAAGAGCTTACGGAATCCATGATTGAAGGCAAGTGTTGGCGCAGGCAGTAGTGGTCAAGTTGTGGAAAGTGCGATCACACACTGCGCAATGATCCAGCGTGGTCCAGGGATGATGTGACTTGTGAACTACGCGTGTCAAGAGGGTTTGCTGGCCCGGATGTCTAGACGTTTGTGGTTATGGTGAAGAGGTTCAAAAAGTGGTATTGCGTCGTCTGCCAAACCATCCGCGCAACGTCATTGGTCGGTGCTGAGAAAGCACGAAGACGAGCAAAGATCAAACAACTTTCACCTCAGCACAGCCCCAGCACGTGCTATCATGTGCATCATTCACTTCGTTAGCTATAAGGTGACGTTGGAGTTGGGTACGGTGTAGCATAACACGACCTTGGAACAGGTGCCGGCAGGGCAAAGCACGACCATCCCGACAAGGCGTTCATGTGCCACCGCAAGCTGCCCCGCCAGCTGTCCATCCGTGCGCGAGTTGTGAGTAACAATATGGACTTTCCTTTCTCTCCTTTCTCAATGATCTACCACGACGTGAGGATCCAGGATGAAGGTGAATGCCAATCCGCTACATACCATCGAGAAGGCTTTGAAATTACCACCAGCTGTACGCGCTCAGGCATACGCGACCGCGACAGCAAGCGCGAATACTGCTCCGACATGCACAGTGCCGCCACCATGGAGACCATCAAATGTCCTGGATGACTGGGTAGCGCGAGAATCCAGGCCAATCTCCCTACGCCAGCTCAGCTTCTTCGGCCGGACTTTGACAGAACCACGTCTACTGGAATCTGCCAACTATGTCCGTCTCGAGCTTCCAACCCGGATCGCGCATAGGCTGCGGAACATGCAAACATTACCATATACCGCCCTGACGAACGAGCACATCAGCCACTGCTACGAGCTCTACTACGGCGCTTTCGAACGCTTCCGCAAAGTCCCCGAAGTCCGCAATCTAGACGACAACGACAAATACTGCAAAGTCCTCAAACAAACCCTGAACGAGCACCTCTCAGTCATCCCCCGCTTAGCCATGGGCGTCCTAGAAATTCAAGACACCATCGGCCCTGACCAAAGCGACCTCCTCATGAAAACCCTCCTTCGCTCCCGAATCAGCCGCCGCGTGATCGCAGAACAACACCTCGCCCTAACAGAAACCTTCCACTCCCCCTGGCACTTCCCCACCGCCAAAAAGCCCCCCTCGAGCCCCGAAGACGAATTCGTAGGCGAGATATTCCTCAAATGCAACGCCAAAGAAATCATCGAGAAGTGCGCCGCCACAGCCACCGCACTCGCGGCCAAAGCCTACGGCCCCGACGTAGCAATCCCGAACATCGTACTCCAAGGACACCTGGACACAACCTTCCCGTACATCCCCTCGCATATCGAATACATCATTGGCGAGCTACTTAGGAACAGCATCCAAGCCGTAATCGAGCAGAGAGGCCTTGCCAAGCCCCCACCAATCGAGGTCTTGATTTGTGAGGCCGCACAACACATCATCATTCGCATCTCGGACCAAGGCGGCGGGATCGACCGGAGCGTCCTCCCCTACCTCTGGTCCTTCGCCAAAGGCCCCCGCCGCCACCGTCGGCTAGAGAATCTCGCCACAGTTCCGCGTCTAAAAGCTACGATGCAGGAACTCCAGCCCGACGCGGCGCAGCAGCATAGTAGCGGGGAGAAGTACGGCTCCTCGCTGTCTTCGCTGTCGAGTCGCCCGCCGGAGCTGCGGTTGGGGATGGGGTTGCCGATGAGTAAGATTTATGCCGAGTACTGGGCTGGAAGTCTGGAGTTGCATAGTTTGGAGGGGTATGGGTGCGATGCGTTTTTGCAGATCAGCAGGTTGGGGAATAAGAATGAGGTGTTGACTACGCGGGCGAGTATGGATGCTGTGTGAGAGGGCTGATCTACACAGATATTTGAACATCGGATACATTTGTAAGCTGTGTGAGTTGGCCGATCTACTGGTATGAACTTTGTTCGAGAGTGGCACGCACTTCTCGTTGAGTCTGCCCAACTACCTTAACATTGCCAAGATTTGCCAGAGAGCTTTTTCAAGTCAGAGCCATCGAATCGTCCCCCTCAGATCGGGACAGCATCAATCTCGAGTAGACCTCCATTATGTCGTGCCAGTGGTCGTCACTAGTCCTGGAAGTTTCTTGGTCAGAGGGGAATGCCTTGAAGTGGAGTTCTCTTCAAGATAGTGAATGCTGGCTGTGGTATTGCGATTCATCCAAGTAATAGATACTCGGTTGTCTTTCGGCTGCCGAAAAGATAGCATAGACGATATCGCGTGCGTTTGATGGTCTTTGTGCACTCCCACGTACCACACGGTTCTCAAGGATTGCGGCGCCACCTCCAATATACGCGATGCTTCTGAGGCAGGGGCGGACGAAATCGTGATGGCCGGAGGCGGTTGGTATGTGGGTGGCGTAGGTCATTAGGAGCTGATCAAGAACCCAGGGCCTCCGATCGAACTCTGGCCTTGAAAGTCCGGCCATAAATCGGCATCATCCAACAAGTCTTCCAACACAATATCGGTGCCGTCCCACATCGGCTGCTGCTGCTGCATTTGCTGTTCTTGATGTCCTTGCAGCATCTGCACATCAGCTTGCTGCCGCATCTCGAGCTCTGCATGCAAACGCTCCAACGGCTGCCACAGACTGTCGTTCCCGCGCAGGTAGTCAATACTCGGCCGGTCTCGGAAGACTTGTGCTATCTTCTCTCTCGCGCGCTTCGCTTCTGGCGAAGTGCTGATCGCATCGTTGCTCAAAACTGTGGAAAGCTCGGTGGCGAGAGCGTGCCAGGAGAACACGCGGATGATGGCCCAGTCGAGGCGGCGCTGAGCGTATTTGTCGCGGATGGCTTGAACGGTATCGCAGAACTCTACGGCGATGGTGACGAGTTGGTGTTCCAGGATTTTGTATGCGGATGTTATGCATGCGGTACTCCTCGCTAATGGCCGTAGCTGGGTAAGGTGGATTCTTTGGAACATCAGGTTTGCGATATCGTAAGACAAAGACTGTTGCAGGTCGTTCAGATTCAGCCGTCTGAGGTACTTTTCTTGCATAGCATCCCATGTCTTTGGCCGTAGATCATTGTGATACTCGGTATATTGCTGATCTTGGCCGCTGTAAGGCGCGCTATGCTCGAGAACGTGACGCAGCAAGGCTGCTGCTTCATACTGAACCAAGGCGAGCGTCATGTCACCGTTATCCGCGGACGGTCGAAGCGTAGAAGAGTCCGAAACATCCCACGCAGAGTCGTTGGAGTTCTGAGGCAACCGAACGTCGGAGAAACCAGAGCAGACTGCACTGTCAAGTCCGTGGTTTTCCATACACCAGGTATCCAACAAAAACATAAAGTGCCATATGCGCCGGCGAAGTTCGGTCTTCCATGGCGGGAGGCCGAAGTTCGTTCCATCACGATGAAGTCCGAGTCGCTGCGCAATGCAGACAGCAAGACCCAACAATGAACTCGCGTGGAGGATTGATCCAGTCCATATGGGATAGGCCTTGTGCTCAATATCAGTAGGACTCTTGTCTATATTCGGCATGGACACTCACAATATGCAGAAGAAGTGTCTGCAGAGTACTCAACTCGTGACTTGTAGTTAGTGATAAACGGCTTAAGCCTTGTTCGACATCATATCTGAACCTGCCAAGCAATGCATCCCTTTTCTCCCCGAAATGTACGACGCAGTCTTGCTCAGAGAGACTCAATACTGCAAGATTATAGATAGCGCTGAGCTGGACATCACAGCCCGTCTCAATGATGCCTCGCTGGAGACGATTCAGTTGTTTCAGGACTGTAGGCTTGTGCAGGATGCGGATAAATTGATCCACGTTCGAGATGTATCCCTTTACTAGTAGTAAAGCACGGCTAGGACAAAGCTAGATGCAGAGCGGTTGCCATTAGAAGTCAGGTGTTTGCAACAGCCATTGCGAAGTGGGTGGAACATCCTGCTTGAGGACAAATTGGAGAGAGCCAATCTAGCACCGGTCAACTCCTAAGAGACACCGCGAGCTGCTAATCACAACACATACCTCGTCGTAAATTGATCCCCAGAAGGCATGTATTAGATGCCGCGAGCTGTCACCATCGGAGACCAAGCGGCCTCGCCAGGAAGTATCGACGTCCCGACGAACTTGAGGTAGTCCATTGAATGGGTCTTGATCAATTGCGTCGAGTAGAAACACGATGTTCTTCGCTCCCTGAGGCGGTGTTCTCGTATCTTCTAAGTGATCTGGCGATCTGGCACTCAGTTGTTTCCGGAGATCGGCAATAGTGCTCTCCAGAAACCGGACCTTCTCCGCCAATGCTGCTGCCGCTCTGGAAGGCTGTTGGGTCTCCGATTCATCGTATGAACATGCTATACCAGCCTTCTCGCAGTTGGTGCAGGGATCTGTCTTCGTACATCGGACCTTCCTTTGACGACATATCTTACACGGCTTCTCGTGGCCTTCCACGGTATCTGGAGTATGGTGATCGAGGTCCATTGGAGCTAAAGGAGCCAAGTACGCGAGGTAAGATCATGGTGTGGGAGCTGCTCTCAACCGCAATCTCTATAGTGACGTTGAACATGCATGGTGCACTCATCATACAAGGTCACGCTCAAGCTGCCGATATGATATCAGGGTTGTAAATCAGCTCAAGCAGTTGTCTCGTATATGTATGGTAGTTGAGGCGATAGCGATGACAAAGCGAGGCCCGTGCATTCCTGCTCCTCAACCTCCCGTCATCTCATCAACTTTATGTCATCTCCATCCTCCAACCCTCGAGCTGGACTCCACTATAGCGCAACGTCCCTCAAGTCCTCGTGGATCTGGACCAAGATGCTCGGGTGCGTTGCTTTGAAGCCCATTTTTGCGCTACGGTTGGTCTTCATCAACATATTGCCAGCCACCAGATATTTGACCTCGCCTTGGCCGGCTTCCTCGAGCGGTACGCTCTTTGGCTCCGGAGACTCGAAGATGCCTTTCTCGTACATGACCCTAGCCAGCTCCGTGGCAAGCTCTTTCCAGGTTACACGCTGTGTCTCGACATTGTACCACCGGCTGTACACGCTGCCTTGAGCGGGCCCAGAAGCTGCGAGCTCGAGAACCTTGAGCATAAATGGCACCACATCCATGAGTTGGGCCTGGTGATGATTAGCCGTGCGTTTCAGGAGACTTGTGGGTGTCTTACTGTGCTCAACACTGCGCTACCATCTCCAACGTACGGCACATATCCCAATGGTTTAGCGTTGCCTGTGATCAAAGCATAGCCAATGCCAATGCTTTTCGACCTGATGGCAGCTCCGCCATATGTAACTGGTGTACATACGACGTAAGTCTCGACGGAGCCGTCTCTGCCCGCCTCGAGAGCCCTGTACGAGTCAGCGTGAGGTCCCGCATACCTGGTATTGATCCCGGCAGGTCAGGCTCACACAACATCCGAAGGCCCGTTGAACATCTTGTCGTTGACGAGCTTAATGTCATCCTCGCTTTCATCGTCCCACACTTTGCTTTCGGGGTTGAAGGCGCCTGTTACTCCCATGTCAAGGAAGTTTCCAGCACCTGCAAGGTCACACACTTGTCAGCAACTGCGCCGGAACCCTTTCGCAACTACAGCAACAACGACTGGCGCTGTCTTGTTGACGCGAAGCGTCGACAGAGCAAGAAGCAAGCGTCGATGCGTTGTCTGACCGCTTATATGAAGCAGTTTCCCCTTCGACTCGCTAGGCCGCGCCCGAAGTCCAGCAACGATTGCCGATATCGGTGAATCTGTGAAGGAGTTTCCGGCGTTCACGGCTATGTCGTGCTCCTTGCACAACGCTTTGATCTTCTCGAACTCGGTGAAGTCGCCCACCTCAACGCGATCGACGCCAAGGTCGTGTTTGAGCTCTTCGGGATGTTGAGAGCCACGAGTATATGCTGTGACCTTCCAATCCGGATGCGCGTCAACGATGGCTCGGATCAATGGCGCTCCCACTATTTCGAACGAGAAGAAAGGTCAGCAGAAGCTCGGCATAGTGGTCGACGATGCGCAAGGTGATTCATACGGAAACCTGTGGCCCCGAACACGAGGACAGACGGCATGTTGGCGTTTGAAGGTAGGTGTTTGTTCGATTTTGACGAGAGAGGTTTCCGCAGCTGAAATTTCAGAGCGTTTAGAAGATCGACGATGATGCTACATATGAACGAAAACACCTTGATCCGTCGCCGAATGCCTGAATGATAGCATGGGTCACGGCGACCAGAAAAAAAGTCAGTGTTGAATGATTGATAATGGTATCTGGGTCGTTGAATGAAGTGGATTATCAAAGCAGCTTCGGCCGTGGCAATACAACATTGGCGGGCCGTCTCGAGATCGACCCAAAGATGGCAAAAAGAGGTACATCTACCGCTGCTGGAGATATGGATGTGGAATCGCTTGGCCCGAATCATACAGTTTCCACCATGTTTTGGTGTTCTGGTCTCGCTCGCTCGCCGAGAGCTCGCCGAAGAGGCTCAAAATCCGTCAGCGTACCCTCCAATGCATCCCATGACCTTGCCTCAAGCCTGTTCTGGGAGTTTCGAACTTAGCAATGCATGCTGCCATGCTCAGTGAATCTTCGGTCACTACTCATCCACATTAACTAAGCTGCCTCTTGGTCATCTCACAATGTAGGACCTCTTCAATCAAGTCCATTGGTCCAAGTCATAAAGGAAACAAAGGAAATCCACTACAATGTCTCTCAAGGGCAAGACAGCTATCGTGACAGGCTCGAGCAAGCCAACCGGTACGTCGGAATCTACTTGCAAATGCAACTTGTTGTGCTGAACACTCACGAATGCTACAGGTATTGGTGCCGCTGTCGCCTTTGCATTAGCGGAGCAAGGTGCCAACGCGAGTCGAGTGGGAGTTTTGGGGGACCTTCGATTGCTAACAAACATAGATCGTCGTCCACTACAGCAGCTCCGCGGAATCAGCGCAGGCAGTCGTGAAGCAGATCGAGGGTCTCGGTGCTCAAGCTGTAGCCATCAAGGCTGATGCGAGCTCGAAGGACTTTAGGACTACTCTGGTCGAAGGAGTAAGAATCTAGCCTTTCGTATCGTTCGAACAAGGCAGCGCTGACACAACCATACCACCAGACACTCAAAGCCTTCAACACACAAACCATCGATATCATCGTCAATAACGCCGGTACCGCCGCCGTTCATCCAAGCATTGCCGACGTCGAGGTCGATTCTTGGGACACCGTCTACCACGTTAACGTCCGCGCGCCCTTCCTGCTCATCCAGGCCGCAGTCCCGCACATGAAAGACAGCGGCCGCATCATCAACATCGGCTCCATCGTCGCACGCAGCGGGAACAAAATGCTGACCGCGTACGCATCGTCGAAAGCTGCAGTGACCTCGATGTCCGTCTCCCTCGCCGAAGAGCTCGGCCCCAAGGGCATTACGGTGAATGTTGTTGCACCCGGTCCGATTGCCACGGAGATGAGCATGAAGGGTAGTCCGATCTATGAGAAGTTGATGAATAATGCGCATATCAAGAGGGAGAGGACGGCGCGGGAAGTGGCGAGCGCTGTTGCTTGGTTGGCGAGTCCGAATGCCGGATATGTTACTGGACAGCTTATTGGTGTCGATGGTGGGGTATCTTTTCCAATAGGCGTATAGCGAGAAATAGAGACTACTCGGCGTTCTGCAGACATAGCTGAGATTCACAAGTCGTGTGCTGCTGTGCCAAGAAACCGACATTCACTCGCTGTGTCGCGCATTCACATGTCAGGATCCCGATGGCTTGTCGCCTGAGCTGTTGTTCCGCAGGATGAACCTTCTTCATGGACTGCCACTCTCGACAACATCGAGCCGATCTCCAGTACCGCCCTCGATCAAGCAACGTTCCTCCAAGCTCCGTCGCGCAGCCATATCGATCCCGACGAGGTGAACCTGCGAGATCGACTAACAGCCGACCCAACCAGCGACGCAACGTACGAGAGTGTCTTGGCTTGCTGAACCTGCTACAGCCTCAGCTGACAGTCTCCTCGCGATACCTAGCCACCGAAGGTCCGACAACACGACATCCGGACATGGACGCCTCAACCTCCAGCTCAACGCACATGCTCATAGCCGCGGCCACGGCTACGACTGATCCAAGCGCCCTTGAGCTTCACCTCAGCACTGCCGTCGTCGTTGCCGTCACCTGCATCATCTTGGCGTTCGTCGTGATCTCGATGCTGCTCTTCTGCTGCATGATGGACCGCCACTCTCAGCGTGCCAGCGGGAGGGACATGGAGCTGAATATCGACGCATCGGACAGTGGGACCCAAGCGCACAGCGAAGGCGGCCGCGGGCCAAGCGGGCGTCGAGCTGGCGGAGTCTGATCTGGTATGGGAGAACAACATGTCGGATAGCACGACTAAGCCAATGCTGCGGGTGTGGTCGGTTCAAGCTGTTGTCAGATGATGTTGATTTGCTTTCCAGCTGGACGCGACCTAGCCAAAGCCTTGGCCGCTTTATCATAATGGGGTATTTGGGGGTTGCAGCTCGCTATCAACCGATAACAAGACTCCTGCGGGCAGATCTTGGGCTGCAAGGGTCGAACGACAAACAGCTTTATATGCGGTTTCGATCCGAGAGACACTACAACATCTCCCGGCTTTGGGTCCACCGGATGGCCCACGACGGCCAACAAGAAAGTGGCCTCCAACGCCGCCCATGAGTCGCAGTTAGTGTCAACGTAGTAGAGAGGATAGATTCGAAGCGTTAGCGTCGAATGAACCAGTAGGCTGTGAGAATGGATTTCCGTTGAACGGAAGGATGTGTCGACGAAAGGACCTTGCGTTTCACATGGGGCCGGTTTGCCACGCCAGTCGGGTACCCATGACGGCCAATCACACACTCTTGTATCTGCCTCACACTGGTGGGGAAACACCGTCGCATACTCCAGAACGTCCACAGAGCCGTGCTGCTCAGTCGAAGCCCAGTATCTAGCGAAGCGAGTATAATTTTCCTTGGGTGTGGCTTCATAGTCAATCCGAAACTGGATCGCTGGAAACAGCCCAAGCAACGCAGCAATGTGATCGCGGGCATCTTTGCATTGTAATGGTTGCAATACACTGCACATCTGAAGCATGTTCGTTGCGGATGTCATTTGGTGGTACCGTAACACGTATGCAATGGTAGCCCGGTAAGCTGTCGAATAATTCCATAAGAAAAATCCCAACGGTACACATGCCTTGTCCAGCCCGGCCATGAGCGTCTCCCACGGCAGGACGTAGTGGCCACACATGAGTTGAGCTCGTTTAGCGACGAACACCTCTTGATAGATCCATGTCCGCCGCCACAACGGTCTGTTGAAGAACTGCTCGAAGAAGGCGTGGCACTGAGTCAGCAGGGCGCGACGTGCAGCGTCGTATTCGCGGCCGGCGGTGGATAGCTCCTCAAAGCAGTGGAACATGATGCGGCCGTCGCAGTTGGCCGAGTCCTCGCCGAGCCACGCGATGACGGTGTGTGCATTGGAGAAGGTGGAGGCCATCTTCGCGACCTGCTCGGAGCGCTCACGTGGGTCTTCCTGGTTTATGCAGATGGCGTCAATCCATAGTACTCTGGCGCGCCTCGTCTCTTCGGCTTGCAATCTCCGGAGGGCCTCCTCCAGGTTTGCGGTAATGCCTAGTATCTTTCCGTCGAGCATGACAGCCTTGGTCTTGATATCGCTGCCCCATGCGTAAGAAAGTGCTTGATATTTCTTTTTAACCTTCGACCTCTTAACGGTAACAAGTCTGCCACGGACGATGTTTTTGAAGCCGTCACCCGGATGTAGCTCAAAGAGTCTAACATACTTTGTAGCGTCTGGTAGCTTATCGTAGTCGTATGCCGAAGGCGGCGCCTCGACATCTGTGTCTGCCATCTGCATAGATGCACAGTGAGTTGTGAAAGGTGAAGCCACGGCTGATATAACTTTGTCGCTCAAGCGGAGCCTCACCTTGTCCGGGGGTGCGATGCGATGCAGTGATCACATCTAGAAGTACTCACGGTCAGCCTACCGAGTAAGAGTACAGACCGTATGTACTTACTGTGCCCCACCTTGCAGCCTTGTGGTGGCGGCTGTGTATTGTCGAGCTCACGAGGTACATTGTCCGTACCTTATCGACTCATCAAGCCTGGGGAATCATCTGTCGTCTTCCAGCCCTGCATCGACACACCAGAACACAATACCAAGCACTGTAGGTGCAGCATCCTCCTTCATCGACTCGAAGAACGACGGCCACAGACCACCTCTCGGCTATCGTCTGTCAATTAGTGACGAGAGGCGATCTCAGTCCTCCCTGGCATGGCAAGCCCAACACCTCACCACGGCGAAGACTGCAGTAGCCTCGTTCCTGTTATCGACGAGGAGAGCGACCCGAAAGTGTCAGCCCAGGAAGAACAGCAGAGGGACGGGAAGTGTACAATTCTGTACAAGTAGACAGCAGCAAACGAGAATGATGAAAAAAGCAGATCCAAACCCAAAAGCTTACACTATACACAGTTCCACTTCCTACAGTCTTTCCGTCTTTTCATCTTTCCTGCTCCCCAGCTTCCTCACTCCACACTCAGTCTCCTCGCCCTCACCTCGCATTCTCACCATCTTCCTGTCACGACACAGACGCGCCCGTACCGTTGACCAACGTAGGCGTATCACTGCCGGCACCATTTCCAGCTCCGGCCGGCGCAACCCCATCACTCGCCCCGTCCACCTGTCCAGCTCCGGCACTCGAACTAAGCGCCAGCGAAGCAGCCTGCTGCGTCTTCTGCTTGAGCGTAAGCGGGAAGGGGTAATCTTCTTCTTCCTCCTGTTCACAAAACATTAGCAGCCAATTCTCGCGCAGCACTCCCACGCTGGTTTGGTGGTGCACTTACATCTTCAGGCAACTTCCAAGCAATATAATCCTCCGTACTCAACCCCTCCCGCCCCTCCTGCAAACTCGCGAAATCCCCCGGCGTCATCATCCCGCTCCTCTCCCTCGGACTGCCCGGCGCCGAAAGCGGCCTTGTGATCTTCACATTCTCCGTGCCATCGAAGAACCCGCCTTCATCATCACCCTCGAAAGAATCCGGATACGCGCGACGAAGCGCCAACTGGCGAGCTTTCACGTACTCCATACCCATCCTTTTCCAGTCCAGAAGATCCGAAAGTCGTTCCGTTCGATTCCGCTGATTAATGCGCTGGCGTTTGGATTTCTTGGTGAACTCGAACATGAAATCGGAAAGCTGGTTGACGCTATCGTCGACGCCCTTTGTGCGGCGGTCGACGATGTAGATGCCGTAGTCGCTGGCGTTTTCGATTAGTTCTTCCATGTAGCATCCGAAACCCGAGAGATTAGTGGTGATGGATGGTACACCCATGACAGTACACTCGGCGGGTGTATAACCCCATGGTTCGTAGTAGGAGCTGAAAACACCCATGTGCGTGCCGCGGACGAAGTCGTCGTAGTCCATGGGTAGGACTGGGTTGCCGGAGGACAGGAACTCGGGGTGGAAGATCACCTTGACGCGGTCGGAGGGGTGGTTGAACAGTTGGCATCGGCGGATTTGGTTGAGGATGGGGTCTTCGGTGTCGCTGACCATGTTGTGCGTGACGATTGGTGGGAGGGTGTAGCGCTTCATGGCGAATAATCTTCGTCGGAGCATGATTTTGTCTTGCGAGCTGAGGAGGTCCTTTTCGTCTGGGACTTCGTCGCCCTCGTGCCATCGTAAGCTCTTGTCGAAGAGCTTCTTGCCGACGTTGTTCTCGATGTGGGTGATTGTGTCTCGGAGACTTTTGATCACGGCTTGTCCTTTCAGCGCTTCCACTGCTAAGCTGGTAGTCTGCGCAGGCATGATGATGAATGCGACAACTGTCATGTCGCTGCCTGAGCTCTTCATTTGGTGATTCAGTCTCGCAAGACTCTCAATGAACATGTCCACGCCCTTGTTCCTGTATTCGTAGCGGCCGGCCGTGAAGAAGTAGAGTGTCTTTTCTGGGTCGAAGTCGTTATGGCCGTAGAAGTGGCCGCGCACAAAGTCGGTGATGCGGTCGCGGTTGATCGAATGTAGATTTTGGAACTCGTGCGTCGCGCTGAACTTCTTGACGTTCAGGCCATTTGGCAGGACACCGTCGGGTTTCCGCTTGAGCAAATGCTCGCTCTCGTAGGCGGTGATGTGGCTGACAGTGGTAAAGACGTCGGCAGCATGCGCAGCCGCGCGTTCTATGCAGTAGCGGTGGTAGATGCCACGCTTGCCTGCCTCGGCGTCCACATCAAAATACTGCAGATTGTTGTAGAAGTCCACACTTCCTGCACAGAGGTAGCGGCCAAGCAAAGTAGCGTGAGTGGTGAATATGGTCGTCACATCGATCTTCCTCCTCTTGCACAAAGGCAGAGCAACACCAGCCAACCACTCGTGAAACTGAGCAATGACCGCCCGTTCCTTCTCGTGGTAAACATACTCTCCCAAGAACCAGGCGATGAGATAGCCGAAGACGATAGCCTCGTTGGTCTCATGGTCGTCTGGCGGGGACGGAATGCCTGCTGTGTTCCAGAGGTCGCCCTTCCACTCGTCCAGCTTGAAGTAGCCGGTGCCGGTGTCGAAGAGCAGTACCCGCGGCGCACCATCGATGAGCCATCTGCCGTACAGTGTCTTGATGCCCCGGTCGTTCATGCTCTTGATCGTTGCTACCAATGCTGGGTCTTTGGGCACAATCTCTTCCACCTCGACGGCCGCAGAAGCTCGATTCAGCGGCCCCAGGAGGGTATATGTCGAGCCATATTCGGCTGTAGTCACCTGCGCCTTGGACTTCAGCACCGAGTAGATGCCGCCCACGCGGTTGGCGACCTCAGTTGCGATTTCGAAGAGGACATGATTCCGGATGTCCCGTTTGGGTGCTTCTGCCATGGTGGGTATGGGTGTTGTTCGTTGTCTGCCTACCTGTTGCACGCAATCAAATCACGTGGCGGTCACGCGTTGCTCGAAAGACGATGCAGCAAATATAACGACAGTGGAGGCAGTGGAGGCGGAGGTGGTGGTGGTGGCTATGGGAAATTGGTGATGGCTGGGTCTCAAAACCCTCACAACAGAGCTCTCTCCAGGCCAAGCCGTCCATGCAGGGACTGTGCATATCCCAACTCGGTCGTGAAGTGTGGACATCATCGGCTACGGTAGCCTGTTCGCCGACAGCTTGGAGGGCATAATCGGGCCTTTTGGTTGACCTCACCTCCTCAATATAACTTACTAGTCTTGACTGTTCACCATTCACTATCGAGTACATCTCACCACAAAGACGACGATGGAAGCGGATTGTGCGACAGAAGCGCCCTGGAATCCCGTCGATTGCCGCTGAAGCTATTCTGGGCGGTTGTGCTACACTTGCTCACAACCACACCTCCTCAAGCACCAGTGCGTACCAACCACCCAACCAGCTGTATAGATTGACGTCCTCCATTGCACCTCGTTGTACAACCCAAGGTATTTTCGTATCCTGCCGCACCACGTGCCACGACCATCGCATTCACGTTTTCACGTTACCTCCCACGAAGTGTCAAAGAAGCGTAAGTAGTACGGTGAGTACAATTGATCATCATCGTCACCCACCTGAACATCTCTCTCTTTTGTCTGTATTGAACATACCTCGCCACCGACAACCTGACAGCGATTGCCATCGAAAGCGCGCATTGACTCATCACTGATTCCGATTCACCCTGTGCTCACAGCGGAAGTCACGAGGGTGGTTGCATAAATACCTTGTTCGAGAGCAGCGAAAGCAAGAGAGAAACCATCACACTCGCTCCAATCCACGACGCGAAAACAACGTTCACAACCACACCAACTCACTACATAGACGACCAACAACAGCGACCATGGCACTCACCACCCTCATGCTCACCCTCCTCGCAACCACCACCACCGCCCTCGCCCTCCCCCACCCCGAATCCCCAGCCCCAAACAACCAACCAACAACCGGCGGCGTCTACCCCCTCACCCCAACCGCTACCAACATCACCCTCTACAACTCACCCACCTGTAGCAGTTGCAACGACACAAGCACTGACATCTTGGAGGCCAATGTCTGCACCCGCATCTGCAGCCCGAGCCTCTCGATCCCACAAGTCCCGGACCACGACTGCATGCTTGTCGTCTACACTGGCTCGGCCTCCTGTGCGCTGGTAGAGGGAGGGGAGAGGACGACTTTTGTGCTTGGGAAGGGCGAGGGGAGTTTGTGTGTGGACGTGGGCGTGGAGGGGTGTGATGACGGTATGGAAGGGGGGAGTGGGGTGTGGAGCTGTGGATGAAGACTGAAACCACAACGCCGACTAGGAGGTACTAGTGGTGGTGGCGATTCGATGCGGGAGGTGACTGAGAAGGACGCAGAACAAGCAAAGCGCTAGGAAATGCATCTAATGTCTACAGATACAGCGCCCGAGCGGCGAATGAGCACGCCAGCGATGGAAGGAGGTAATTGGCATGGGTTCTTGCACAATATGCTTCATGTTTCACGCGTCCACAGACTTGCATGTACCTAGCTCAAGCTTCGACAAGATAATGCTTCTCTATAACAATGCAATGCAAGGTATTCAAAACTACGCCGTCCCTTCCGCATCCCAACCTTTCTCATACCCCACATCCCCCTCCCCTAACCTCCCCTCAACATCAACCGTCACCACGCGATTCTTGCCAATAAGCTCCCAGTCCTCGGGATAACAAGTACTAGGCTCACTCGCCACAATCACATGCCTCCCATGCTCCCCCGGGTCCTTCCCCATATCCGTCACCCCCTTCGTAAAACACCCATCGCTATCACCAGGATACTTCCTGTTCAGCGTCGTGCCAGCCTTGGTGGAGTAGTAGAGCGAAGGCGGTTGCGAGGTAGCGTGGTTGCGGAACCGGAATGCGACGAGTTGCGTGCCGTCGGTTACGCAGAGGTTGAGGGAGTTAGGGAGGCGGGACTTTTCTGGGATGAGCTTTTTCTGGAGTTCGATGGTTGTGGCGACGGCGGCTTGCATTGCGGAGACCATTTTGGAGATCGGGTGAGTGGAGTCGAACGGGTTGGCGGAGGCCGGGGCAGAGTCGGTGAGGTAGGTCATGTAGAGCGCTGCGATGTGTTCGCTATCCGTTGAGCCGAAGACGTTGGCGAAAGCCGCTTCGCTCATTTGGTCGGACATGGCGCGGCGGATTTTGGTGAAGTGGGATATTACGCCGTTGTGCATGAATGCTTCTCGAATCGTTAGCAAATGTCCATGCAAACGTCTAGTTGGTGGGTGGTGATGTTGGCTCACAATGCCGTCCGAACACGAAAGGGTGGTTGTTGACTGCGGTGATAGACGTGCTGGATGCTGCTCTGATGTGTCCGAATACGACTCGGCTCTCGATGTTGGCACATAGGGAGCGGAAGTTCATGTCGTTGATTGGTGGCTGTACGGTCTTGTAGACGGCTGGGCGGAGGCCTTCTCTTTGGGCGCCATCGGTTGACTCGCCCTGCATCACGGCGTCAACGACAACGATACCAAGAGGAGACATTCCAGCATACAGTGTTACCGCGCTCGAAGTCCGAATTGGATGAGGTGTACCAGGCGATGCCGAGTCCGTCCACATTCTGATCAAGCATCAACACACCAACATACCGGACCGTATGGATTTGAAGGAGCGTACTAGGAGCATATTGCGAGCTTTCATGTCATCCTCTTCAGAGGTCGTATGATCATGTTCCAATAGCTACTGCTATGTCAGTCCGTGACATTGTTGGACGATGATCTCCGAGAACTCACTTTGGGCAAATAGTGCTCGTGAACTTGTTTCGAAAGAGAGTGCTTAGGAGAGACTAGGACATCTTCTAGGAGACATGGCTCTGTTGGGCTGATGTAGGCGAACCACCTTCCTCACATTAGCGATTGACGTAGCATGTCTGGCAGTGTTGCAAGACTTACCGACACATCTTGCTGCTGCTCACTATGGGACGGATACGTAGGTTGGGATAGGTATTCTTGGAGTCAGTTCAAAGTGGCGGGTCAACGACTAAATAGGAGTGATATATGGGGTATACTGCATCTCCTCAGCTGTCGCCGATCCACTGATGGGGTCAGCATGTTGGCCAGACTGAGTCAGCCGCATGTTGCCCTGGCAGGTGCTACTGCAAGGGGCCGTGCTTCAATGCACCTTCATCGTCACCACGGCTTGGCAGACATAAGCTTAAATTTAGAGCTATGTCCTCCCCACACTTCTTCCTCGACCTTCAAGACATCTTGTTCAAATCCACAACCTCCACGACATTCAACACCTCACGACATGTCCTCCATCCCACCGAAACACCAACACTCGGCCGACCAACCCCCCTCCATCCTCCCCTTCACCGCCGTCCAACCGGAGACCATCCGCCTCTATCCCCTCAGCAACTACACCTTCGGCACCAAAGAACAGCAACCCGAAGAAGACGACTCGGTGAAGAAACGCCTCGAGCGCCTGGAACAATACTACTCAGAACATGGCATGCGCCGCGCCTGCGAAGGCGTCCTGATCTGCCACGAACACAACCACCCGCACGTCCTCATGCTGCAGATCGCCAATACCTTCTTCAAATTACCGGGTGACTACATCGCACACGACGCAGACGAGGTTACAGGATTCAAAGCGCGGCTGAATGAGCGGCTGGCACCGGCCAACTACAGCACTACTTCAGGGGAGAATGATTGGAACGTCCATTCAACGCTGGCGCAATGGTGGAGACCGAACTTCGAGACGTTCATGTACCCGTACCTCCCACCCCACGTCAGCAGGCCGAAGGAGTGCAAGAAGCTGTACTTCGTCCAACTCCCGTCGAGCAAGGTCATCTTCTGCCCGAAGAACATGAAACTTATCGCTGTGCCGCTGTTCGAGCTTTTCGATAATAGCGGACGGTATGGACCGCAGCTGTCAGCGATCCCACATTATTTGAGTCGGTACCGGTGGGAGTTCGTGGATGAGGAGGGAGAGGTAGTGGCGTGGACGCCGGGTGGGGAGGTGGACGAGCGGGTGAAGACGAAGATTCTGGCTGGTGGGGAGGAGGTGAAGAAGGAGGTGGATGGCACGAATGGCATGAATGGGTATGGGTCGCAAGAAGTTGAGATGGCGGTGGGCTAGCGGCCGCTACTGGTTGTCTATGCTGAGGAGAGTTACCTACGGCATTCGAGCACGCTGTAGGGATATGTTGGTTAATGCGTTCAAGCGGGTCGAGTTGGGCAGTCGGCATTTGCCAGGCTGGACGGCGTTATGCGAATTCAAAGTAAGCGAAGCTATCACATATTGTCCTGGCGGGGGATAGGTTTTTGCGTAGAGCCGCAACAATTAAAACCCCCGAGTGTGGTTCTCCAAGGCAATTCATGCTGGGCACGGCGACATTGTAATAAGCATGACGGCATTTGCGACGATTTCAACTTGATGCAACCAGCGTATCCAGGACGAATGACTATCGATGAAATAATTTCAGAGCTGTTGCGATCGAAGCTTAGCATCAACCTATATCAAGAAGTTGCTGCCAGTCTAAGAATATATCGGTGAAGCTGGCATCGTTCAGATCATCAAACGCATCCATCCCAAACGAGTCTGCATACATCGTCACCTCCTGCTGCGGGATCGTGTCGTCTGGCATCTTCTGTGGTACCGAACCATGAGTATCTGTCCCAGAGGAGAACGCTCGACCATGTTTCGCGGACCAAAGGACTCGGTACGGAATATTCGCGGTCATCCTCGATGTGACTGGAGGCTTTCCTGGGCCCATCGTCGAAGTTGACTGGGTCTGCGACTCAATCCGGAGTATGGCGTTTGTGACATGTGTCGCAATTCTGGTGATCTGGTCTTTCGGGAACAACGACCATCCCTTCATGACTGTCACGGCATCCCTGCAAGCACCTAACAGCGAGAGCTTCGTCATCGTTTCCGTTGTCGTTGCAGCAACGAAGATGCCGATACAAGCGGCGAATACGACGGCGTACTTGGCTGACGCTGGCCAGTACTTCTTGAATTTATCCTCGTTCGCTGCTTCGGAAATGAGCTGTAGGACTGCTGATACAGCTTTGGCCTGAATCGTGTGGGCCGTCGTGGTCGTATCTGCCACGCTGTCGGACTGTTGGCTGATCGAGAACGAATATGCCTGAAGCTGCAAAGCATAGTATGATATCTCACCGATGCTGGACCAGTATCCGGCGAAGCGCCCCCGAAGCTGTGCCAGCTGGCTTTCGAAGGACTGGATGATTGCTTCGGGTGCCTGTCGCTGGCCGGAAGCTACGGCATCGTCGTTGCCGAGCACTTTGAGCCATTGTTTGGATAGTAAGGCGATGTTTAGGTCTAGTACGAGAGAGGCTGGTATGTCTGGGTGGTTTGTCGCTGCGGCCAGAATCGCGTGACCAGGGTCGATTGCTGATGGGACTCCGAGTCTCAAAGCTAAGCTAGTGAAAGATCAGAATGCGGACCTTGGGAGTGATAGACTCGACGTGGACCTACTTGTGGTTCACAATAAAGCAGCCACACCACGTCGTCATCTCAACGGACGTAGACTGGACCGGCATAGTTGTGTGTTCGTCAAAGTCACCACGATATCGTGGTCGGTGAAGACCCAACTGGTATCCTATGCTTGTGGCAAGCGAAGCGTACATGGGCGACGGATCGTTGATTGTCTGCTGGAACGGAAAGGGCCAAACGCAGAGCAGCAGCAAAGCCTGCATGGTCTTGAAGCTGCGGCTTTGTTGTCCATATATGTCAGCGGCCAAACGCCGCACTGGATCGACAAGCGAGAAGTAAGTCGCCGAGTTGTCTGCGCCATGGGAAGATGCAAGAGTCAAGATCGTCCATAGCAACAATCTGTTGGCCGCGTGCTCTGCCTCGAACACCGCCTTGTCCGGTAGGATTGGGAAAAGATCGTGGAACCTTGTGTAGTATCTTTGGGAATATTAGCATGGCTTGGAGCCGGTGAGATTTGCTTCAAACCAACCTTTCGATCAGGCCGTACACTGTGCCTGGAGACAGAGTGATGCCTTCGAGCGTCTGGGAAGCTATTGTGAATGAATGAGCTACTGATGCTGCAGGGGGATGGTCCGTTATTGCAGGTTGCTCGATAGTATAGCCAGCACTTGATGGAGAGCTTTGGGTGACACTCTCATCTTGAAGCGGTCGCAGGGAGCGAACTTGATGCTCCAGAGATTGCGTGTATCTATACAAAGACTTGTCAGTGTCACTGCTGTGATTGAAGTAGATGTTAGCACTGACTCCCTCTGGGCACGTCGTCGAAACGACGAGTCCACGACACAACGTAGGTTCCGCCTTTGGCATCGAGAGCAGCCACCGGGATGGTCAGCCGCGGCCTCGCATTTGAGCTCTGGTGGTGGTTCGTTAGCTTATGGTGGTGTCGTTCTTCGCCGTGATGAGAGAGTGTCTGGACGGACTGTGTTGGCGGCAATTGGTACAAACTGTTCGAGTGTTAGCAGAGTTCCGCCCAGCTTCGACGACTACTCAGCGTCAATAAGATGAACGAACTGGAGCCCTTCGAAGCGCGCTTGCGTATGCCGGTTGCACTTTCCGCCATTTTTCTTCACTTCACGGTCACCACAAGTCATCAGCAGCGCGTAGCCGACAACAAAATCGTAGGCGAAGACGCATATCTTTTCTACTCGTGTCGGAAGGAAAGAGACGACTGTCGCCGAGATCGTAGCTCGCCGCAGCAAGCTGAGGCGTCTTCGCACTCGCATCCATAAGCGACATCGCCTATCCAACCCTGCCAGAGAATGCGTAAATCACGAACAGACCTATCGAAGACATATTGACCAACTCCATTGAGCAAGTATCAACCCCCAGACTACACCCCGCAATATGGCGTTATATACAAGCTATACTCGCCCATGGGCTGCGAGGACGGACTTTCTCAGTCTTCCTTGCGATTCAACACAACTGAACTACGTTACCAACGAATGCCGGACAGTATGACCCAAGAAAAGGATGCACAGCTCGATATCGAAGAGCGTGAAGACTCGTTGAGCGCAGTCAACACTCGAGGAAGTTCAGAGCGTCTGCCACTATGGAGAGCAATGAAGAAGTACTACATCATCACCATCTGGACCTTCGGCTTAACGCTAGGAATCTTGCTATGGGGCTACGACCTGGTCATCGTGGGAGTGGTAGCATCGCTTCCGGCCTTCCAGGAGAAATTCGGCACAGCATACGAGGACAGATACATCATCCCAGTCTCCTGGCTGTCCGCATGGGCGGTCAGTTCGAACATCGGTCTGATGGGCGGTGCTCTCGTAACGGGCTCCGTACAAGATCGGATCGGGCGCCGGTGGAGTTTGATGATCGCCAGCGTCATCTGCTCTGTCAGTGTCGCGATATGCTATGTTTCTGATCTTCCAGCAACACCGAATGCGTGCCGGGGCGTCTACTTCCTCGCGAAGTTAGTCCAGGGCTTCTCCATTGGCGCGATCATGACCACGACTCAGACCTGGCTGTCGGAAGTGCTCCCAACGGAGTTGAGAGGGCCATTCATGGCGGTATTCCCGATATTCAAGCTGCTCAGCCAACTCATCGGTGCGGTCGTCGCTCTCGTAGTCGAAAATTATCCTGGTCCCTCGTCATATCGACTCTGCTTCGCATCGCAATGGCCTTTCTCGGCACTCTTGACCATCCTCACCATATTCCTTCCGGAGACTCCTGCTTACCTTCTACGCAATGGCAGGAGCGAGGCAGCCAAATATGCCATGATACGGCTACGAGGAAAGAAGGACAACGATGCGGACATTGCATACTCGCGTCTACTCGACACCATCATCTCGAAAGAAAGCGAGCATATCACCAAAGAATCTTACCTGGCATGCTTCAAGCAGCCACACCTACGGCGGACATTCATCGTAGCCTTCGCCGAAGTCATTCCGTTGTTCTTTGGCCTGCAGCTGCTTGGAAGTGCATCGTACTTCTTGCAACAGATCGGGATGGACTCGACGCTGAGCCTACTCATCCAGGTAGTCGGCATTGCGGTGGGTGTGACTGCATCCTGCGTCACATTCTACACTTCTTCGAAGTTCGGGCGACGCATTCTCATCCTCACTGGCCTGACCATTATATCGTCACTTTGGTTTGGAGTCGGGCTGTCCGGCATCTGGCAGAACGAGGGTGCCATGTGGTAAGTGCAGCCAGACATCTCTCGAACATTAGGATCCGCTGACAGCTGATCTCTCCAGGTTCACTGCGATCGGCATGCTGTTGGTGATTCTTACCGCCGGCTCCGGACCGTGGCCAGCCTCATACGCTGTAGCTAGCGAAGCATCCGCAATCTGTCTCCGTTCCAAGACGCAGGGTATTGGTTGGTTTGCTTATGGTCTCGGTGAGTGAAAACCAAGCTCGAAGTTCTGATCATAGCGAAGACCGGTTCTTGATTGCTCCACGAAAGCCTGATCCATCTGCTAACGCCCTGCCAAAGGAACGATGGTATTCGGAGTCGTCATGCCATATCTGTACAACCCCGATGCTGCCAACCTGGGCTCGTACACAGCGTTCGTGTATTTTGCAATCGCTGGAATAGGCGTCGTCATCACGTTCTTCTGTGTCCCGGAGATGAAAGGCCGGTCGCCGAAGGTAATCGACGAGATGTTCGAGGTCCGGCTACCAACGCCGAAGTTCAAGGCTTGGGGAGAAGGTTGCATTGAAAGCGAGCTCGCGGGTGGTGGATAAGTGTTAATCGTTCTACGCGCCGCCGTCTGAGTAATGCAAGTCCAATACTCTACTCCCTTCCTATTGACGGAACCTGCTTTCCTGCTCTGATGCGGATATGTCCAATGGTCACATCTGATCAGATTTTAGAACTCACTTCCAGTGATCAGGTGAAGGTTAAGAAAAATGCCCGGTGGCTGAAAATCGTTTGAGCAGTGTTCCCAGATGCGCCCATAGGACCGCCGGCACTACAGTCAGTGATGTGACCATAGCACTGGCGATTGGAATGTGGGAAACAGGACGGCCGAGGACAGCTTAGCACGTTTTCGAAGATAAGACCAGGCATGCAAGCACTACAGTCGACGATACAGGCATATGAGGTGGGATCTGAAGTTCGGGAACCAAGCCGCTGGCTCATAGGCCACCATCACTCAACCACATCCGAAGGCAGTCCTCGTGAGCGTAGGTGGTAAGTTTGATGCCAGCGAAGCGGGAATGCTTCACAGAACTCTGGGTCCCTGTCTACGACTGCCTCCGCGTCCAAGGGGTCCATAGATGGAACGTCATTAATAGTCCGATAGCGATTTGGGGCCCAGGCGCGACAAGAGGTGGGCCAGATACCATGTGCTTTCCAAAATTGTCTGCATTTGTGCACTGCCGACAACATATCTTCCCCTGTCCACGCACGGGGTTCGTAATCGATCCCGTGCGACAGATCCCTGACCATGGCTGACAGGGCGTCCTCAAACCTGGGGTTCTGCCAGTCGATCATAGGCTCACCTGGCCAGGCCTCAATGCGGCGATAAGGGAACCTTCGCGCGCTGATCTCTGGGTGCAAGTAATGTGCCTCATTCCACTGCCGCATACTTTCCCG
Source organism: Extremus antarcticus (assembly GCA_033117895.1). Classification (NCBI taxonomy): domain Eukaryota; kingdom Fungi; phylum Ascomycota; class Dothideomycetes; order Mycosphaerellales; family Extremaceae; genus Extremus; species Extremus antarcticus. Next base: position 107,063 of record JAWDJX010000028.1, read on the forward strand.
GGGGCGATCCCTAGTATTTCGGACGCTGGTCGGCTCGGTCACTGCACGTCGATGCCGCAGTCGGTGTCGGCTGCTCGCCCTTGAGCACAGCTGAGCTGCATATATGCCCGTATCATCTTGAACAGTACACCATGAGTGGTGGAACGAATCAAGCGGTACGTCTCTTCGAATTGCGGACATTTCCGACAACATCCGTGGTCGAGAAGGTACGATGATGTCACGATGCCAGTTCCAGAGCGCACCGTCTGCTCCATCCAGTTTACCTGGCGGCCAGCATATCTTGCGCGGAAGTGAAGTTGATGAATACCAGGCCCCTGGCGTTTGTCGCATTTCATACACTTGTAGTTGCTGATAGTTTCTGAGCTCTAGATCGTAGTCTTCTGGCATCGACCCATGACGGAGCGTGGTAATCATGAAATAGCAGAATGTGAACGGGGGTTGATCAGTAAAGCCGTGCTCGGACCAGAGGCGTGCTTCCGTGTTGCCGTATTGGGATATATCAGTACCGGCGCGACCAAGCGACGCCGCCCAGGACTGGAGCACTCGAAGCTGCTCGGCGTATGGCGGTGGTTGGAACGACATAAAGGAGCTGGCGAGGGTCATCAACGGCGTCCATATGCTTGTGTACCGCTGCCTTTGTGTCACGGAACCGCAACGAGTAGTACTCCCACGATGGACGTCAGCGCCTGCAGCTACTATGCGTTCCAGGAGGTCCAACCATTCGTCCAAGCCTTTCCCCATAGACACGACCGAGAGCAGGTTTGATGCGACCAAATGCAACACCGAGATTCCGTGTCGAGAATCACGTAGATTCGCCAGTGCCTGATCTCCTCCATGCATTGGAAAAAGTGAGGTCAACATCCTTGGAGTAACGGAGTCACCATAGCAAGATATCAGAAATTCAAATTTCAGTTGAGGGTCCATTGGCGTTTGCCAGAGCATGTTCTGTTCCACGAGAGGAAGATACTCGGCGTGCCAGACGGGAAGGTTGACGGGCCACTGCACGTTGTAACGATGTGCCTGAGGATTGATTAGGTGTTCCAGGTCGAAGTCGCCCTCGTGCATCAAACACTTAGCGATCGAACGTTCTGCTGGAGAAGGGCTTCGGTGTCGGCCGGCGACCGATACGTCAAATAAAGCGGTCCGTATGACATCCACATGTTCCGGGAGTTGCGCTGTCAAGATGAGCTCACATAGTTCGAGGGACCTGAGCGAGCCGCCAACTACCACATATCAGCATGGGTTGTTCGATGTAGAGTACGCTACAGTATACCGTCAGTGTCGTTGTGTACGTAGCACGAGAATCGTCAGATCCCTTGTACACATCGTATGGCGAGGCTTTACCCTCATCAAACATTCTTCGTACCATTTCAATGTTACCACGCTCTAAGAATGCTACCATCGGGATATCCCGCGGGCGTATGCGAAAGTCTTGTATGCGCATTGTCCAACTTCCTCTCGAGTGAGAGGTGGATAGGAGCCACACCCTATCGGTGAACCAGACAGGCAGTCTGAATCGAAAAGACGTGCGAGAGTGTGTAAGAACCCCTTTCGACGACGATCTGATCAGCGTTCGCCCAGTCACGTGAGAGTCGCTAGGACCATCATCACGATGTTGCGCAAGATCAGGCTGATACTCGAGAACGTTCTGCGGAAGCTGTCTCCGTTGCAACAACAAAGCAGTGCCGGAGTGAATCTGAGCAATTGCCTCACCATGCTTCAATACCGCGAGTGAAGTCTGCATAGCCACATCTCTCGAAGCATCCATGATCTTGACTTGTGTACGGTGATTGAAGACCTGGAAAGCGAGCATGAGTGAATTCTTCGAGCGTTCCAGGTCGGTGCATAACTCCTTGACGTCGTTGAGCTTCATGGCCGCGTAGAGCCGTCCGGCTACACGAAACCGCACAAGGATCTCATCTAGAGCCGTGGTAGCTTCAATGATATCTTCAGTCCCTTCTCTGCAGAGCTCGATGCAGTCTGCAAGCGCATCAGCATCTTGCGAGCCGTATTCCACCCGGAGGCCATCAATCTGGCGGAGCAACAAGGACAGCGTCGACAACTCCCTCGATATACGTCTGATTGCCTTCGGTGCCTTGTCGACTTGTTCGCAGAAGCTCTTCAGCTTGACAGCACAGTCGGCGAGCTGCAAGGCCAGTGACACCAAGCCGGTGCCACCAGCAACAGCGCCAAAGATCTCGGCCATGTTGTAAATGCAAAAAGATAATAGAAAGCCAAAAGAACCTTGGAAGAAGTACCAAGTTGAGGCCGACGTCGTGTTGCGGTGAAGAGCCGCCAGTCTGGTCGCTAGAGCTCACATCTCGCTCAGCCTCCTCACCTGCACAAGGCTGCAGAAGCCTCTCTCAGTGATTGGCAGCCCATAGTACCTCCAGATACTCGGCAGAAAGTCCAGATCCTCGAGCGGAACTGCGAGAAGTCAATATTGGTCAAGCACGACACTGTGACTCGTGTGGTCACAGAGCGCTGCCAGCTTGAAGCAAGAAAGGTTTCTCGACACGTTCTATTATCATCCATTGCAGAGGTTCTAGGAATCGTCAGCAGATGCATCCGAGCAACGCATGTTCGCAGCTTTCGGCGATTGGGACAGCTGAGGGTTGCATGAGATGAAGAAAGAAGAAGTTACCTATCGAGGAACAGGAGAAGCAGATGAAGTGAGTTAGAGTTCGCACCAACGCTAAATAAGCAACTACGATGGACCACGGAAACAACATCGCGATTTGACGTCTTGAGTCACTACACGTATGGTTGGCACTTACTGCAATGCACGGGACCACTGTATACGTATAACAGAATTATGCAAAGGCTCAGGTATCACAGAACGTTCAAAGTCGTCATTCGGCGGTGCGTTTGGCTACGTATATGCGTTCGTGGTGCAAAAGTACATCTCAAGGTGACCCTTTCCGCATCGGTATTCTGTGGCCGAAAAGCCGAATCATCGCTTCGTCCATCCATGCAAGCATGCAAATCCTGTTTCCCATCGGGTCGTGGTTCGGGCAAAGCAGGTATATCTCCCAACCGACCCCAAAGAGCGCCATCATGCAAATCCAACCCTCACCCTCATCAAACATAAAACCCGCCCAGCCGCCGTCACGCCTTCCCCTCGTCATCGTCGTCCTCATCAAGCGCCTCCGGATGCCTATCACCTCAAAGTCAGCAAACGCACACCACCACACCTCACCAACGGCAGTCCCACTCACCCCAGCAAATTCTTCACCCCACTCATCTCATAATGCCTCCTCCGCATGGCCTCAAACTTCCGATGCTTCTCCCGCTCATCCACCGTCATGCCCTCCTCCCCCTCGCCATGATGTCCCGGCCCATCGATCTCCATGCCATCCTCCCCACTCTCAACCGTGACCTTCCTATCCCCATCGCTCTCCCTTCTCGCGCTCGGCTCCATCTCCGGATCCCCCAAATCCAACCCAGGAATATCGCTATCCCTCGCCTTCGGTTTGTGCGAATTGCTTCCACCTTTCCCCATCTCCAACTCATCCACAGCCAACTCGCTCGGGTCCAGCGCAGATATCTCCCCCTCATCCTCCATCGGATCATACCGTGCCGCGTACGGCGTCTTTGGCTCGTCAATTTTCATTTTCCCGCCCATTTGGCCTTCGTTGAGGTAGAGGTTCGCTTCGTCCCATTTCAGTCGCATTTCTTGCGTGTCTAGCATGCCGTCGGGGACGCCGTTGGAGGATTGGCGCCGGGAGGAGGCGGAGTTGGGGTTGGAGGAGCTGCGGCGGTGGCGGGCTTCGCCGGCGTTGATCTCGGTGTTCATTTGGGTGAGCTCTTTTTCGGAGAGGTCGCGGTTTGGAGGCGCAGGGCGAGCGGGGGTTGTGGTGGTGGCATTGTTGGAGGGGGTTTCGGCGATGGCGCTGTCGTTGGAGTTGGGGAGAGGGTGGTGTTCGGAGGTGGGGGAGATGCGGGCGGAGGGGGAGATGTGTTGTTGGGAGTGGGAGTTTTTGAGGATGCCTGGGGATGGTGGTGGTTAGTATGAGCGTGTTCTGGCCGTCATGAAGGTATGAGCATATACCTTTAGGCCTCCTAGGCGCCTCAGGTGGTGAGTGCATCGTCTCGGAATCTTGTGCCATCGTCTCGTCCTTCGCTGTTGTGTCGATCGATGTCGTTCTACGGCAGTCCTGCGGTGGAAGCTTCCAAGATCGTCTTCACGTGAAAGTCTTCCCAACGTCGCACAACGCAGGTACGATGCAGACTTCGATCTCTCGTTAATCTGTGCTTGGCAGGCAAATAAAACAGCAAGCTCTCTCTCTCGATGTCGAAGTTGTGGATAAGAGCAAGGTGGGGTGGTAGTTGAAAAGATGTCTCGTGATGATGAAGAGGTGGCTGGTGACAGATGACAGATGACGGGCAACAGGCACATGCAAGCGAAGCAAACGTCCACCCAGAGCTCCAAGATGATCGATTGTCTCGTGGGCCACTCGTTGCCGCGGTCATGCTGCCCTCATCCCGCCTTCCCGGATTCGGTGTTGCCGGCAGCGGGATGGCGTCAGCGGGCGCCGGAGCGGAGCGGGGCGACCGCGTGGTCTGTGGTCTTCATTGGGAAGATGTGTTGTGCTGCTCTGCTCATATGCACATCAAGCATGATTGCAACGTGACGTTGAATGGTATCGTTTGCGACTGGGTCACTCGACGGTCTGACATGGGGAGTCATCGCTCGACAGATCCCTTTTGTCGGTGTCTCATGCATCGGACGGCAAATAACTCGTGAACACTACGTATCTTGCGAAGATGAAAGACAGGAGAGCAGTGATGATATATGGCTAACATGACAAAGTAATTACAGCCCGTTCAACTGTTCATGCCTCATCGTATGAACGAGGCAAGTGTCCCAGGTCTTGCGCATGCTACAGCAGCATGAGAGCAACGCAACGCAGCTTTAGGCCCTGCTGCAGTCATGTGTGCCTCGTGCGGTCACACTCCACGACGTGTTGAAAGACCAGCATGCTCAGCAAACGAGGTCCGATCGACTCGAGCAAACCTTTGGAAGGATCCGGAAGATACAAGAGGCATACTCCGCCCTTGCGAAGAAGCCAACATGTCCGCACAGCAGCAAGCAATGGACCTCAGGATCAAGAACCTCGAAGCCGAGCTACAGCGTGTGAAGCAGAAGGCGGAGGCTCGGGGGCGTGAGCTGCTGAACGAGAAGACTGCACTGCTGCAGCAGAATCGTGAGCTGCTGGACGAGAAGAACGCCTTGCTGCAACAGAACCAAGCTTTACGGCAACAGCCACTTCAGGCACCCATGAACTCCACACCTCAAGAGATGCTCGCGCCGAGCGACCTGGTCCAACGGCTGGGTATGGCAGCTGCAGGGGACAAATCCGACATCGATTACTTCCTTCAGCCCTCCCGCGCCTTTGACACCAGCAAGACACTCTTAAAAGCTGGGCGCCAGGCTGCAAGATCCGTCAGTTGGCTAGCTTCACCAGCTTCCGACATGCTGTTTATCGACGTCGTCGGAGCCAGACCAAAAGCCTCGCCCGGCAGCTTCGTCACAGCATCGCTCGCTCAACAAGCCAAAGAGCACGACTCCGCGGTGGTACTGACGTACTTCTGCGCGCAACACATCGAGGAGAACACATACGACAGGATGTCCAACGTGTTCGCGAGCTTCATCTGCCAAGTCCTCAATGCCCACCCTTTCGACCTCACCTGCTGGAGGGACCACCGCGATTACCCCTCCCTTATTTGCCACGTGCAGCTCGCAACAGAGCGCAACCTCCAATACCTCTGTGAGCTCTTCAAGTTCTTGCTCTCCTCCGTGCAAGGGAAAGTGGTCTACATCTTCATCGACGACCTGTTCGTCCTCGAACGAAACGCAGAGGACGAGTCTCTGAGCTCCATGAGCAAAACACTCCAGTTTATCATGGAGTGCTGTGTGGGCGTCAAGATCTTGTGCATGACGCCTGATTCGAGGAGGCAAGGCTACCTTGTGAGCCGCGCGGAGTCGAGCGATATCTTGGAGTACAGCATGGAGGATCACGAGCGTGGAAGGATACCGGCTCAACACACACGGCGTCATATGGGGGCAGCTCCTTTGTCGGCGTTTGTGAGCGATTAAATGCAGTCTGCGAGAGGCCAATCGGATGTTGCACGACGGTACTTGGGACGAAGTCTCTCAAGTCTTGAAGCCATATACTGCTAGAATTCGAGCCTATCCTCAACAACGGAGCCGAGATCATTGCTAAATCAAACTGAGCGGGTATGCCATCCTCCTTATCGAACCCAGCACCTCATGCGACCCAATCCCAAACCATTTGTCGTACAAACATGTCCTCCCTTTGTTTCGCAGACACCTTCGGGTATCGCTACGACCAAAACCACCCACCCTTCTTCCCGCCTCCCTCCTTCATATCATTCTTATCCGTCTCCGCAACCATCAACTTCTGCTCCACACCCTCATGCGTAGTCTGCACACTCTCCTGCACCTCCTCCCTGCCATCCGCAAACCGCCGCTTCAGCACCCCCTTCGTCGTCACAGTCCCATCTGGGAGCCGTGTAGTTTGCGTAGTGGTGAGTTGCGATAGGATATCCGGTCGTCGAGCCGTTGCTTCAGTCTCCCGTTGTTCTTCCGCCTGTTGGCGTAAGAGTATTTGCTCCTTGAATCCTGGGTTTAAACCCTCATGTCCCCGCACCATTTGCATCACATTTCGTACGTCTTTCTCACCAACCTCGTCTACGAGCCGCAGGAAATCTTCCTCGTTGAACATCTCGTCCACGTACTTCCAGAATCGCTTCTCGGGGAATATATCGCCAGGTGACAGGGGATGCCGACCAAGGTACGAGTTGCCTAGCCCGCGATAGAGCTGCTGGCGCTGCTGTGGCGTGAATTCGACAAGTGTCCTCCAGAGATCTGTTGATGGGATGTCGGTGTTCGCAACTGCTTCGCGGAGTAGACGGTCCTGGTCGGTGATTGAGCGGAAGGAGTCGCGATAAACTTCTAGTCGCTCGTGTCCTGCAGAAATTTCGGTGAGAACCTCACCAACGAGGTCCCCAATGGAGCCGTAAGTCTTGTACGTGTCGTCGAGGATCGCTGTCGTTGCTCCTAGGTCACCTTTTTCCAAGGCAGCGAGAAGGTCGTCTTGGCTTGAGCATTGGTAGCCTGAAGTAGTTTCTGAGTTTGCGGGAGGGCTTGAGTTTGCGGCGGCCACTTCTTCTTGCTCCTTCCGAGCCATGAGCTGACGCTTTTTGTTTTGCTGTTCAAGCAGCATCAGTTGCATTTGGTAGTCCTGCAATGCGTGAGTGCCGTTGGTGCTCTGCTCGTCCGGGTCTGCTGTTTCCTCTACCTCCTCCTCTACCTCCTCCTCTACCTCCTCCTCCTGCTCCTGTGGAGAATAGAAGAGTGGCGGGCTTTGTGAGACTGCTGGGCCGAGACGTGGGAGCATCTGCTCGTAAAGCTCTTCTTCCGTGTCCGGGACTCGCCATGGTGTCCTGATGGGCATGGGCATCGCCTCAGTGGTCGGGCCAGACTTCGTGCCGATCTCGTCCACGAGAGCTTGCCAGTCTTTAAGTAGGTTGCCATTCATGTGGGAATGCCGATGTCCATCTCTCAATAGGTTGTTCAACACTGACGTTTCCGACATGGCGCGCTTGAAAACGTTGTAGCCCGTCTCCATAGACTGTGGCGTACCCCTACCAACGTACGTCTTGTCTTGATAAAGACTCGGAATCTGCGGAGGCAAAATGCCGCGACATTGCAAACTCAGCATCCATTCCAGCCCAGGTCCATAGTATGTTGACTGCGCCTTTCCATACGGCTCTCTGATCCCAACACGCTCTTCGCCATCCATGGGCTTGTCCAGCGCCGCGCAGAGTAGCTCTTCGAAGGCTGGACGCCACTCCACCTCGCTGTCTTCCAGAAGTTCTTGAGCTTCGAGAAGGATTGGCGAGTACGGACTCCTCTTGAACCAGTCCACACTCAGCCATCTATGCCCCTGCGGTCCCGCTACACCCCATAGCGCTGTCGACGGCAGATTGTCGTCCGTCTCGGGCTTGTAGAAGCAGGCACCTCCCCATGATAAAAGCGGACCCAGCGCGAACCGGTCCAACGCGCCTAACTTCGACTTCGCCTCGCCTTCATCGTCCCGGTATAGCTTTTCGATCTTGTCGAAGCTGACGTCTTCATTCCTGCGGAACGCCTCTCGTAGTAGTTTCACTGTCGCCTCCTTCGCCTTGAGCTTCTCGCCCTCCGTTGCCCTTTCTCGCTCGACTGTGATATGGTCTGGCGAATCTGAGCTGCCTGTCCATCTTTCCGAGATGATCCGCTCCTCTTCGATATGTGAGAGACGTTCGGACTCCATGCGTGCCTTCAGCTCGCGGACGTTGGACGGGAAGTTGGAGAGGATGGAGAGGTTCGCATCAACAAATCCCTTAAACCGCTCAAACGGTCCTTTGTCTCTCCTACCCTCACGGTTCTCTGATGATGGCGTCTGTGGTGTGGTACTCGTCGACGTCGGCTCACTCCAACGCTTGAGGTCCTTCTCGAGATCCGCGTGAAACTGACGCAGTTCGGCGCGTTGGGCATCGAGCCATTTTGAGAAGTCGTCGCCGCTCATATTGGGTGAATGATGCGATTACGATTCACGTGTTGGACACACCATCGATGAGGTTGTTTCAAGAGGTCGTGAGTCGTCGGTGAGCTCGAGAGCTTGTGTCACGCTCGTGAAGTGGGGTCGGGTTGATTGGGCGTGTGGGGTGAGTTTGGAAACGGCGGCTAATTAAGGGCAGTCAAAGGCTATCTGGAAGGTCACGTGCGTGGTTTGAACGGCGAGGACAATAAATGCGTGTGCAAAATCAAGCCGTGGTATCGTTCCCTACATACGCTTTTACATGTAATGTACATCTGCACTCCGTCCGTCCCGCCCCTTATGTCCTGGCAGCCTTCCGCAAGCCCTCCATAATATTGATCAAATTGTCCACCAACGGCGGACTCCTTGCCTCGTTATGATTCCGCCTCATCGCCATCACAAGACTTAACACCGTCTCGTCCGGGTTCGTTACCAATGCCTCCCGCTCCTGCGGCGCTGAGCTCGGCTGTCCCGTAAAGCCCGCGAAAGTCCTGATCGCCGCACCACCCTTCCCGTTCACAATCCACCGTTGCACACCGTGGTCATCCCCGCCGTCCAGCCATGCGGTGATGGAGTTGTCCATCAAGGGCCCAGGCTCGGTGGCACGGGTGATGATGCCGTAGCTCCAGAACGCCAAGCTGGCTTGATAGACGGCGATGGCGGCGAAGTCACAGATTAGGCCAGGGCGGAGCGTACGGGCTGCACGAATGACTTGGCCAGCGTGCCAGAGGGCTTGACGGGCGGTGGAGGTCTTAGTCCACTGAACGAGAGATGGGTAGACACGGCGAGCTTCTTCCTCACCCTCCACGCCGGCGAAGAGCTGAACGTCGTCGAGGGACATGTGGAGATGCATGAGCAAGAGCTCGAGGATCAATGTAACTTTGGCGTCTTCCACAGAAGACATGCGGAAACACTGGAGGAGCTTCGTGAGCTCGGCATGTCGGGAGGACATGAGTAGGTTGCCATTAGACCACTGATTGTTGATGTCCTTCATGCTGGAGTCGAGTTGACGGTACTCCCAGATCATGCGCCATGCAGCACCAAGGACTGCCATGCTCGCTTGGCGCTGGTCAACGTAGATGTCCTTCGTAGCCAGGATGTCGAGATCTTGGATGCAGTCCACGAGGGAAGGTTGACGGTTGAGGCGGGGAGCAGAGTTGGTCTGGATGTAAAGAGCCTTCCATTGTTCGGCGGTGGGAGAGTGCCAGAGTTTTTCCGACTCCGGAAGTGGTAGATAGAGCTCTGCGTAGGAGATGAGAGGGCTGGTGAGGAGGGAGACGGATGCTTCCAAGTCGTGACGGAAGAGATGCAGGGCGAATCGCTTGCGAGACTCTTGCTTGACCCACGCACGCCATTTGTTCTGTAGATTCTCGCCCGAGTCGTCCGGATAAGGCACAATGCGCTCGTATGTTCCGCGTCTGAACAGTCCAGCGCGGCGCGCCATCGTCACAAGAACAGTCTGGAAGCCCTCAGCGAGTTCCATCTTCCGGCTGTCACCACTCCATAGACCAATCTTCAACTGCAGCAGCGAAGCTTGCATAATCTGAAGGTCTCGCATCAAGCTGTTGTCTTCCTCGACATGAACTTGCACCGCCGTCCGGATGGCCTCCTGAATAGCATAACCGACCTTGCGTATCGCTGCGTCAGGCGTCAATACTGCTCCTGCGGCAATGATGGCTGCAAGTACTTCAGGTCGTGTCTGCCCGGCCAAGAGAGTAGGAGCATGGATCCAGTGTTTTGCATGCGAGCCGGGAGACGTAAGTGAGAATTGAAACAGACTGTCCAGTAGGCTGATTGACGGAAAACAAGCCACCGCTCTCGGTATGCTGTTCGGCTTACAGGTACTGAGAATCATGGCCAAAATCTTGTCTCGTGCAGTTTGTGTTATTGGTTCGCAAGTCACCCTGCGGTCGATCTCGATGCTAGTGGGCGTTGGCAAGGACAGGTTCATTTGTTCTGCGGAGCCTGAGTTCTTCGGTATCGGTCTAAATCGCCACACCGATGCTTTCGGCAGTGCTGTGGTATCGAGTGGCGGTACCGGTGCAGATGTGAAGTTAGGCATGATATCTGATCCATTTGTTGTGAAGCCAATGCTGGGCGTCCGAAGATCAAATGGATTGGCATTGTTGTATGTGTCCAAGAAGCTGAGGTCGAGATCGTTGAGTTCCATATTCGTGTCAACGCCGAAGTCAAACAGCTCACGTGGCGTCCATGGACCGGCTTGGTAGTCGATGACCTGCACACCGTTCGCGTTTTGCTGTTGATTCTGCACGGGCATCATCTTGTCACGCAGGTAGTCGAACATGTTGTTGTTCGGCTGCTGAGGCGGCATCATGCTGCCGTCCATGCCCATAGTTGCCTGAGGTGCCGGTGGCGGTGGTGGATGAGACGAAAGTTGCTCCTGCATCTGCATAGGCGGTAGTTGCTGTGGCGTGTTGGAAAATGACTGCCGATGTACTGGATGCGCTGGCTGCATAGGCTGTACATGGTGCTGCATCGGTGGGAGGTTCTGCATCTGCTGCAGGTGTTCGTGGTACTGTTGCGGGTCCGGAATATATTGCTCCGGAGACTGCTCCATCGTTGCCGGCGGATAAGTTGTAGTGGTAAAATTACAGTGGATGCCTTTCTTGATGCAGCGCTTGCACGGTTTCTCCTCTTCGCACTTGAGATGGAGACCCGCGCACGCTTCACAAGCCTGTGAGACTCGAGAATGCTGGATGATGGCCGGTTTGGTATTCGGATCGTCCTTCGAATGGCCAAGCGTATGTCGTTTCAACAGATCTGCTCGCGCGAATGCTTTGGAGCATATTTGACATTGATACGGTTTCTCCTGGGTATGCATGCGAACATGTCTGCTAAGGTGGTCCAGACGGGCATAGCTTTTGTTGCATTTGCCGCAGCTGTAGAGACGAGTACTTGACGGTTGCATACTGTTGTCGACAGGGCTACTTTGACCGTTGGCGCCATTTTCCGGCTGACTGGTTATAGGCGTATTCTCTTCAGCAGAAGACCGCGCACGCTTGAACGGCGGTTTGCCACCCCGGTCATGGCTGTCCGGTGTGCGATCGACGTGGGCTTCGACCTGATTGTCAGGAGTCGCATATGCCATCTTTGTCACACATGCGGCGAGCACGTGGGTAGTCGGCGCGATGCACAAGATTCACTGGGCGGGTTGGAGGAAACAAGGTGGAGCCGAGGAAGGATGGCGGAGAAGGAGGTGGGGAGTTTCTGGAGGAAGCTTGGGCAAGACGCTAACTGTGCTAACGCCGGACCCCGGGCCGCACGTGGTGACCGTGCTGACATAGAACTCCACAACGTTTACAGATATGACTTCACGAACTTCAACGACCAGTGTACCCAGATTGCGGTATCTTTGCATCTCTGCAAGATGCCACTGAGCGCGCATCAAGCAACGGCCGTAGGCCATCCTTCGACCCACCCCCACGAACTCCTGACGGCGTGCAGACCGCGTTGATGAACTACCATATACATCCTTGTTACAAGATCACCAGGCCTCAAGAATGGGTCGAGCAAGGATGTGGACGTTGCCGTTGCGCTCTGCAGGATCGTGTGGCTCTTGAATCGTATTGCTTTTACGGGATCGCCGCTACTGCAAAGACTTTACGCCACTGATAGAAGTACCCTGCCGCATCTTGGTGCAGGACACAAAAGCAACATCTCCATGAAGTCGGTGTGAAGCCGAGGTCTACCACGGACACGCCTCCAGCCAATGCTGTCGTCCCGGTCCCAAGGCGCAAGTGATCTTTGGAAAAGATCCAACCACGTTTTGCGCCAGCTGTATCGTCCATCATCCCCACGTGTCTCAGCATTCGGACCGAAAAGTGTCAACCACGAGCCGTGGCCGGGCTGTCCGATTGTACTCGATACCAATTACCTGGAAGATACCGCAGCCCCATGCACAGTGCTACGGACAACGTCGGTCACCATCCGTCTGCACGGCTGCCCAAATTCCGGGGTCTTCTCAGCTCTCCAGGGACTTTGAGGGACTTCCAGTGCACGAATCAACATCGCGAGCGATTGGTACCTCATACATCAGTGCGTGGCCTTTATGTGCATGGCGTATTCTGCGACAGCAATGGAAAGCAGTACCCACCCTGTGACATACGAGGACGGCCTCACGTTGCCCACGTAGGACTTCATACAGCAGAATACGCGCAAAGTGCAGCATCAATCTACAGAGCACGACTCCGTGCTCACCCACGCCGCGTATCAGGCTGTGTTCCTCAATTTCTGCCGAGCATCCCGCTGAAGCTGCGACGCTTCGACTTGGAACATGACCACCAAAGCCGCACATCGAGTCTTGAATGCGCAGAGCACCCTCGACATTGAGCGTTCTCGAATATCTACAATTCGCATCATGGGTGCGCTAACCATTGACATATCGATGCACCGGGTACCCTTATCGATGACTTTCACCTCCCTTGCTGGCACGGTAACTGCTGAAGATCAGAGTCGCTACGCAGCCGCGTACAGGTCTCGATGCCCTTTGGAAAAGCCACTAACTGCTCAACATGCTTCACTGACGAGCAAGCAAGAATCGCTCAGAAGTACGAATCGCACCTGCGACATGTATCTGAATGTATGGCGGCGAAGAACTTGCCAGCAGTCGTCACTAGATGTGCCGATGTGAGTTCATACCGCGCCGAACTTCGTGAAAGCTAACATATCAGCCGACAACACTTTCTTCGTTCGCAGCAGAATACCGAAGCCGAAGGAGGGGTCAACTCCAACGACCATTTCGCCTTGCTGTAGTCCAGGATCTGTAGGCCCGTTTGCCTAGATTCTCGACATACTGCGGGGCAAGAAGTCAAAATCAACAGCTCCTGGTATCCTATATCATTTCATGCCGATGTAAGTATTGAAGTTTGATTTTCGTTGATGTCAGTTATCTTCTTGAAACTCTCGCTGTGATTCAGACTACCAGTACATCATGGCTTCCGCCTTGACTGTACCGTGCGCCGCTGCCGCTGTTGCTGGGAATGCTGCCTGGTTTCTTTACTTCAACCGCTTCGAAACTCATGTGCAAGGCCTCCTCCTTCTCAACACCTTTCTACTCTGCTTGCTTTGACCAAGCTCCTTGGCCAGACAATTTTCGAAGCGACGGCCATCACTGCTGCGATATCTGGGAGCTTCCTGTTTGGTGTTTATGGTAGCATGCTAACATGGCGAGCTTTCCTGAACCCGCTCAACAAGTTCCCTGGACCCTTCCCGGCAAGATTGGGGAATCTCTGGTTCTCGACTCACGTTTCCAAATCAGACGCGTACTACAAGTTACAAGCTCTGCACCAGAAACACGGGAAGATTGTCCGCATCGGATCGAACGACTTGTCGATCATCGATCCCACCATCATGGAGGCAGCGAATGGCCGTAACTCCGAGGTGATGAAGGGCTGGTGGTACGACAACGACTATCCATTGTCGTCTATGCACACGACTCGAAGCAAAATATTGCATGAGAAGCGCCGTAGGGTGTGGGCACCAGCATTCTCCGAGAAGGCCGTCCGGGATTACGAGACCAGGATCGGCGGGTACACCGACTTACTTGTGAACAAAGTGGCAGCTCGGAAAGGCCAGCCCATTGACACCAGGCTATGGTTCAACCTGTACAGCTTCGACGCCATGGCACTGCTTGCATTCGGAAAGGACTATCGTATGCTCGAGAAAGGCGAGAAGCATTGGGCCCTAGACCTTCTGGACGAAGGCATGCAGCCGTTGGCTTTCTTCTTACCCGGTTGGATGTTTCGGCTCCTGACCAAAATTCCTGGCGCAGCAGCTGGGTTTCAAAAGGTCGTGAAGTTCTGCGTCGATGAGCTCAGCTGGAGAGTCCAGAACGCAGGCGAAGCCGACAAGAAAGGAAGCAGCGACATGATGTCTTGGATCCTCAAAGCATATCAAGGTGTCGATCGTCCAGACAAGGATCCTATGCTTCGAGCCGACGCACGCCTGATTATCGTTGCTGGGAGCGATACCACTGCTGCGACGTTCACGTACTTGTTTTACCATCTGGCCAAGAACCCAGAATTCGTCGAGAAGCTGCGAGAAGAGTTACGACCGCTCGTTTCTGGTACCTGGAGCGACAAGGATATCAATCAGGCTCAATATCTGAACGGGTGCATCAACGAAGCACTTCGAATGCATCCGCCAGTACCAAGTGGTGTACAGCGACAGATGCCGCCCCAGGGGATGGAAGTTGATCGCAGGCACGTTCCCGGTGGCACAATCTTCTACATGCCGCAATATGTGATGGGCAGAGGTAAGATCGTCTGCCTGTGTTCGACACACCGATGCTAACGAGACGTAGATGCGGGTATATACCCAGACCCGGACTCTTTCGTTCCAGAACGCTGGTACAGCAAACCGGAGATGATCAAACACAAAGATGCGTTCGCACCATTCTCCATGGGCCCTTTCGGGTGTATAGGCAAGAGTCCCGCTCTTATGGAGCTCAGAACAGTCACAGCTAGGCTTGTCACTCGATTTGACATGAGTCTTGCTCCAGGCGAAGATGGTACGCGGCTTCTGCACGAGACCCGCGATCACTTCACGGTCGATCCAGGTCACATAGACCTTGTGTTCAAAGAAGTCTGAATATCGGAGGTCGGAGCATGAAGGTGCAGTCAGCCCACACTCGCATGTCCTGGAGCTCTGTGACTCAGTGGCTTAAGCCTCCACTGGCGAGCTTCAAAGTACGCTAAAGAGCTTCGAAATGCAAACCTCAACGCCACTCCGGACATAGGACTACACATCTACCAGATTCGGCATGGTCTTCTTTCTGACTGGACTTGTAGTCAGCGGTCGATATTGGTCATCGTCCTTCGGTCTCGCGATTGTGCTATTGCCATTGGTGTTGCAAATCTCAAACTTCATTTTTCTGAAAATTCAGCACGTTTTGTTGAGGTTTGTGAAGGCGTACGACCATAAAGTACACCTATGTTCCCTAGACGCCACCC
Organism: Extremus antarcticus; assembly: GCA_033117895.1. Taxonomy (NCBI): domain Eukaryota; kingdom Fungi; phylum Ascomycota; class Dothideomycetes; order Mycosphaerellales; family Extremaceae; genus Extremus; species Extremus antarcticus. The sequence continues at coordinate 122,640 of JAWDJX010000028.1, forward strand.
CGGTGTTCGCTCAGGTGAGGTGTATTCTCGGCGGAACCTCAAAACGTAGACACGTACCGTAATCCATACATAACCATGACTGAGCAGTAAGGCTCTGCCTAAGTTTAGTTCAAGCACCCAACAAGATAAGTAGCCGCTGTCTCCCTCACAAGAATCAACCAGTTCTTCTCTACACGACAAACGAGCAACATGGCCCCGAGCACGATGAAAGCAATCAAGGTGATATCTGCCGGTAAAGCAGAGATCCAGGATGTCCCTGTCCCTGCCCTGCGAGATGGATGTGTCTTGATCAAGATCAGTTGCGTCGCAATGAACCCCATCGACTGGTAAGACCAACCTGCCAGCTTGTGCTACCTCATATGCTGATCTCCCAGGATGAATCGCGACTACTTGCCCATCGCAGGCTCCACATTGGGCTGCGACTTCTCCGGAACGATCGAAGACATCGACTCGAACGCTACTAAGCAGTGGACCAAAGGCGATCGAGTCAGTGGCTGGACACTTCAGAACAACATCGTCCAGAAGGAAGATGGTGCTTTTGCAGAGTACGTCGTCATCAATGCGGATCTTCTTCTGCGTGTGCCCGATAGCATGACGGATGAAGAGGCGGCGAGTCCGTCTGCTGGTATAGCTACCGCCGGCATGGGACTGTTCCAGAAGCTAGGTATGGACTTTCCTGGTGAGGGCGAAGGCGGCAAAGGGGAGTTCGTGTTGATCTACGGTGGAACGAGCGCAACTGCGACCATCGCCATCCAGTTTGCGAAGCTGTAAGTTATTTCGCCGACGCGGTAGCGGTCACATCTGCTGACACTAGCCCACAGTGCAGGCTATGAAGTCGTCACCACCTGCTCAGCTCGTAGCTTTGATCATGTCAAGTCGTTGGGCGCCAGCGCTGCGTTCGACTACAAGGACCCAGATTGTGCGGCCAAGATTCGCGAGCACACCGGGGACAAGTTGACCAAGATCTTTGACACCATCTCCAAGGACGACTCGCCCAAGATTTGTGCAGCTGCCATATCCAGCAATGGCGGCACGATCTCCACTACCCTTCCGTACCCGGAGGACTTTGGTCGCAAGGATGTGACGGCAGTGATGTTTTACACACTCGGCCTTTGGGGCAAGGAGTTTGGGTATGGTGAGCAGGTGTTCCCAGGTAACCCGGACGACTTCGAATTTGCCAAACATTTGTACGATGTTGCTGAAAAATTGCTTCATGATGGCAAAATCAAGGTGCACCAGCCAAAGACTAGTGAGACTGGCCTCGAAGGAGTATTTGACGGCCTCGAGCTGATCAAGAATGGACAGGCCAGTGGAGTCAAGCTTGTATACAAGCTTTGAAGGTCGATCTGGAGTACAGCATTACGGCCTAAGAAGACATTCGTTTAGCACATTCCATTAACGGCTGTGGATCATCATTCCATCATGAATTGTACACTCTTGCTTCGCAGTTCCAGCAACGACGAGGCTGCTTCGTTCCTACGATCGTGGCGGCACAGCACCAAACAGAGCCACCAGGCCTTCGCTCAGCGTAGGATGCGTGATCACAAGATCGGCGATATCAGTATAAGGTAGGCCTCTTTTCATGGCTAGTTGGACCACAGGTAAAAGGTCTCCCACACCTGCGCCCAGTGCCGTGAAGCCAAGAATCGTATCGTCGTCAGCTGAGATCAAGGCCTTTGCAAATCCTTCCGTCTCTCCGAGTGTCCTTGTACGCAAGGATGCGGCCATCGGTAGCTTCGTTAGACGGTACTCCAGACCTTTGGCTGTCGCCTCGTGTTCGCGAAGTCCAATATGAGCCAACTCAGGATCAGTAAATAGAGTGAATGGGACCTGGCGGCCAGATCGCCTGTCAGAGGGCCCCTGCTTTCCGGTAAGATACTCTCGTACGATACGAAAGTCGTCGTACGCTACGTGCGTGAAGTTGGGAGAGCCAGCACAGTCGCCCACGGCAAAGACACCATCCGTTGTTGCACGATTCCATTCGTCTACTACCACAAAGCCTTTGCTGTCGAGGTTGATACCAGCTTCCTCCAAGCCGATGTTCTGATTGTTCGGTAGACGCCCAGTGGCACACAGAACGTGTGAGCCAGTGATCTGGAAAGGCTGCCCAGATTTCGTTCCCTTGAGTGTGACCGACTGTCCAGACTTGCTGACTTTGTTGATGGACGTCGAGGTCAAGATCTGAACACCCTCTGCGTCTAGAATATCTTTCAGCATAGCTGTGATGTCTGCGTCTTCCTGCTGGAGTATTCTTTCATTGTGCTCAAGGACAGTCACAGCCGAGCCTAACCGTCTCATAGCCTGGGACATTTCCAGAGCTATGTATCCGCCACCCAGAACGATCAAATGGCTGGGCAGCTCTTCGCGATCGAGCAATTCAACGTGGGTAAGAGGGTCAGCCTCCTTGAGTCCTGGGATGTCGTTGATGATGGCTCTCGATCCAGTACACACAATGATCACGTCTGCCTTCAGCACCCTCTTCGTGCCTTCGAGATCCGTGACCTCGATCGTCTTGGGGCCAGTGAACTTCCCGTCGCCCCAGATCATCTCCACAGCGTTCTTGTCAAAGTTACCTTTGTGCATCTGCATCAGCCCATCAACCATGTCGTCCTTCCTCCGCTTGACAGCCTTCATGTCGGTCTTGCCTTCGCCAGACCCTTTCCGTAGCCTGAACATCTCTCCGTGAGCCGATAGCTGGTGAACCTTGGCCGAATGAATCACATTCTTGCTCGGCAAACAAGCGACATTTGGGCAAGACGCGCCATACCATTTGTTCTCAATGGTGGCACATCGCTTGCCTTGAGTACCGGCGATGGTCCATGCGATATATCTGCCGGCTTCACCGCTTCAAGGGAGACGAGGTCGTAATGCTCGACTTCTTTGTTGAAAGACATCGTTTGTAGAGGCTCGGGCCAGAAATGGAACTGGTCTACTAAGCGGTCAGGTGAATCAGTCTATGGAATTCGAGGCAAGTGAACCATTATATATATCCTCTTCGACCAGCTGCATGCATCTGCGTGACACAGCATGCTGAATGTTCTATCACATAATACTTACAGGGAAGGCCGTTGTGTTGGAAGAGGCGTTTAGTCCAAGTGGCAGGGTGTTGGGAGGCGACAACGAGACCACATAGCCCTCACAGCCTTCGATAACTAGTCGCCGGCTCGATGACAAGACATCCAGTACACAGATGAGCTCTGGAAGCAGTAGGTGGTCTGATGCGGGCTGCTGACAGCGAGTCTGAACCTTCCCGGAAGAGCATCGAGCTTCGTTGGTACTCCAGCGATCGACCAAGACATCACATTTGTTTCCATCGCTGTATGTCATGAATAGAAGCAAGTTGCTCGGCCGCCGTGTTCCTTTCTCCTCGTTGCGTTTTTGTGTCAGGCTGTGTCGTGGGAAGGCAGAGAGGCTTCAGCCCGCTCTGAAAATTCGAAATCGGCGAGAGTGAGGGCAGGAGCGACTCGGTTTCCGACTACGTCTTCTAGGAGTATGGGCTCTTCGTTATACCACCACGGCAATTAGAGAGGAAGAGAGAGACAGGTTGCCGTTGCACAGGGTATCGCCCCAATAAATCATTTATGTACAATATGCCGTTCATGAGAATCATCAACATGACATTCCAAAGTCATTATCAATCCTTAGCATGGGAAGTAACAGTCCATCTGTCGGTTGGGCATCTTCTGGTCCACTCCCAGCGAGGTTAACAGATCGATGAAGTCCAACGCGTCGGCGTTATCCCAACCGCCTACTCGACAGAATGGAACATTGGCTTCATCCTGATCACCTGAGTTCCACGAAGAGTCTCCAGCTTGCATCTGGATAAGCCAGTCCTCGTACGGGTCTGGCGGTAGCGTACCAGCGCCGCCACAGCCTTGCGGTCGCGCTTCTCGCTTGGCGGTACAGGCGAAGGGATCTCTTCGAAGAATCTCGGCCAGCTCGGGGTCACGGCGGCGGAGTAAGCTCAGGTACTCGGCATGACGAGACGCAGGCATTGATCGTTTGTCCAGAGTACGAGACATTCTCAATGTGATCGAGACATCCCAGGGAAGCGAGGTATCGGAGCCGGGGACTGTAAGGACATCCTCCCAGTTGGCGTCGTGGTTCGTGCGGCTCAAGAGGTTTCCGGCGCCATCATTAATATCAACACCGACGTAGACTGGCAAGTCGGTGCCCAGAGAGCCCTCGTAGATGTGCATGTTGCAAATGCCCCCTGAGTACGCTGTTGGTACCGGCAACGCAGAACTTGGAAGGATGGACCCAGAGAAACTGGCGGAGAAGCTCGCGTATGAGGCTGATGCGATCAAGGAGGAGCTCGGTAGTGGTAGAGAAGAGCTTCCGATCAAGGAGCCAGAGAAGCTTGCAGACGGGACAATGCTGCTTGCTGGTATCGAAGAGCTGGCAACGGCGCTGCTCGCGGGGATGGACGAGCTTGCAACAAAGCTGCTAGCCGGTACTGACGAGCTCACAATGGCGGAGCTGTAAGGCACCGAGGAACCGATATAGCTAGAGAAGAAGCTTCCCGAGAAATAGCTGCCTGAAAAGAAACTGCTCGACCCGATAAAGGACCCAGACAAGCTACCAGAGAAGCTGCCGTATGGTACCGACGAGCTGATTGGGACGAGCGAGCCCGAGAAGCTTGCGAAGCTGCTAATTGGCACGGACGAGCTGGCCGGCAAGATAGACGAGCCTACGAAGCTGCTGACGTACGACCCAGAAAGGCTGTAAGATCCACTGAGCGATCCCGATGGCAGGATTGACGAGCTGCCTGGTAGCACCGACGAGCTAACGTAGCTGGAGATCGATGACCCTGGTACGGCGGAGGAGCTGACCGGTCCGATAGAGCTTCCATTGACGGATGCTTGCGAGCTTGCAGCACTGGATGCCGAGTAGGATACAGATGAAGACGACCCAGGGTAGCTGGGGACGATAACCGAAGACGATGCGACCGCGCTCAAGCTCTCAGATCCGGAGCCGGAAGCCGAAGCACTGAAAGACACGCTGCTATTGCTGGAGGCGCTCACCGACGCAGAGACCGAGGCGGGGCCGCTGACCGAAGCCGATGACGATGACGCCGAGAACGAGGCCGAGGACGACACAGAGTTGGAGGCTGAGGCCGATGAGGCGGATCGGGAAACAGACTCGGATACAGATGCTGATGCAGAACCACTGTGCTCTGGGCAGTTGGTTGGGAATGGCCGCACAAATTCCGTCAGACATGCCATGTCATTCTCCAAGAAGCTGTAGATGGAAGATGCCATTCCCAAAACGTCACCACTGCCTTCATAATAGTCAGGTGTGGCTGCGGGGCCCTCCATAGAGCTCGAGCTGACCGACAGAGTGGTAGTGCTTGCGGAGTAGGAAACACTGCAGCCGGTGACAGTATCGGTAGCAGTCTCACAGACCATCGTGTGCGAGACGGTGCTGCCGACCGTGATGGGAGATGGCGAGCAAGTGACTTGAGTGTGCTCTTTGACGGACTCGCTGCAGGATTGACTTGAGCTGCTGGACTGGCTCTGGGACTCTGAGCTGCTGTTGTTGTCATCGTTCTCTTGCGCCTCGTCGATCTGCTCGGTAAGCTCTTGCAAGTGCTCCAATTCACTTGTAACTGTGTTGATCAGCTCGCCAGTGATCGTGCCTGTGATGGTACCCGTGATCTCTCCAGTGACGCTTGTAACCGTGCTGATGATACAAGTGAAGATGGAGAATAGAGAAGAGGTGCATCCGCCGCCATTATCGTCGTCGCCGTGAGTGAGCTCCGACAACAGGTTTTGAATGTCGTCCTCCATGTTGTTCAAAGTATCAATAACAGGCTGTGGATCTATGGTATTGTCATCGAGCCATCCTTGAATGATCGGGAAGATGCTGGAAAGTTGCGTTTCGAGTGCACTCTTGGAGGAGCTTGCTTCTGTGCCGCCAGGTGCGATCGTGATTGAGGGGTTCGGTGCGTTCGAAGAGGACTGAGATCCAGCACCCGCCGACGAGGACGCGACGGCAGAAGATGATGCTGGAAGTGACGAGACCGAGGGTCCTGGCTGCGCTCCGGACGAAGAAGATGCAGGCACGGATCCTGAGACACCGCTGCTCGCGCTGCCACTGTGAGACACGGAAGAGGAGGCAGAGGCAGAGTTGGAGACAGTGACAGATTCCGAGGCGGAAGCCGAAGCCGAGTGAGACAGCGAGGATGAGTTGCCAATCCCTCCATAGCTGCTTGATGTAATGACAGACCCAGATCCAGACGCGCTTCCGGTACCCGAAGACGCGGGATGGGAGGCCGAGCTTCCCACCCCTGAAGATGCTCCATGAGAGGCTGGTTGGGACGCTGAGCTTCCCGCACCCGAAGATGCTCCATGAGAGGCTGGTTGGGAGGCTGAGATGCCAGCGCCCGATGAGACTCCATGGGAGGCTGATTGCGATGCCGAGTTCCCCCCGCCGGATGATGCTCCATGGGAGGCTGATTGCGATGCCGAGCTACCGGCACCCGAGGGTGCTACCTGAGATGCTGAACCAGAGGAGCTACCGTAGGTTTGAGACTGGGAAGCCGCGGCAGCGCTTGAGCTTGCAGGTTTTCCGGAGGCACTTGGTGCGCCAGATGCAATTGGTGCTCCAGAGGAAGATTGCGATGCACCTCCGCTAGGGACTGGAGCAGAATTTGAGCTGCCGGCATGCTGAGAAGAGCTTGCATGAGAAGAGCTTGACGAGCCTGGAGCGGGTTGCGACGATCCGGGACCCGGTGCACTAGAACCAGACGCTGGGCCGGCACTGCTAGAATCGGGCGAGCCACTAGAAGACTGCGAAGGGTATGATGGCGGTTGACCAGAGGCCGATGGTGCATTGCTGCTGGTCGATGAGCCGCTTGGTGGTTGTGAAGGTGCTTATGAGGGAGCTTCCGAAGGCGCCTGTGAAAGCGAAGAGTGGCTAGACGCAGCTTGCGAGGAGTGGCTGGTTTGCGACGAATGTCCAGATGATCCAACGGGCGCCGCGGAGCTTGAGCTTGAAGTGACCACTACGGGTACTGATGAAGTGACCACTACGGGCACCGACGAAGTGGCTGAGCTCGATGCCACTTTCGAGCTTGAGGGTGCGGGATATGATGGCACAATGACTTTGCTAGAGCTGGCGGGTAGAGGCGTCGACGAGACGAAGTGCACACTCCGACTCGAGTCGACGGTCAATGTGTAGCCACGGAAGGTTGTCTGCTCCGCATACTGAACCGTCAGACTCGATGATGACTGTTCGAGCAATAATGACCGGTCGCCTTTGACCGCCGTGAGGCTTTTGAGGCCGTCGGTAGTGTAAGTCCTGGTGATGGTGCCGCCGAAAAGGCCGTATGCTGTGGAGGCGAATAATACCGGTGCAAGAAACGAGTGCATGTTGCCGGTGGAGGACGGAGAACAACGAACGACTGTCCAGCAACGCTGTTGTGTATTGCAAAGAGTAGAATACTGTACTTTGCCGTCAAGGCGGAGGATGTATCAGGAGTATATCAAGCGGTATCCTTTTGGTCCGTCTTTGCGGCCATGCTTCGCCCTGACAGAGAGATTGTCCATTGACTAGGGATTCCTGCAATTTCAGACCAGCTGTGTGGGCCTTCATCTCGCGTTCGAAAGCGACGTAAACAACGGGCAACCGCCAAAACATCCGCGGTCGATTCAGATGTCTCGCATTTTGAGGCTCTGTGCGGGCGTGATTAAGCTCCAGAAGTATTTTAGCTTCGATCCTTCGTCTCAGCCTCAGGTACTCGAGTTCAATAGCAGCTGCATATCCTCCGTTCAGGTCTGTGTATCGTCAACAATCGCACACTCGCTTTCTGCAGTTGCCATATCCTGTCGCTCGTTTCGTACAATGGCATCTCTTGCACGGCTCCAAATACTCATCTGCGTTGTCGTTGGCTTCGTTCTTCCTACATATGCAGGCATCATCTTCGCCCCCGTTCTGAATACCTGCGGTTCTGGAGGCGGAACTGTTCTCCAAGATGTGGTTTCGATGGCAAAAGCTGCTGGTGCATACATGGATAACGCCCCTGGCAACCAGAAGGGCGACGCGAAAGGCCACTGGGACTTTTATCGCGTAGCGACGCTTTTCGATGTCATCTTCGGTGCCCAAGACGGCAACTCACAAGGTCGATGGAACGAGGTGCGGAGCAATATCCAAACCATCGCCAACTTGGAGAACACTCAGCCGAATGCATATGTCTTGTGCGTAACCCAGGCTGCTTCACAACGAGTCGACGCTGACGAATGACAGGTGTGATGATTCCAAGTTCTGGACAGCGTTTCCGTCAAATGGGCAACCAACCCAATTCAAGAACCCCGTGGACAACACGCTGTATGACTACCCAAGTGCAGTGACTTGTGGAGACTCGACAAGCACTGGAGGGTCCCTCATCGCATACAGAATTAACATCGGAGGCACCGAATTCATCTCCATTTGCGGTGTCCAAAACTCTCATCCAGCGCAACTGTCTGAGCTTCAGCCCAAGAACGTCGAAGGAGCCTTGCTGCCAGACATGCTGTCTTGGAGCGTCGTGTTCTTTCATGAGATCATGCATGTGTTGTTCGCCGACCGTAAGTCTCTAGGTTGCGACTCTCACGTCCATGACTGATGATCTTGTAGAGCGTGGAGATGTCGTGGGCGGAGGACCGCCAGGTGAATGCTACAGCTGGACCGACATTCTCTCCATCCGAGGCGATTATGGAGAGAAAAATCCTCGCAGCACAACCTTGTTCGCCCTTGCATTGTCATTCGAGGAGTGGTTTTGGCACTCCGGGTCCGCAGTAAAGTCTCTCTGACATTGGCTGATCACTGATACACCGCTGACATCGTGATCTACCACAACAGTTCTGCCCCAACTGAGTACAACCGACTCAGCAATACCCAAGGCGATGCAACGATCCAGAACTTGGCTCTCGAATCGCCGGGGCCTGGAAAATGGGTACCGTAATCGGATCACCCGGCCATCGGCTCCAGTGGCTTCATCGTCACGACCTCCGCGACCACGCCGCCTTGCGCGAATTGCTTCAGCCTGTCGAAACTAGCGTGTGCTGAGGTCGAGTCCTCAGCTGACTTCAAAAACTGGCTCGCTGTCCGGAAGTCTTGGAATCGTATCACGCTGGTATGAGACTTCTGGCCGTTCATCTCCGCAACCGACCAGCCTTCGATCGCCTTGTCGGACACGTACCCGCCTTCACTTTTGAGGGCTGCATCCCGGAGGAGCATCCACGCGTTGTCCCAGACGACCTTTCGTTCTCTCTGGGGCTGTCTGTCCAAAGGCTCAATGGCATCTGGGTCCCAGTCGGGCGAGAAATGTGCGGAAACGAACACAGTCACCGCGTCCGGAAGACGATTTTGAGGTAGCTGGAAAGCAACCAGGCGGGAGCGCTGGTCCATTGGAAACGTGAAGAATTGTTGGCTGTCGGTGGTGATGGGAGTCGGAGAAGATTGCCACGCTTGGGGAAGCTCCGCAGATGCTGTGGACTCGTGGAACGCACGATAGTCGTCTGGTGATACCCAGTCTACGGCCGGTCAACGACTTCTGACATAGATCACGAGGTCACGAACCTATTATGAGTTTGAAGATGAGTGGCGTGTCTACCATTTGGCCGTACCAGATGTTCGTTGTCCCCGGGTGATCAGTGTAAGTCTTGATGGTTCGTGTCCATAGCTGGCTCTCGGGGTTGGATGCATCCTCCAATCTAACAGGCGTTGACCAGTTGACATTGATGAGCTCCGTGAAGGCGTACGGCTGCTGCACGAATGGCTGCGGTGGTGTGCTGTTCGCCGCAATCTTGGCCACGTTCTCGAATATGCGTGGGTCCATTGCGCTAAAGTACTGCCTTTGCGATGTGCGTTACGTTGCCGTTTAGGTGGAGAGTGCCTCTCGGTCGACTCTGGATGTCTGCTTGTTGTGTGAGGTGTCGTTCAAATAAGAATGAACCGAAGGAATTGAAGGAATCGAAGGAATATCGTGGCGGTCAAGGTTGGCAAATATCGTCGCCAAGCCACATCCAGCCCAACCCAGCAGCCCAGCTTCCTTCGCCTCCATCCTTCCTTTACTCCCACCTCACTTCATCAACATCGCCGTCGAATCTCCATATCGGCAACTCAACATCAATGACAATGGGTTTGTCAAAGGTGGACGCCTTACCAACAGTCCGCGCGCTCAGCAACGCAGCATTGATCACGGCCGTCTCGTTTCGCTCTCCAGCCTGGACCGCGTCAACACTGTCGTGACCGCCGCCGCCTGGTGTCCTCCGGTGTCTATATTCTATAGCGCCACCTGCCTTCTTCCTGTACATCTCCGGCTTCACCTGACCTATCGCAGAGTTGTCGTCCGCCAAGTTCAACGTCGAATTAGACTTATTCTGATCCGACTGGCCCTCCAGCGCTTCCGCCGATACCTTGGGCAAGCTGTAACGTGCCACGCCACGTCCGGCATTTTCAATCGCATGCCCCGACTTCTCAGTCAAATCTATCAAGCTAATCTTCTTGTTCCCCTCGCCTGGATCTGTCCAAGGCTCTATCACGCTGGCTCCAGGACCCCATCTCACTCGTTCAAACCCTCGAGCATCATGTATATGGCCACAAACATACAGCATCGGTCTCACCACCTCCAGCCTTCTCGTGAGCGCGACACATCCGGCCCTTTCGCCTTCCATCGCAATATCGCAGTACCCGTACGCCGGAGTGTGCGTCACCACGATATCTGCATCATCCATCTCACTATGCGCCCAGACCCGCTCTGCTTCCTGCTCTCCCCAATACTGGAATCCCCAGCCCCGTTGGCCAGGCGAGTACGGACTACCGAAGACTCTGAAGCATATTTGTGGCTTGGTGAGGTATATGTCCGCGGCTTCGTTCTCCAGGTAAGTGATAGATGGTGAGTCTGTCAACAGCTTTCTGCATACTGCGGAATCTTGAGGCGAAGGCCATTTCCATTTGGTTTTCTTTTTGTGGAAGAATGGTGGTCGAGCGTGATGTCGTGGTTACCTGGAGGATGTGTTAGTGATTCTTTGATCGAGGCTACTGGTGGACCGACCAGCAATAACGATCTTCGCCTGGAATTCTGTCTTTTCGAGCCACTCGACAGTCTTTCTCAACTCAGCGTAGCTGCCCTGGGTGGTCATATCACCTGCATGGATCAGAACATCGCCTGATGGTAGCTTGGGCGTTTGGTTGTGGGTATCAGATATGCAAACGATACGCGTCTTGCGTGTTGTCGCCATAGTTGACAGTTATCGAGGACCATCTTTTGTGCCGCTACGATCAATTATGTATAACATCGAGGCAGCCAAACATAGAAATGACTCACCATCACACAGAGGCTGAGTCGTGAGATCAACCAGCCAGCGCCACTCCTACTTGTACAGTTCTCATGTTCGCTACCCTCGTCTAGAATTTGTTGGGTCGAAGAGATCTGGACTCTGTATTGTCCAATTGACGTATGAAATGCTTTCGTCGATGCGAGATGTCCAATCATCGACCCACCTACTGGCTCTGACGAACAGCACTAGTGAAGTATTTAAAGACACACGAGATAGTCTGCTAACCTCATGTACGTTTCGTCTCTACCATGCGAACGAACCGCTCTGCTACTGCTAAGGCTCTAATTCTCATATGCACTTCCCTCCGCAATTCGAGAGGCCTCGTCCATCAGCTTAGAACAGCCCATCCCACGGCATCTTCAATTGCACCTTTCCATCATCCCCAACGGTCGCAACATCATCTGCACCTCCTGCTTGCGGTTGATCACCACCTACTTCACCAGCAGAGACTCTGCTCTGACTGCTCGTCGTCCTCGACCAATTGCTCGTCCGTCTCTGCCCTCCTCCACTATCCACCGATCCACCTCCCGCTGCTCCCCGCTGCTCCTCCCCCATGTACTCCATCCCATCATGTCCCTCAAATGGCTGCTTCCTGCCAGTCTGCCCATCGCGTGCCGCGCTTCCGACCTTCTCGATAATGGTGCTCTTTTCCTCCTGCACTGCTTTGTACTCACTATACGTCAGCGTCGCCGGTCCAGCGACATCGCTCTGGCTTCCCCGTAGTGCGGCATGACCTGCTGGCACACGGATGGCGGATTGTGGCTGGTCGGCCTCGGATGAAGCGATGCTCAGGGGGTGTGGTGAGATCCAGCCGCGGCCTGCGAAGACGGTTGGTGACTGTGCATCGCTGGGTCCTTGTTGAGTATGGGATTGGAGGGGCTGGGCTGGTGCCAGGCGGTGAGCCGTTGATGTGCTCTGCTGTCTGATGTGCATTTGCTGGGCCGGGGAGCGCTGATATGCTTGCTGAAGCGGTGACTGGTAGCCTGGATTGAGTGGTGATGGTCTTGCCTGCTGGTGTTCCGTCATAGGATATGGTGGCCGTTGGCCATTGAGCGAAGCAGCGGAATTTGCAACACGTTGGTACGCAGCGTTATCCTGGGATGGCCAACCACCTGAGCCCATTGGCACCTGGCCTGCAGCTCCACCACTAGCAGATCGCTGCACAAACGGCTGCATGACTGCGCTACTTGGTGCCTGCTGTGAGGTCGTCTGGGAGTGAGGAGATTGTGTCCAGGTGCCTTGCATATACGAGCCTTTTGAGCCCATACTGGCTGGACGTTGGAGTGCCGACACTGGCACAGGCCCACTCGGGCTTTGCTGAGAGCTGGCGTGGCGTTGAGGCGATGGGATCCACGAGCCTGGGCGGAAAGAGCTGTGAGATGCCGCACTGACCGAGCGCTGGTAGTTTTGGCTTGCTGATGTTGGCGGCGCGTTCGACGTTTGCTGAGGCTGAACAAACAACGAGGCGAATTCGGTTGGAACAGCGCCATGCATGAACGGCGGTGATGGTGTACCGGACCCATTCGCATGATTCCCGTAAGACGTCCCGCTGCTCGAGTGCTGAGCGGCATTGCCAGCTGGGTAGCCATGCCTCACTTGCGAAGAGCCTTGTAATTGCCCCTGTGAGTAGACATATCCAGCCGGGTAGCTACCTTCGCGCTTGACTGCTACACCGCTGGCGGCGTGTGATTGTGCTGCTCGACCCACAGCCTCAGAGGCAGCTTGTGAGACGCGAGCTGCGCGAAAGGAGTTGGTGTGGATGGAAGGTACCACAATGCTTGGGTCGTTCTCGTAGGCATTCTGGAGCACTTCTGCGACAGGCTCGGCGAAGCTTGAGCGCACTGGCGAAGGATGCTCGAGCTTCGCAGATGCTGTAGATTGGACGTTCGAGCGTGCACTGGCGCCGCGAGAGTTACCCTCGCTCTGGATCGGTTCGTATGTGCCTTCTCCGACCTGCTGAAAGCCGGCCGACCTGGCTGCTGATCTACGTTTGCTCACCTGAGTTGTGGTTTTGACGAAGACTTCCGAGCACAGTGAGGAAGGTCTCGAACTTGCGCGAGTACCGGCCGTGTTGAATCCTCCGGAAGCTGACCTCACGCTTGGCGGCTTATGTGTTGTTGGCGACGATGCGCGGGCCCTTTGACCGCCGCGTTCAGAGGATTGTTTTAGCGAATGTGCATCTCGAACAGACTCTGGCTGCCGACCCGAGGGTTGTTCTGTCGCTGGCTTCGAGACCGGCCTGGAGGACGCCTTTGATGGTGGATTGGAGTTTTCTTTGGAGACTTCTTCCCACTGCGGAGGCGACGGCGGCTTTGGCGGCTTCTCTTTCAGCGCCTGCTTCCGCTTGGGCGCATCCTTGGCCTGCACCCCTTTCTGCTTCTTCTCAGTGGGCCTAGCGGATGGCTTCTGTTGTTGCTTCTTCTCCACGACTTCAACCTGGACGACGGACGTCCTACTGCTCGCCACACTACCCATCTCAAACACCTCCTCCATCCTCATCTTCGAAACTCTGCTCGAGCTACGAGCAGATCTTCCACTCACCACAGACCCGCTTCGAGCATCAGACTTATTCATCTCCTCCAAGTCCATCTCCCGGCGAATCTCCTTGGCCGCTTCCGCAGCTTTGGTGTCACGGCGGGCTCGCTCTTTCTCAGCATCCTTCTCACGACTTAGCGACAGCTGCTGTGGTCGGCTCACCTCTGATGAAGCTGTCGAGAAGGCGCCAAGCGTACCAGGAAGGGGCATGAAGACCTCCCGGCCATCCTTACCAACGATGCGGACAAAATTGCCTGCACGAGAGCCTGACGAGGCGGTGGTGCCGCTTCTCACAGATGCTGGTGGTGACGATGCGAGTACAGTCTCTGCTCTCGGCATTTGCTTCGTCTTCTTGCTGGTGAGATCGCCGCTCTTCAGCGGAGGCAGAGGAGGCAGACTCGGTTCGCGAACGACCTCGCTGCGGCCATCTCGGCTTTTGATGCGGAGACCGCGGGAATCTATGTCGTGATAAGTCCTTGTCAGTATGTTGGGATGGTGGAGAGTATGCTGTGTATTGCAAGCTTACTGTTCAGGTTCGGGATATAGAACTTTGCTTCTTGCTTTTTCACACGATCTCGTTTGGTGAATTTCTTGTCTTCGTCACTGTCAGCTTCTTGCTCTGCTATAGACTCCAACTGCTTTCTTCGCCTCTCTTTCTCGTGATCAGCGGCAGCGGCTTTGGCGAATTTGTCGAGCACGGCTCCTGGGATTTGTCGTTCGCGTTCGTAGCCAGTCTCATATCCTCCTGTGCGGCGGCCAGTGAAGTTTAGGATCGTGTCGCTGTCATCAATGCCTGAGCCGGCCACGGTGCCGTCGCTGACAGACCAGGATCCAGACCGAGGGCGGTGCCGGCCATGTCCAACGTCCGGTTTGTGGCGAGCACCAGTGGGTGGACCGAGTATGTCTTCGAAGGAGTCGTCTATGCCGGACGCGAAGTCTGAGGGGGCCATGATAGGGTATCAAAACAAGGCAAATGAGCGTCTGGAGTATGCGCGTGTTAAGAAGTAACAGCGTTAAAGATTGCGTCGAACGAGTCGGTTTCAAAGATCGAGGTGAAACGAATGAATTTTGCGGGCACCGAACGTTGAGATGAAGTGAGGTTGTGGCGTACTCGTGCTCACCTTAGTCGAATAGTAGTACAACTCACTCATGATCATACCTTCGTAACACATTTGCGCCGCATTGAGGAGTCTCATAGCTTCGCCTTTTGCATCTTATGCTCCCTCTCCCACCGCCGCTTAATCCACCACATCCTCACATAACTGACCGACCCACTCAACGCCCCCAACGGCGGACACAGCAACAGCATCCACGCCCACCAGCTCGGACTCCCCCTCCTCACCACCGCCATCACCCGATCCACCTCCCGCTTCAACTCCTCCTTGCCACCGTCATTCCACACCACCACCCCCGCCTTCTCACCCCTCCCCAAGCACTTCTCCGCCTTATCCCGCACATCCCACTGCGCCGCCACCCTGTTCCGCGCATCCTCCTCCGTCAAGTGATCGTCTCGCGCCCGTAATCGCTGCATCTGCACCTTCGGGTCCCGCACGGCAACCACCATGATCGTCCCGCACATCGGCTCCCATCCACTCTCGAATAGTAGTGGCACATCCAGCACCACCGCCCAATTGCCGCGTAGATACGCCATAAGCATTTGCCGGTACATCTCCTTCCTCACCGTTGGATGTACGATCCCGTTCAACACCTTCCTATCACTCTCCCTCCCTTCACCGAATACTCGTCTTCCTAACGCGGGACGGTTAAGTGGTCTGCCTTTGCCATTGTGGCCGTGCTCGCCGCCGTTTTCGGGTGTGGGTTCTACGAGTAGGTCGGGGGTGGAGTGCAGGAATTGAGAGACGATGGCGTTGTAGCCTGCGGTACCGGGTTCCACGACTTGACGGGCGATTTTATCGGCGTCGACGACGGGGAGGGAGTAGGGTGGGGAGGAGAGGATAGTGGAGACGGTGGATTTGCCGGTGGCTATGGAGCCGGTTAGGCCGAGGAGGAGCATTGTGGAGCGAGACTGTTATGTGTTGGTGGGCTGAGGATTTGCTAGGTTCATATTGAGTTGAGGTGAAGGTGAACTGTTGTCGATCAGACAAACCTCGGCTTCAAGCTCCTTCCTGATTGGGCTGAAGCCTGAGGCATGGAGCATGGATTCACGTGATCATCGTCTCATGCGTGCACGACGACTGCATATGCGCCCTGGACTAGTCGTGCAACAGTATCATCCAATCACAACGTCCGTAGTCCTGCAGCATCCATGTAACGCAGAAGACGGCTTTACCAAGTAACCCAGGACCCAGAACTATAAACCACAGTAGCGTGGTAGCACAGACAGGCCCGACGAGAGCTGAGCGCTCCGAGAAAGGTATACAGTTGAGTACACTATACAATGCGACGTTCCAATCAAAATACCTCAAAGTGCTCGAAATCTTCGATAGCCGCCCACTTGCAAACATCCTGGAACAGCGGAGTCAAGCCCCGAAAGCCATTACGAAAGTCACGCCGCCACCCGTTGTGCCCAGGCACTCGACTATAGCAATGGCTCGGAACTGTCGGCTCGCAGTACCCAACATATCCCCACCCACCGGCGATTCTACGACGCAGGATCAAAGGCCAACCCCGACCGCACGCCACGACTAGATCGCCTGGCTCGGTGCCCTTCGACACATGCCAGACGAGTTCGTGCTGCAGCCATGTGGTGAGGTGGTCGCTTTGGAAGAGCAAACGTGCTTCCTCCCGGATATCGGTGTCGATCTCGCAGCGTTCGACTGCCACTGGCCGGGGAGATTGATCCACCCAGTTGCAGTCCGAGTCCCGCCGAAGGACTGATCGCAACAGACTTGTCCCGAGTGGCGAACACACGGTCACGGCAGCGGGCCACTTTTGGGGCAGATCAGGATCCGGCGGGTTTGGTTCTTGCACGACATCAATCTCCGCCATGCGCACGCCTGGCAGATGCAACGCCGGGCCGGCTTGATGAATCCAAGTGCGAAGTTTTCGTTCTTTCTCGTCATGGTCGAGCTTATGGTCGCGATTTTCTCTTTGGCAGGACTGCTCGTTGGGTTCGTAAGTTCGAGTGTCCGCCTGATAGTACTGGCCTGTGTCGTAGACTCTTATAGAGCGGCGAATGCTGCTCCAGTCTATTTGACAGAAGTCGGGCACCCAGGTGGAAGAACCGGCTGGCGATGGACCAGTATTCGCACGTCCAAGCCCGATAGCGTGTCCGTCTGATAGCTCAAACAGTAGCGTGAGGTCTTGTCGAGCGTTTAAGATCAGGAGGGTCAAAGTGGTGTAGACTTCGGAGATTGAGGATGTGTAATCGATCGTCACATCCACTTGGTAACGTATCGTATCGACAGGAGGTGCTGTCGGCACCATCTGGTGGTGCTTGAGGTGTGGTGACTGTGGCAACGATTTCTCATACCCGGCGGCGGGAACGGGCACATCTCCTGCATACAATGTAGTCAGACCTTGGCACAAGATGTCGGTTCGCATCATGGTAGAAGGTTACCGAGAAGCCCAAGCAGGCCATATATCCGATCTCTGGGATCAGTGGCACTCGCATATCTCGTTCGTGCCAACAAGCGCAGCATTCGGTTCCCTGGTACATCACCTTCTTGCGTATACCGTCGTCGTTCTTTGATCCGCTGCAAACTGTCAAGTGGTGTGTTCAACTCTACGTCAAATGATCTGAGAACCAAAGGCTTGATGTAAGGCGGGGACGAGCTTCTTGCTATTAGATCGTAGTGCAGTGCAAACCAGCAGAGATCGAGGTTGACGAACAGCTGCCACTCGAGGAAATACTCGCCTACATGCACATTGACCCTCGTTGACGCAGTGACTTCTTGAATGACCCATATCCGGCGAAACCACGGTCTGCTCAGCAGATCTTCGAGTCCCGCTTGATACCAAGAAAGAGTCTCTTGTGAACACTTTGCGAACTGTTTCCAGAAATGCTTCACCACTGAGACCTCCGGCGACCGTGATGCTCGAATCTCTCTCGCAGATGACGGTACTCCCGATGCTAACATAGTTCCGTGTGGTAGTAGTCGTTCGGCTTGTTTGGCGAAACTGATTGCATACGTGGTCGACGCTGTCGCAGCTCCAAGCCACACAATCACTTCCCTCGCCTGGCGAAAGATACGAAGCATGTGGCCGATCTGGGAGGCCTTTTCCGATGGATCCGATTGATTGATGCAGACGGCGTCTACCCACAACGTACGCTCGCAATCTCGCTGGCGAAAATGGGCGAGGGCCTGATGGAGATTCTGGTGATGTTGAACATGTGGCCGTTTATGGTGATCGCGTGTGTAAAACGTGGCTCTCCCCACGTGTAAGAGAGAGCTTCATAGCTCGTCTTCGTTCTGCATCCGTGGACACCAATACCTTCATCGTGGTAGGTTAATGCAGCGATGCGAAGATTCGCACTTAGAGGCTCGTTCGCCACACCAGGCAAGAGTAAGAGTATGCGTGTTTCCCATTCTGCAATTGGTGAGTATATCCTCGAGCACATCAGTGCCCGCTGCTCGTCGTTCAGTAGTGGCGGGAGTCGACCTTCCTGCTCGGCTGAGCTTTGCTCATCAAGACTACAACCGTGATACGCGGTCGCAAAGAATTCCATAGTGAAGACTTACGTTCTGCTCACCGTACAAGAGACTCATGCTTTGCTTTGCTTTGCTGCGTGCTCGCTGTCTCGGTTATAACCAGGCTGCAGCAAGGCTGAGCTTGACATTGGTGTATCTATGCAGCTCATGTACACGTATGAAGTGAGGGTACTTTGGGGCAGCCAATCGGAGGAGCCAATATCCGCCGCGTCACGTGGTCGCAACTGGTCTTGAAACAAGCCCTCGAAGGCTCGTCTTCGTTTGGAAAACTCCTGACAGACACATCGGACAGCGAAGAGCACCTCGAGAGCTGCGAACGCTGTGTACCATTATCAAGATGGCGCAGCCCAACCAGCCGGGGAAAGAGATGTCTTCCCGGCTGCTGACCATGAAGGTAGCTTTACATGTCCGCACCACATAACAACGATACTAACGGCGCTCCAGTTCATGCAACGCACCGCTCCCTCACCCTCATCCTCACCACGTACTCCGCAGGAGCCTGCATCCAAGAGACAGCGCATGTCCAATGGCTCACACTTGTCCACTCCCGCGTCCACCCCCAACTCAGAAGCACAGCGGCTGGAAGACGCTCTCGCATCGGAAGAGCGCAAGCGCGTAGAAGCCATTGAGAGGGAAGGCGCGGGTCGCGGCGAGACGAAGTGGTATCTGAGCTTCCAGAAACCGCCTGTAGCACAGTCTGAGTCTCCCCTGCGGATCGTCTCTGCTGGGTACTCTGCTCTAGACGTAGTGGGGAAGGCGCGTTCATCGGAGGACGACGATGAGGAGGCGGTGAGACCACAAATTCAAGGAAGAAGGAGTTTTGGCAATTATAAAAGCAAAGCAGTGGTACGTTCGCCACAAGCACTTACCAGGTCACGCTTACTGGTCTCTACAGAAACAGCAGAATCCCAACGATGCCGAATCTTCAAGTGGTTCCGACCCTGAGGACGAAGAGGACCGTGACGAGGATGAAGACGACGAGGATGACGCGTCCGGGGCCCAAGCCATGATCGCCCAGTCTCGCAGAGAGGCCGGCGAAAAGGCACGCGCGGAACGCAAAGCCAAACGCAAGGCTGATCAAGCAGATGCCGACCAAATGGCTGGCGAGCGTCGCAAGAAACACGTCAAGCTGAACAATCACCCTGGCAGGATTTCTAGCGGTGGTGGGAAGCCTGGCGGCGGCGGAGCTGCTCGTGATGGTGGCGGCAATGCTAATCAATCTTGCTTCAAGTGTGGTGAGAAGGGGCATATGAAGCGAGATTGCCCGCGGTAGATGTCTGTAATGTGGCGCTGAAGCACGTTGTGTCTATGAGCAGTCTGATGGACTTGGCTCTTGACACGTTTGCTTGCAATCTTGATCATTGCACGCAATGGCGAGGACGAGAAATCTCGTAAGTATTGGAGGATCCACCGTTGGTCAAGATGACCACACAAGATGCATGCAATGCATTTCTCCGAGTGGCTTCTTTTCTCGATTATTATGCAGCAACAAGCAGCATTACAATACAAGTCGTCTTTACATCAATCTTTCTGGTACTGCACCGAAGATCTCATCCTGCCGTACTCAAGTTGCGTGATCGGCTCATACTTGGCGGGATTCTTTTCGCTCGTACAGGCTGGCAAGACGTCAACAAGCGCATCCGGATCTGCAGACACGAAAAACGGAATCGAATACCGCGCCCGTGTCATCCGCTGCGCACCTACGAACCTGTCTGCCAATGGCGGCAGACTCACTCGATGGAGCGTCGACTTGAGGTGGTCTGAATTTCATCATCAGCTCGCGATTACATGCCAGCGCCGGAGAACGTACCGTTCGACCACCGCATCAACAAATCCCCAACATTCACCACACACGCCCCTGCCACTGGTGTCGCCGCTACAAACGTCCCAGGCGCACTCGGATCCTCCACCTCCAACCCCCCACAATCATCCTGGAATAGCATGGTTATCGTACTCCAATCACTATGCGCCGGCATCCGCGCCACCCTCCCCTGCTCCACATCCTTCGCCAGCAGTGGAGGATAATGCAGCAATCTAAGCTGACAGTTTAGTCCCGAATGGTACTTCACGAACTCATCCTCCTCCACCCCAAGCCCTACCGCTACCGCTTTCAAGATCTCCATAGCCACGCCATAGCACTCCCAATAGAACACCGTCCCCCACTCCCTAAACCCCGGCAGCGTAGCCTCCGGCACCCACACATTCGGCTGCGCCGCGTTCGCTTCACTCCCAATCTCAAAACTCTCCTTACAATCACTCACCTCCCTCAACCGCTCCGCTACCTTCCTATCGCCATCCTTATCATCTCCAGTTCCGAGATGCTGACTCACTTTCTCGAGTCCAGGCCAGGAGTATCCGCGATGCACCTCCGGGCCTGGAGGGTGCGGGGCCAGCATTTTCTTCTCGTGGGTGAGGTCGAACAGGCGTTTGGAAGTGGCAAAAGCGGTGGAGAGGGAGGGTTGGGCAAGGCCGTGGTTGGTCAGGTAGACGAAGCCGGAGTGTTGGAAGGCGGCGACTAGGTCTGTGGCAAGCCTTTGTTTGGTGGTTGTGGAGGATTGTGGGGAGGACCAGAGGGAGAAATCTAGGATGGGGATGGTTGTGTTGCTATCGATGGAGCCCATTGCGTTGTCTGTAGCTTCTGCAGCCGACCAGACAGGAATGTTCACGAGGTCCAACTCGTCTGTGTTGAACTTGATAGTATCTCTCCACGGTGGAATTCAGCCTCAGAGAGCTTCAGTTGCGTCCGTTATCGGATGGTGGTTTTCGCTATGGACTTGGTTCGGTCATTCTCCCACAGTCACTGGATGTTCGTGAAGTGGTTGTCAACCTTGTTTTTGCCCTCGTAGAGCTCTACTCGGCGAATGACTTGAAGTGATGTTCGTTCCATCGTGTCGCAGTGCTATTTTGAGACATCGCTAATCGCCATCAAGCATCCTAGTCTGAAACTAGTGGACGCCACCATGTAGATCTTCTCAGACGACATGGATGAAAAATATAGGAGATGTAGGTATTTTCATCGAAATACATCGCCTTCGCCCTAAGGATTACTATTGCTACCCGCCGCCATAGCATATCTTGGCTTGTATCGTTTCTCGAGACAAGATGGTCCGGTAATCCCACCCAAAGCGCGACATCGCATCCCTGCCGGTCAGACCCGGGCTGAGGCATCTTTCGACTTCATCTCGTCTTTCGCAGTAAGTGTCGTTGCCTTCTTTTGATCTCTCAACGCCTTTCACCGCCTTCCACCTCGATCGGATGGGACTCGACCGTGACGCGTACGATGCGGACTCCGCCGATATTGCGTGGAGTATACCACTTTACGACATCATCCACCCGAACTCTCTACACTACCAGGGGCAAGGCTCCCAACATTGCAAATATGTTGTACTTGATGCGGATGCTAAGTTGCCTTACAGAGTCATGTCCCTCCTAAAATGGACAATAACGCACATCGCGCCCCTCTTCATCGTGACCTCACCAATCACGTCATACGCAGATCAAATATGGTCGATGAGCAAGAAGCGGTCGTCAGCAGGTTTTTCGCTCGACATACCCCTCATCATGCTGGTAGCGTCAATTCTCAAGTAAGTGTCAAGTGGGGACGTCGGAACTCAGCGGGGTGGAACCATCCAGCGGGGCGGGAACGTTGAGAACGCAGTCGCTGACCATTGCATAGGCTATTCTACTGGTTCGGCGCGCGCTACGACTTTCCACTCCTCGTGCAGGCGACGGTCATGGTCTTTGTGCAGATTCTGCTGCTGCACGTGGCCTTACTGTATCGGCCACCGTTTGGTGCGCAGCATAGTCTGAATAAGCCGTTCGCTGGCGAAGCGGAGGGTGAGTCGTACGTGACGAGACCGTTTAGGTTCTGGCAGTGGAGGAGTCGACGGCCGTATTGGCAGTTTCTGGCGTATTTTGCGGTGACGTTAGCAGCGTTACAGTACCTGATCGGGACGAACCCCATCTACATCGAGGTGCAAGGCTATGTTGCGCTCAGCGTTGAGGCGATCCTACCGATTCCGCAGGCAATCGAGAATCAGCGCAATCGAGCGTGCAAAGGTTTTCGGTTGAGCGTGCTCGTGAACTGGTTGATCGGCGATGTGTGAGTGCGCGCTGGGCAGTATGTCCATTTCGAGACAACCGCTGACGACGTCTCCCCGATCTAGCTTCAAGCTCACCTATTTCTTCATGTCGGAGGGGGGCGTACCGTGGGCCTTCAAGCTGTGCGGGCTTTTTCAAGCCGTGTGCGATACGTATCTTGGCGTGCAGTACTGGTATTTCGGCGATGGGAGCGACGCTGCGGTTGGTCCCGAAGGGGGAGTGAAGCTTGAAAGACTGGCGTGACGTATGGCCGCGACCTGAGTTAGGTCAATGTGAGGTACGAAAGGTGCAGAAGAGAGAAATAAGAGTTTTCGAAACGGCGCACCAGCCTATTATACCTGGGGTCTGATCGGAACTTTTCTTCATCATTCCCAACAGTGATGGTGCGAGCAGTGGGCTCTTGACAATACTCGAGATATGAGTGGCCTCTCCGCACCCACCGTTCGATGCGTCAGATTTACTCCACGCCTGCGGGATGGGCGGTACCAGGCGGAGACCGTTGAACCAGACTTGAACAGCACGCTTGCGGGCATTTTTGAACTCTATAGAGCTTTCCCCAGATGACATTGATAGAGGTCTGGCCTTCTCGCGAATCGCAAGGGCTGTGAAGGTCGACTCGAGGGTGGTTCGGTGGACCAGCTCGAATCTGGGAACTCGCGATGGTCGTCCATGGAGGGAAGTATTGCCCAACCAGCGTTCATTCGTGGCAGCATTATCACTTGAGTTCATCTGATGGAGCCATGCGGACTGCGCCTCCAATTTGGGAAGAGTCTGTCAGTTAAAACTGGATGATGCCCGGTCATACATGTCGGCATGCTTACAGGCCATCACATCTCCTTGGCTCTCGATCATCTTACTTACAAGTCTTCAACCTTCACCAGCCTCATTAGCAAAACCTTGACCGACCTTATCGAGACTCGCCGATCTCCTCCTCCTCCATCAAGCCATGGATCCCAATCACAATTTCAATGGCCTGAACGGTCAGGGCCATGATGGTTCTGACCATCAGCAACAACAGTCGTCGTCGATGAACGTCGACCCTCAGCTTCACAACGACTTTGGCTTGTTCAATTGGCCGCCAATGAACGAGACAATGCCCGAGCAAATGTTTCAGGCAATGCATCAACCGCAAACGCATCAGCAGCGAGTGAATGAGGTTGTGGGAACCTTCGAGGCGAGAGCGAGACTGATAGGTTAGTCTCACCTTTCTTTCTTACTTCTCTTCGCATATGAGCATTACCAGGCCTACAGTTGGGCCACGCTGGACTTGGCTCTCGAGAGGCAGCAGAAGGTCTGGTACAGGAGGCCACCTTCCAGCTGCTTCTCCTATCAGAAGTCGAGCGAGTACTGGCCATTACCTCGACTGTACTGGGCCCGATCAATCTGTGGTTTCGGAGATGGGACGGCGACAACAGGAGCAGACGAGCGGAATCTCCCAGCGAAGCCTTAGTCAAATGGGCATCGCCGTAAGTGCGGTCGGGTCGACACGGATCGAAGACTCGAGACCTAGTGACACCGTGCTGGGAATCAGCAGCTTCTCCTTCCCAGGCTTGAGAAACAGATATCATATCAGATACTGCGGTGGCGGCACTTCTATTCGCTTCTTGGAGAGTAACGAGCCAGGTCCAGGCTAGCAGCATCCAGTCTCCTTCTGCGGCTCGAGACGCCAACGGCCATGGCAAGCACTGTAGGAGCAGCGCTATCAATCGGTCCTCCGAGAGCAGACACGCCGTACCAACAAGCAATGTCGCTTCTCCAGCGGCAACTCCAGCCACAACAGGCCACATCAAGCACTGCAGTGGCGGCACCATCGGTCGCTCCTTCAAAATCAATCACACCGTACCAGCAAGCTGTATCGCTTCTCCGCCACCAATTCACGACACAACTGGCCATATCAAGCACTGCAGTGGCGGCACCATCGACCGCGCCTTCGAAAACAGGCGCTTGCGACCAGGCAAGAAAGACCGGTATGTTGAGTCGAAATTCAAGCGACCTGGACGATCCGCCCCTTCTCCGAGTTGCCAAATGGTCACAGCGGCTGGCTCAGTACACTTTCCGCATCCGTTCGTTGCTAGGAGAACGATTTCCGACTCTCGTGCTTCGACCTGGACCTCGCGTCTCTTCTCCGACACACCAACATCACATATGCCCAGATTATTCCAATATGGCCACCAGGATGTTCTGCGGTTGGTGCCAGAACTGGTACAGCTCCGATGTCGCCCACGCGTGCTTGTTCAGCCCGATGCCGGATCTTGGTACCCCACTCACCTCACTCTCCCAATTTTTTATCGATCTATCAGATTAGATCCTGCACTTCATGACCAAAATAAAGCTCGAGACTGACAATGAGACTATAGCCAACCCGGCCCTCCTCTACCAGACAGATGGTGACGACGCCATCTCGCCAACCGGACAGGCGCCGACCTACCATCCCCAGAATCCGGTCATTCCGCAAACCTTCCCAGAGCAGCGCCAGTACGGCGCCCACCTCAACACCGCCTTCAACACCCCATCAGCGCATTCATATCACCACCGCACAGATCTGCAGGCCCCACATCCTCTCGCCCAGAGTTATACCGGGTCCTGGGCAGCAGATTCCTCCGAGCCACTGATTCAGCCTCCAGTGCCCTTCCGTCCTGTTTCAGACCAGGCTCCTGTTGCTCCTGTTGCTCCACAGCAACCACCACCGAGCGAAGATAACAGGGTGCCCATCCCCAGGAACGCCAGGCAAACGCTAGCACCCATGACGGTAGCAGCCACCGGCCCGATGAGCAAGGCAGTCAACCTCAAGCCGCGCGCGAAGCCCGGCAGGAAGCCCATGGAGCACGACGATGCCACTGATCGCCGCCGAACGCAAAACCGTGACGCCCAGCGCGTATTCCGCGATAAGCGACAGAAGAAGTGCGAACTTCTGCAGGCCGAAATCGACACCGAGAGGAAAGCTCGACAGGACGACGAGGCGGAACACCGTCGCCAGATGCACCAACTACAGGAGCGCCACCAAGCCGAGGTCGCCCAGTTACAGGACCGGATCACGAATTTGGGAGTACAGGCCCGAGCACCGGTTCTCCAGGCACCAAACCCCGGCGCAAGGCCACATCAGGACAGTGCAGCAGCGTTCACCATCCCGGAGAACATTGAAGAGGACTTCACGACCTATGGCAGTGGTGAGGAGCAATCCGACCGTTCTCACAACCTCGAGTAGGAAAGTCGCGAGAGAACTGAACGCTAATCCCTTCTTCCCCCAGCTCCGAGCACGGAGATGACCGACTGCGGTTTCTGCACCGACCCGCAGAACTGCCAATGTCGGCCAGTGGTGAAAGCCGGCGATTGCGACAGATGCCGCCAGGACCCAGCCTTGGCAGCAGACTGCCGCCGTGCAGCCACCATGGGCCAGATGGCCGCTTCTCCGAGCTCGCAACAGCAACCAGGCAACCGCATGGCCTGCTCTGACCTCGTCGGCCACCTGCGCAAGGGGGAGCTGATGGGTCGGGTGGAGCGGATGCAGGGTTCAGAGCTTCATTTCGAGCCGGCGGCGAATGGAGGGTATGAGATTAATGAGCGCGAGGCAGCGAAGGCGTTGGAGTTTCTTAGGTCAAGTGAGGCGGCGTGGTGATGGGTTCATTGATTGAGGGTACAGGTTGTGTTTTCGGCGTTTGGGAGACATGGGGGCGGATGACTGAGCGAAACAGTTCATATGACACGAAAGACCTATGTTCACTTTTGAAGATATGCCTTTCGTCTCGTATGATCTCTGTGAACTGACTATGTGTGATGCTGGCGTACCGGCTTTCGAAGGGGTTGTGGTGGTGTTCGGGAATCAGAGAATGAGCAAGGACGACCAACGATCGCTCCTGCCATTTCGAGCGTTCCCCGGAACTGGATCTGGAGAGATGCTGCTACAGAGTGCGATGAAAAGCGATGAGACTGGTGCGAAGACGGAGATGAGAGAGATGACTGCTGCTCGCCGAGACCGTTCTCCAACAAACGGCTCCATGGCGATGCTACTTCAGCGAGCGCCTACAGGCGACGACATTCACACGAAAACAGAGAGAAAAAAAGTGGCCCGCTTTCTTTTTGTTTTTCCTTCTTGTGTGTTCTCGCGGGATGGGTTCTTGGTGGATGCTACTACCACGACCGCCACAAGCCGGTGCGATTGATGGATAAAACAAAAAAAACCGGACACGAAAAAAAACCTTGCCAATGCGTTCTGGATTCTTGTGTTCTGTGTTCTTGCGTTCTGTGTTCTTGCGTTCTGTGTTCTTGCGTTCTGTGTTCTTGCGTTCTGTGGTTGCGAGCGATGGGACTTTGAAGGAAAACCGTTTTCAAAAAAGGAGATGGCACATGAAGATCGTACTGATATAGCGAACCTGGCCTGCCGACCTCAACCTCTTACTTGCAGTGATGGGCGGGTGGTAGGCTGCGTAGTAGCATAAATATCATTCAATCGAATCTGAGAAAATGTTACAAACCCTCATCCCCAAATCGCATCCTTCGCCCTCCCGCCACCGCCCACATCAGGCGGCGTAGTCAGCGTATAACTCCAATTCTCCACCCCATCGACAAAAAGCCGATAGTGTAACACCGACTGATCGCTCGTCGGCGGATTCGAAATACTGATCGCCCCGAACTTGCTGTTGCCGTCGGGAATGTACTTGATGCAAACATCCGACATGTAACTTTCTGCAGTCGAGGACTCCGAGTACGTGCGGTAAGGAAGGTAGAACATATTCAGCGGACTTGCGCTGAACTCGTGTACCGTGGAGCTGAGCGGCCAGTACTTGCGGCGGGTTTGGAGGGTAGATCTGGCGTCTGGCGATAAGATTGCTGCGTTGCCGATACCCAGTGGGTTCGCGCCAAGGCCGATGGGTCCCAGGCCGACGATCTCTTCCTTGCCTTCTGGTGGTGGTGGGAAGGCGGTTGCTGCAAACTCGTGACGATCACCGGAGAGGACGATTACGCCGACGCCGCCTTTAAGGCCAACATCCCACATGGCTTCGAGAATGATCTGGCGCTCACCGAGGTAGCCGCGCCAGGTGTCTTGCGCACCGAACCACCAGTTCTTCGTGAACGGAACACTGCTGACGAGGATCTTCCAGCGGACACCGGCTTGCTCGCTGCACTTGAGCCACGCCAGGAGATCTGCGAGCTGTTGCTTGCCGAGCATAGACTTGGTTGGGTCGCCAGTAATCGGATCAGATCCGTTGGTGTTATCGTTCGGCGAGCGGTAGCGGCGTGTATCGAGCATGAAGAATGATGCCGGGCCTTGGGTGAAAGAGAAATACGTCTCGCCGGATCGTACTGGTGGGGGGTTGGCTGCGATATGGTAGTGCTGGTAAGGATCATTGGCGGCTTGGAAGATATCAGTGGTGTTACCATCCCAATCATTCGCGATCTCGTGATCGTCGTAGACGTGGATCCATGGCAAGTCTCGCGATGCAGCTGGCCAGTCCGGGCTGGAGTAGAGCTGGCGGTATTCGCGTCTGTAGTCTTCCACAGTGCTGCCGTGACGGCGCGGGACGTCAACGTAGATGAAGTCGCCTAGGAAGAGCATGAACTGAGCTTTGAGGGTGACGAGTGCGTCCGCGAGGTGTTTGAGCCCTTGGTTCGACTTCGGATGAGCGAACGGGCTGTAGGGAAAGTTGTTCTTCAGACATGATGATTGCAGAAAGGTGAACGTCCCTGCTGTGATTGGCCTGGTCGAGGTGTCACCAGTACGTGGAGCAGTCACGAAGTGGCCCGAGTAGTTGTTCGCCACATACTGATATCGAGTGTCTGGCCGGAGATGCTTCAGCTCGAAAGTACCAGTGAAGTCTGTGCTTTCGTCAAGATATGGAATACTGCCACCCGATTTCCAGGCTGTGTCGTGTGGGCCATTCCGGAGAGGCAAGTCTGCATGTCTGTACGAGAGGAAGACAGGCAGTCGTGCTGAGTCGGCTTCTCTGACCAAGATCTTTGCTGTGGTGTCAGAGACATAGCCCACTCTAGCTAGTGATAAGTCGTGGGAAGGGTGGAATATCATCGCTCGATAGACAATGTCCATCACCATTGCTATCAATGCCGCGTTGATGGCGAAGGTTATACCGCTCCATAACAGGCTCGAGGGACTCGGGAGAGCTGTCAAGAGCGTCTTCAACACTTCTGGGTCCTTCTCCTCAACAACGATCGTCTCTTCCACGTCAAGCTCCTGACCGACTTCTTTCGATGCATCGCCGTTCGCATAACTAGAATCCACGTCTCTCAGCAGCTCTTCGCCGTCAATAGGCTCGCGTGTGACAATCTCGATCTCATCTGATATCACCTCGTAGGGTTCGGTGTGCGTGATGCTGTATGCGAAGGCCGGTACGTAGATGGCGAAGAGGGTGAGGAGTATCGGCGGGAAGGGCTAGTGGATATCAGCTCGGTACGCTTCGAACGCCTTTGGGAGGGCTCCACGAACATGTCCAGGTATCTGCGGTTCATGTCAGTTATGGTTGTGCAGCATCCGAACTCCCGGCGCATCGAAGGTGGTGTTGTTTACTGACCCAACGGAGGAAGATGTAGGAGAGTGCCCGCAACAGCACCGAGCTTGTCGCGGTCACATATCGTGCAATGCTGTTGGAGTCCATGTTATTGATACTGTCGTTGTATTTTCACAAATGGACGATATCATGAGGACAGTCAACGATCGTTGAACAGCATGGCACGTATTCCACCTCAAATAGTTGATCCGCTGACGTCACTTCACAATTGCAAGACGTGAGATTCCTCGCAACTCCATCTTCTCCATGCAGCAGTGCACATCGTCCACACCCTGCATACCGGCATATGCGTGAAGGAGTCCCGATCTGTCGCCTAGGCGGAGGTCGAGCTGAAGTTCGTCGAATCATGCAGGCGCGAACCCGAGTTGAAACCAATGCCCGGACGTAGAGCTAGGTACTGCGAGTCACACGACTCCCTTGGCTTTCGGCGACTTTAGTTCGCACTACCTCCCTCTAGAATAGAAGAAGGATGCAATGTATCCACTCGGGACCTGGAAAGTCAACTAGCCGCAGATGACTATTGAGGTATAAAGAAGCGTACCTAGCATCACAATTCTGAATCTGCCACATTCAATCCCGACATCAACAAGGACTCACCGTCTCACACGCACCACCATTAAACCATGGCGACCGACCAACAACCCGCAGCTCCGCCAGCAATAGAATCACCATGGCCTGCCCCAAACGGCATCTGGGCGTCCTACGACCTCCACTGCCACTGCGGCTCCGTCCGTTACTCCATGAAGATATCCCCACCCCTCTTCGAAGACCAGACCGAAGGCAAAGAACAGTACACCGCCATCGAATGCCACTGCTCCCACTGCGAGCGACAAGGCGCTCTCTGTGTACATCCACTGGTCGAAAACATCCAATGGACGCAAGGCCTCGAGCACCGTGGGACGTATCTGTGCGCTTCGAAGAAGAACCCGCATTTCTACTGCAAAAACTGCGGCTGCTTTCTCGCAAGTGATTTAACGTGGTTGACGGAGAATGTTATGAAGGGTGAGAATAGGATGACGATTAATGTGAGTCGTTACGCGGAGCTGGACATGGCCGCTTATCATTGTGAGGAACGGCTTTGCTGACGAGATCTAGTTACGGATGCTGAAGGATGTTGATCTTAGCAAGCTGAAGATCAGGCAGCAGTACTTCATGAAAAATATTCCACCGAAGTATGAGGTGTGAGGTTGCGCTGAAGGTGGTAGTCGTTCAGATACTACTTCGCCATAAAATGATCTACTTTAGTCACAGGGTCAACGGCACCCTTTTTGCCCACGAGATAACTATCTTGGCGAGGACACAAATTATCGTGTCCCAGAAATGCTTCGTGCCCAGCTACTGAGAGACCGCAATCGGCTAACAAGCAGTACCTTCCGAATTACAGCAGATGGAACATCAAGTCGCAGCGACCGCCCTTCGGCAATACCAGAAAATGATCTCTCATCGCCATGCTATCCGAGGTCGTGTTTGAGGCGGCTGCGACGTTATACTTCAGCAGCAGAGCCGAAGTGACTTGCCTCAGCTCCATCATGGCAAGATTCCTTCCCAAGCAAGCTCGAGTGCCTTTAGAAAATGGCATGAATAGGTCTTTCGATTCCTGGCTCGACTGCCCGTCGTCCAACCATCTTTCTGGCTTGAACATGTCTGGATCTGGAAACACTTCTGCGTTACGCTGCGTGGTATAGCATTGTGCAGAGACTACAGTCTGCGTTTGTATCGTTACGTCAGCTGAATCGCCTGCAAACGAGTTACGAGGCAGAGAATTACCTTTTCTGGGATGTAGTAAACGCCCAATTGTGCTCCGCCCACCGGCGTAGCTCTTTGCAAGCTCGCAGGAGCAGCAGGATGCAGTCGCAAGGCCTCGTTAATCACTGCCTCGAGCACTGGCGCATCCGTGGCTCCGAGGAGTCGCGCATTTCCAGAAGAACCATCCTCCTTCGCCATACTCTGCAGCTCATCTCGGACACGCTGTTGCCACTGTGGGTTGCGAGTGAGTTCCCAGAACAGGTAAGTCAAAGTCGTGCTTGTGGTATCTGTTCGGTCTCAGCGTCCTGATTCACTGACGAGGGCCCCATCGAGCTTACCACTGCCAGCAAACACCAGGTTTCCAATCTCGACATACGTCTCGCGGTCCGTCAAAGTCTGGCTTTCATCCTTCGGCGACAAGATTTTCGTGAGGAGGTCTTTCCTACCCGAATCTCTGCCGTATTTCTCGATGTACGTTCTGTACGCATTCTCGCCATACTGTGCCTTCGGTCAGCCCTCACAATATGCTTGGAAAGGTTTGTTCCTACCTCTGCGAGCCGATCCCGGGCAGCCAGGAAATGCCGTACTCCTCGGATCGGCAGGATTGTCAACAGGGCATAGATCAGTGGGAAGTTCCATTCGATCCCGCCGATGAGGAAATGCTGATCCATATCGTGGAGAAATTGAGGAGGAGAGCCTTCACTGTCGAGGCCGCCAAAAGACGAACCGAGAAACAATTCGCCTGGTAAAATGTATGTCAGCGGGAAGCAATGCCCATTCACCAATGGCAAGTCAACATACCAACAACATCAAGAGAAAACAACCGAAACAGCAAATGCACATCCACCGACTTCCCTTCCTTCGCCCCAACCTTCCCAACCAGCTTCGAAATCTGCGCATGAACAAGCGGCGCACAAGTAGTGACATTACCCTGCGAAAACGCATAGCTAAGCAGAGATCGCCTCTGGCTATGCAGACTCTTGTCTCGCAAACTAAAAATCCCGAACGGCTTGACGCTCATCGAGTCATAGATCGGTGCTTTCATGAAAGCGGTCTGTTGGCTGTAGATCTCGTTGACGGAAGCTTGGTCTGCGAAGGAGACTTCGTGAGGTCCGACTCTGACGACCGGGCCGTACTTTGAGTGCAGTTGGTGGATGGTGAGGGTGCGGAAACCGGCTAGGTCGATGAGGACGAGCCAGTAGTCTGTTAGGCTGGCGAGGAAGGGGCCGGGGATGTGCCTGAGGGGGGAGAGGAGATTGGTTTGGACATACTGGGGTGGAGTCAGTGTGGTGAGTGGATGAGATCGGAAGGGGTGCTTACTCTCCAGATGAGCAGTCCCGACACCAGCAGGAGGAGTGTCTGAACAAGTGACCACTGATAGAACATGGTGTGCGATGTTCGTTCTCGTTTAGAACCTTGGCTGGAGTTGCGAGGGTCTTGACTTGCAAGAAGGAATGTGTGCCAGATGTGAGTAGAAATCAGTTGCAGTTTCGCTTTCGTTCAGGTGTCTCTGGAGGGAGATATGGTGGCAACGTGCTGTCGACAGAGCTCTTCTACCCTTGTCTGATCTCGAGCTCACACATACTGACCATAGCACCCCTGCCTACCCCACCAGTGTATTCCCCGTGGGGGAGACCCACCTTTCGCACCTTACTCCAACTTATGTGTCGTTCCAGCCAACAGAATTCATGGACATCGACCCATCGCGCAACGATGCCCTTGATTTGTCACAACACTCTGCGCTTCCACAGCTCCAAATCGGATGCAGAAACGCCTTCCGGTGTATGAGCAAAAGATGACCCCATCGGTACCCCAACAGCTGTGACCTTGCCGAAGCACAAGGCCACAATCCCCAGCGGTACACTCATGGACGACCATTATATCTGGAGGCATATCAGATCATAGGTTGTCATCGCTATCACCGAGCCAGAACTACACTACATTCTGACAAATTGAGTCATGACGAGCCAAAACGACCGAGTCGTTCTGACACGACTGTCATATGTCGTCTATCAGCATCCCGATCTCGAGAAGTTTAGGACATTTGGCAAACACTTTGGCCTACACGAAGTCGAAAGCAAAACGGAATCCGATGTCGTATTCTTCCGTGGATACGGCACTGATCAGTATGTCTATATCGCTCATCAGGCGCCTCCTGGAGGTCAGAAGGCATTCCTAGGGTCCGGATTCCGTGCTCGCTCGGCGGAAGACATCAAGCATGTGCAGAATATTCCCGGCGCCGAGACGATCGATGTCTCAAGTCGGCCAGGCGCCGGAAAAGCGGTTCGAGTGCAGGATCCAAATGGCTACTTCATTGAAGTGATCCACGACCAGGTCGAGCGTGAAACACCGGAGCATGGCGTATCTGCGGTTGAAGGTGGACGGGCAGTCCTCAACGGCGCTTTAGATAAGCAACGCAAAGGTGCATAATTGTGATTATTTCTGGTGATCATGTTACTGACTTCGCGTAGGCGAGTTTACCCGCATGGTCAAGAGCCCTGCTATGATTCATAAGCTGGGTCACTTTGGCTACGAGACGGATAACTATGAGGATACTTGCTCGTGGTATACCAAGTACTTCAACTTCCGGCCCACGGACGTCCTTCACGCACCCGGAAACGAATCGTTGGACGTCGGAACGTTCTTCCGAATTGATCTTGGGAAAGAGTATGTCGATCATCATTGCCTGCTGGTGGTTCGCGGCCACAAACCCGGCACGAGAGTCCATCACTCTTCGTTCGAGGTCGAAGATCTTGACACACAATTCATGGGTAAGATCGATCGTCAAAGCATTTTCCACGTCGCAGGCATTACTAACCTCGTCTCCTCTGCGGCAGGTCATCAGTGGTTGCTGGACCAAGGCTACGACTTGGTATGGGGTATTGGACGGCACGTCCACGGCTCGCAGGTGTTCGATTATTGGTATGACTCGAGCGGGTTCATCATTGAGCACTACGCCGATGGCGACGTAGTGAATGCAGACACGGAACTCTTACGTGCTGAGGCGGGCAATATGGCCGTATGGGGTCCACCGGTACCGTCGATTTGGGGAGGCAAACAGCAGATTAGTGCCTGAACGCTCTGACGAAGCATACATCAATGATTTAGTTCCGGACTCTAATCTGAAAATCTTCTGGCAGTAGTCACATCGCCATCGAATTACCTGAATACTACAAGTCTCCAGTCTGCGAGCTTCTTTAACAGCGATCTATGGCCTCACTGACTGGTAGCCACACAAGCTGCCCTCTGTCAAGCCGGCGACGGGTCCCAACAGGTGGGCTCGTGTAGATGCCGGCCGTGATATCGCCTATTAGTCTTAAGAGAAGGAGGTGGCAACTATTAATCGTAGGTGTCAGGTAGTGTGCTTTGGAGACAGCTAATGGTTTTATGAAGGCACATTGTGCACACTCCGTCGGAGGGAACTATCATGAAATTACGTTAGACTCAACTTCCACACCTGCAGTGAAGTCCGGCATCGACACATTCTCCTCCACGAAAGCTTCCACCACTTCATAGATAGGTATCGCCGCCAGGCTTGAGACTATGCGATGCAGCACTGGAAATCGTTGCTCGTCACAGGTATTGAACGTAACTGATGCATGGTCGCTTGAGTCTCTTTTGTGTAAAGTCGTCTGTGTCCGAGGGTCGGCAAGAGGGATCATGACTGTGTCATCTGCATCCGGTGGGCTGTCCTCCTGCCGGTCCGCGCCTGGTAGATATCTGTGTACCAGCAGAGTTTCGTCTGATGCCCCATGGTCAGCTGTATCCTTTTCGGCGCTCAAGTCGGGCCAGTTCAGTTTAGCCCAGATTTGACCGGCCCAACTAAGCGTTGCCGTGTAGGTATGATCCGAAGCGTCGACGGAGAAGTTCGACCACACCCTAGGGAACCCGATAACTCCAGAGAAGGACGTAGTTGGATCGTTCAAATCCTCAAAGACGACGGGTAAGTAGGTGCCAGTGATCGCTTTACCGCTCTTCGTGGTATACTGAATGTTGTGTATGTAGAGTCCAAGCATGTACTGGCTGGCGCCTCCCAGTGATGCGACATTGTCCAGAATGTGTAACCTGAAGCTTGCGTATGCTACCGTGTCTCTGGAACCAAAAGCGTACGCCGAGGATGGTAGTAAATTACGCAAGTAGGTAGCACTTGTTTTGAATACGATTGTCGCCGTACGGCTGGCAGACTCCACCGGCTGATTGGAACGAGTTCCTGGCAGTGGGCCGAAGGCAATAGGTTGTCGGCGGTACACGTGCGGGTCGCGAGCCTGCCTCCATTTCTGCAAAATACCGTTCGATGCGTCGAATTCGTCATGGCTTAGACCATACTCAAGATAATCGTTCACTTCCACAGTGTTAGTCTTTGTACGTCTCCAAGCAGCTCTGACTTACACGAAAGCTGCCCCGTAGTCGTCTCGTCCTTCTTCACACTGTCGCCACCAACGATTCGTGTATACTCCTGCATCCGGGTCGCTCTCTCGTATCTTGCATTGTTGTACAGTTGAAGACGAGCCTCAAGTTCGTCGGTCGACTGAGCACCAGAAAGCATGACGCCGAGAGAAACGCCGTCCTCGATCGCCATCGCACCACCCTGAGCCAGATGCGGAAGGAAAGGATGAGCCGCGTCACCAATGAGGGCCATACGGCCGCTAACGAAAGTCGGGAGTGTGTCCATGTCGAAAAGAGGGTACACCCTGAGGCTCTTTGGGTCTGCTTTCTCGAGCATTGCAAGCAGGACAGGAGCAAATTCGCTGAAGATCTTCAGCATCAATGCGCTACTCGTGCTGTTGTTGTAACCACCAGAGGTGTCAGAGAGACCAGCTGGATGAATGCAAACGAAGTTGAACATTTCATTGTTCGCACATGGGTAGATCACAATCTTGCGGTCCTCCGCATAGCACAGGTCCATGCAACCAGTCCTCGTGAAGAAGTCAGCGGTCATCGGATCTTCGAGCGCCGCCTGTCGGGAGACCAAGAAACGGAATGCACTATGCTTGCCTCGTTGCGCATTTGTGGTAGGACTGATAGCCTTCCGAGTCACAGAATGTACTCCGTCTGCGCCAACTACGATATCGGCATGTGCCGTGGAACCGTCCTCAAAAGACACTGTCGCGGTTTGCGGGAATACCTCTGATACTCTGTGCGCGTAGTGGAGCGAGGCAGGTTTGCCAGGCCCCGATTGAGATATAGCAACAGATTTAAGGTACTCATGCAGATGAGCACGGTGGGTCAGCAACCATCGCTATTGTCTTTAGTATGTCAAGTCGCAAAGTAACAAGCTACGCATAGCAGTCAGACTTACAGCTTGCCATCGGTCTGCAGAGCTAAGCATGTTCCTATCATCGAGCAGTTCGCCGCTTGATTTGAGTATTCGCATCTGCACGATGTTAGAATCTTACCCCGCTTATGGAGGCAGTACTGGTAATTCATACACTTTTCAGCGGTACAGCACCACTGTTGAGCACATCGACACCAAGCTTCAAAAGAACGCTGTCGGCGTTGGGAACAATGTTGATGGCGGCACCAGCCTCATTGGGGGCGGCTGCGGCCTCGTGCAACTAATGCGTACCTTCAGCACACTGTCGGTACTTCGCCAGTTCATGATTGCGTACCGCTACATGGTGTCCTTGTCTTCGCAGAGCAATTGCAGCCGTAAGACCTCCTATTCCCGCACCCACCTAAATCGCACAATAGCCAAGTCAGTAAGATTCCTAGTAGTGAATCGTAAGATGGGTGGATCAGAATAACGCAGAACGACAGAATGCATCCCGAAGTGCCCTGTAATGAGGGAGAACCTACGATAATGACCTTCAAAGGCTGCGGAGAAACATGTGAGCCGTTCATAGTGCTGAGATCAAGTCACCGGCGATTGCCAGAATATCGAAGTCGTTGTGTGCAAGTATCATGCTACGAGAATAGACTGGTCGAACAAGCGTTGCATATAATGTTCCCATGGTCGATGTGTTCCGGCGACTTTCAGCCTCCTGACCGGGAGCCAGCGTGATACTAAACACGGAGATACGCGAGCAGATCGGAATTTACTCCAGCTCCTGCGCAAGCTTCGGTACCCCACCGCGTGAACTTCCGTTGCGACCGGGCCCTCCAAGCTGACCCTAGGGCTGCCCAGGTGCCGGCATGCACATTCTGATACTATTAGTGCTCTGTGTCCGTTGGACGTCGGCAGGACGGTTACTCGTCGATCTTGAGGCAGCCACCAAACGAGATGAACACCGGCCAACTGCAAGACCTTCACAAGGTCGACGACAAGAATGTTGACTACATTTTCGAAGAAAACATAACGATTCCTCTCAAGTGTCAGCCAGGCGTAGTGCGAGCTAACGTATACCGCCCGAAGAACAATGCCTTGCCGGTGCCCGTCTTGGTAACTTATGGGCCGTACGGGAAAGACATCCACTATAGCAAGTGTGTGACCACCTGAACATGGCTCACGTATGACCAGAGGCTGAATCCTGACAGTTTTCACGCCCAATCGTTTGCGGAGGTTCCTGAAGAGCAGAAGTCGCCTCATAGCGCATGGGAGACCCCAGATCCCGTAAGCACTTTTGGGTAGAAGGGAACCCATCAGCAGTTGCCTGCGGGTCTCATTTGTCTGAGACAATTGCTAACCCTTGTACCCTTCTGTTCTGTAGGGCTATTGGACACGCAGAAACTATGCAATCGTACGGGCCGATGAGGTTGGACTTGGCCAAAGTCCTGGATTTATGGACACAATGTCCGCATCGACCAGCGAGTGTTTCAAGGATGTTATCGAGTGGGCTGCCTCTCAACCTTGGTCGACTGGGAAGATCGGCCTCCTCGGTATCAGCTATTACGCCGGCACCCAATGGCGAGTTGCTGCCCGTCAGCCAAAGGGTTTGGCATGCATAATTCCGTGGGAAGGTGAGTGAGGGATCCTTTGCGAGAACATCCGTCTTGGCTGAGACACTGCTGATTTGTTCATTCTTCCATGTGAAGGCATGAGTGACTATTATCGAGATCGTTGCAGGCACGGAGGTATCCTTTCGAACACATTCATCGACTTCTGGTGGAATCGCCAAGTAGTGTCGAACCAGTACGGCCTTCCAGGCAGAGCTGCTCGTAAGTGGGGTCCTGATACTATTGAGGGTGATAAATCTCCAGAAGAATTGGAGAGGTCTCGGAACGACCAAAGAATCGACAATGTGAATAATCGCTTCTACGACGACCAATACTATGCCTCCCGAGAGTATGATATGCAAGACATACAACTACCTCTGTTGTCGGTTGGCAACTGGGGTGGTATCCTGCTGCACCTACGAGGTCAGTCTTGTGCACAAGTTCCTCTCTCAGTGAACTTACGGACGCTCTGCTAAAGACCAACAGGCAATGTTGAGGGCTATCTCAATGCAGGCTCACAGCATAAGTTTATCCGGTTCATCACGGGCCGCCATGACCTTCCCTTCTACTCCTCGGAGTGCGTGGCGCTACAGGAGAGCTTCCTCGAGGCGTTCTTGAAGGGCAACGATCCGGAGGGGTGGTCGACGGGCAAAGTCCCACGGGTCGGTCTCGTTCTACGGAAAGGAGATGTGAGCAACGTACAGATCGAACTCCTCGAGCTATATGCTGACATTCTAGATTAGGTAGGCTATAACGATGCGGAAGCCGAGAAGGCATATACTCACCGTTACGAAACCGAATGGCCCATTGCCCGAACGAAGTACGTCAAGTATTTTCTCACGGCAGCTGGTGAGCTTGTGCCAGAGCCGCCTCAAGAAACCGACGACAGTAAGCTTGTGTCATATGAAGCACTGGGCGACATCAAGACGCCAAAAGTCGTGCAGTTCACCACCCAACCTTTCGAACACGAGACCGAGTTCACCGGACACTTCGCCGCCCACCTGAACGTTTCCGCAACCCGTTCCGATGGAAAGGCAGATCCGATGGATCTTGACTTATTCTTAACTGTTCGCCACATCTCCGAGGCTGGGTCGGAAATCTTCTATACCGGGACGGTCGGTGACCCAGTTCCAGTCAGCAAGGGCTGGCTCCGCACGAGTCTCCGCGCGGTAAACGAGAAGAGTCCCAGACACAAACCATGGCACCCTCATCGAGAGTATCTCTCGACAGATGTCGACATGCTAGCCCCTGGCCAGGTGTACGAAGTGGACGTCGAAAT
This sequence comes from Extremus antarcticus, assembly GCA_033117895.1. Classification (NCBI taxonomy): domain Eukaryota; kingdom Fungi; phylum Ascomycota; class Dothideomycetes; order Mycosphaerellales; family Extremaceae; genus Extremus; species Extremus antarcticus. The sequence goes on from JAWDJX010000028.1 coordinate 161,632, forward strand.
CTGGCCGACTAATGTCGTTGTCCAAAAAGGTGGAAAGCTGGTCTTCGAGATCTCATCAGGCGATACGCAAGGTGCGGGTCTGTTTGAGCACAACTCGCCAGCTGATCGGCCAGAACAAGTATTCGGTGGAATCAACCATGTGCATTTCGGAGACGGTAGGCTGAATTGGTTGCTTGCGCCGGAGATTCCGCAGGCCAAGGTAGCGTAGCTTGGTGGACAGCATATGTACAAAGCAGATCTCGGAGCCATGTCGTAGCTCATTGTCTCGATCATGGCATGATCTCTTTAAGCGCACTGCTGAGTACTCGTCCGATTCTTGGTCGCAAGGTGGCTAATATGCAAGCACCAGTACTACAAACATATAGGACGCAGCCGTCAGTATATGTCTCGTCATAAGCAGTCTCATGCACCAGAACGACATACCTCAGATGCAACGCTTGCGTAGTCGCTGCTTCGTTCGACAGAAGAGAGCCACACCACAGTACTAACGTAGCGTAGTACACACAATAGGCTACGTGAGGGGCCTCGATTAGACTTAGACTGCTCGATGACTTCTCTAGATCCGTATCGCCGAGCGCCAGACGATCGCTCATGGTGCCTGCCTGGGACTCTTGCATAAGGGTTATGATACGGGCAGCGTTCCACCGTGATATTGTGCGGTGCGCAGCACTCCACTCGCGAATGCCGACCAAGAAGACTTCGGTTTGAGCTTTGAAGCCATGGTGGGATCTTGAAGTGGCGTAAAACTGAAGTAGCTCGAGATTGGCGTGGCAGCTGAGTAAAACCATGTGAGAGAGGAGTAATTCCGATACGGGAACATGTTGGTGCTGCTTGAGCCAGCGGTGCAGTGCAGATTCTGCAAACTCTGCTCTCCAAAAGTTCGGGATTTCACTTCCTCCGAATGCCTTGGGAACGATATAGGGGATGAAGCGTGCAACAGCAGAAAGCTCTGTGAGGCCCGAGACACGTGTGACGTTCTCGCTGATGGTACTATCCGTAGTGAAAAGTTGCTCCACATCGGAGGTCCTGTCCGATGAGCTTCCGACATGAGTATGGCTACCACAAAGATATTCAGTCAGTGCTGGTGGCATTATCGACGGACGTTGGAGAAGGATGGTGCGATAGCACTCCAGGACATGGGCACTTTCGAGTAAGCTAGGAAGAGCGAGTTAGCCTGTCTCCCGAGTCCAGTTTGTCAGACATCCTGATCACGCACCAAATCAAGAGAGACCTGTCGTCGGTCCTTGCACTCGAGCCTAGTGCTTTAAAGACTTTGCCAACACACTGTATAGAGTTTCAGCCCTGAAGTGTCTGCGTTTGGGTCGAGACACGTATAATCATACCTGCAGTGAATCCGTATGGAAGGCCTCAGTAAACTCATAACTTCGCTTATCGCCGCTGGAAACTCCCCATATTTCGAGCAGCATGAACTGAGCTACGTTAGTGACATGCAATAAAATTCAGCCCCAAGATGCAACGGACCGTCATACAGAAGCTCACATCACGTGCCGGGTCGGGGACTTCTTGTGCAGAACAGTGAATGACTGACGCGAGGAGGAGCCTTCGAGCGTCGTGATAAAGTGCCTTGGCTATCTTGAAGCTCCCGGACACCCGACAAAACAGTCCACCCACCGCAGCCATAGCGCGATACAACTCGGTAGTCGTGTGGTCTGTGATGGCAAAGTTTGCAAAGAGCTTGAAGGTCCCGTCGAGGTGTGCCACCGCAAGCCCTACAAATATGTCGAGAACTTCACTATCGTACAGATCGGCTTGTGGAGGCTCAGAGAACCAAGTTTGCGGACTTGAATCCTGTATGGGCGAAGCAGCACCTGAACGAGATTGGCTATATCGATGGACGACCGCAATCGCACTCTGAATATCATCCGGCAAGATGGCGGATGAATTGAACGTGGACGGAAAGCCCTCGTCAAAATCGAGGAAGTCGAAAGAGTCGTCTAGTAGCGAGCCAAAGCTCTGTAACATCGATGAGTGAGCAATACAAACACGTGTGATCATGCTCTCACTTACCCAATCGAACACATCGTGCGTTGGCTGTCCGGCCAGCATATCGAGATCGAAGCCGAAGGGGGAGAGGGCCGACTCGTTGGGTGCGGAATAGGGCAGGGCTCCGGTCGTGAATGGTTCCGAGTCCACCACAGGATATGAAACGGCATTTTGAACCAGCTGTCTATCCTTGGGTGACTGTTCCGAGTCCTGGCGATTTGCGCATAAGCAGCGCACCTTCATACGGCGGCAACGTTCACAAGCTGTTTTTGCTCGCTTCTTCGCCAGTCCCAGGTCATCGTCCATACCCTCTGGAATTACTACATCGGCGTGCTGTCTCTTCACGTGTCGTGATCTCATGTCCTGGCGAGCGAAGCTCTGCTGACAGATCGAGCAGGAGAACGGCTTCTCGCTCGTGTCTGTTCCACTCGTCAACCGCAAGCCAAGCCATTACCTTAGCCATCGTACTCACGTCTCCGGACGTGCCGGACCATATGCTCCGTTCGGGCGAACTGCCGGCCACATATCGTACACTGCGTGCCTAGATCAGCCTTGATGAAGCACGTGAGAGAATGTCAACAAACCTGCTTGGGGACACCCATGCTTTGCGGCTTTGCGTCGCTTCCCGTACAATGTGCTCAGGTATGGGGAAGAGACGACGGCGGGGTTAAATTGGAGTGAGTGAGAATCCGGGGCTCCTCGTGGAGTTGAATGCAAAGGAAGTGAGGCTGTGAGAAAGGTGGGGTCTTCCGGTCTTGACAAATCGACTCCGCTTGGAGGCCGATTGAGGCCGTCTGATATAAAGTGGGGTACCGTAAGCCGTACAAACATCTCGAAAGTATCGAACGAGGCTGTCATCTCATCAGAAGGCATGGAGCCACAGTCCAGCTGGCCAGGCGCGAGAAGTCCCACACGCCATGACGTCCCTCAGGCAAGCGAATTGCCAGACACAAGCTTCTTGAGCGAGTTCAAAGCAAGGTTGCTGGCGCATCAGGACGCAAAGATCCACCAGAGACGAGTCCCTGTTCATCTGCTGCAGGACAGATTCGATCTCGACGACGTCAGACCTTTTACTTATCCATTGACCGTGCTCTCGGGCTTTCCTACGCTGCCGTCGAACGAGGAGCTTGGACAGCTGCGTGCCGCCTTTGTGGTCACCTTTCAAAAGCACGCGTTCGTGGAACCGATCATCAATCGTGAGCGTCTGAGCGACCCGGTCCCGCCTTACTTGGACGTCGCTGTAGCATGCCTGGGTAGTGTATTGACCCCAGCTTCCATGAGGGGCGGCATGATCGGTGATGACTTGTTCCTTGCTGGATTTCAGTTGACCACTTTCATGGCTGAGGTCGACAACAGGCATAGCAGACTCTTGGAGCTCCCCGCGGCCGTAAGATTCCAACACTCTTAGCTTTGTATTTTGGGCTGACTTGACATAGTTGGCGATGCTGTCTACATATGGTATGCTGACCTCAAACCGTGAGCTCTGGACGAGGGCAGATTCGATGTTCACCTACGGACTGACCGTAAGTGTTTCTCGTTGCAATCAGGATGTTCCGATGGATGCTGACGTACTGCTGAAGATGGCGCGACGTCAAGCAATCTTCGATCTGCGTGCATACTCGAGAGATAGCCTTGATCGTAGCAAAGACAAGAGCAGAACCTTGGCGTGCTACATGCTCCTCGCGGACACCGTCCGCTCGATCCAATGCGGTACCGAGACACAGCTGTCGCCTGGTGAGCTCTCAGTCAGCCTCTCCAGCGATCCCAATTTGAGGTTCAGCGACGTGTATGCGCATATGTTCACCTCCAGGTTCGGACTACCACCGAGTGTCAGCGGGGATGAGGACGGCTTACTCCTGCTCACCGCCGTTTTGTCCGATTACCTGCTTGTCCGAAGGCTGATGTCGACAATCAGCACTCGAAAACCTTCCACTATCGCGGATCTCGAGCGAATTCCTGCTTCGTGTTCAAATTTATATCCATTCATGCATCTGACACCAGGCATGGAAGACGTCAGAATGCAGAGCCAGCTGTCCAACGCTATCAGCCACTGGTACGAGCACTTCGTGAAGAACACCGACACTCCGCTCAGCCACGACGTCGTGGCACTTTACTGGTATGCTCGTCTGCTGTTCGAATGTCCAGACCTCTTGGAGCTTTCCAAGCTGGCACAGGACGAAAAGAGACCAGAAGATCGAACGACTTTTGCGATCTCCGACGAGGCGGTGCAATTTGCTTGGTATGTACTTGATTATGTTACGGCTCCCAATGCCGACAACTGCTGTGGAGGTACGGCCATCTGGACACCTCCAATCACCTTCCATGCCGCTTTAGTAGTCTGGCAGAAGCTTCGAGCCGACACCGAAGTCAATAGCGGCGCGTTACGAGCTCTTGACCCGTTCAAGGAAGCGTTGGCAGCAATGCCGTGGCCATGCTGTGAGGTGATGGTCGCTACACTGGACGCATTGCGGTGAGGACTGTGCTCTCGGTTTATTTGTCGACGTTGGCAGACATGTTGCGGCCGCGCTGTAGGGTGATGGTTGCTACACTGGATACATTGCGGTAAAGCTCAAGCTCTGAACTCCATGTCGACTCGCTCGAATCCGTTCAAGAATCCAGTGAACATCAAAACGCCGAGTCCTGGATCCAAAGCACCAGTCGTAGCACGAATGCTGTGCATACTCAGTTGCGGCAGACCGGCGTCAATAGCTCGGATACCAGTCATGCTACTCAGCATTGGCCCTACCGTCCCGCCCGACCGTTCGCCATTGCGGATCTGGAATATCTGCAGCTTCGCTCCTATGCGATCAGCACAGCGTTGCAGAATGGCGGTGCTGACGGCGTCGGTCGTCATATTCCCGTTGGGGTCAGCAGCTATGCAGAGGCCGGTGTTGAGATGTGGTGCGTGTTTCGGCAGATAGGCATCGAGAAAGTTTGGGTTGACGGCATGCGTGACGTCGCTAGACACGATGAAGGAGTTGGCATAAGTGCGGCCAAGGAGATCGGAGGATGGGCTGTGCTTTGACAGAGAGCCGACTGCGCGCTCGATGGTCTGCGGCAGGAAGTTGCTCTTCGCGCCTTGTCGTAGCTGCGAACCGATCTCTTCGTTATCGAACCATCCTACGATCTTGATGATGCTACTAAAGCGGGTGTCGTAAGACTGGCTGCCCAGCAATGCCTGCATGGCAGCCCAGGAGCAGAGTTTGTCGTCGATGCGGCCGCCGTAGATAAATTCTTTGTTCAATCCACCGACAGTCGCAGGCTGCACGTCATACAGTTCGAGCTCCCAGTTGACGATATTACTGTATGTGTCCGCCTTGAGGCCCAACTGGTCTCCGATAGCCTTGACGAGTGCCTTGGGTTGTGTGTGAACAAAGGTGCTGACTGGCCAAGTGTTATCGCCACCACCTAGGATGGATGGTTGGCTGAATGGGTCAGCAGGTGGTGCGGACGTTGTAGACGAATCATCGACACCTTCCAGGCCAATAATAGGCACCATCTGCGTCTCCTTATTAAATGGTCCTGCAGCTGCTTGGCCAAAGTGAGGAGCAAGGGTAGGTATGCGTGCAATTGGCCAGTTGAGGTTCACCAGCTTGGAGACGATCTTGTCGCCTTCCTTTACCAGCACACGACCAGCAATACCGAGGTCACGATCCCACCAAGTAGAGTTCATGCCACCAGCGTATGGTGCAACACCTAGCTGTAGATAGCCAGCCTTGTTCGGCACCTCAGAGGTTGGCTTTAATTTGGCAGTCAAAGCATCAGCATGTCCCGCTAGAATTGCACATCCATTGCCTGGCTTGTAGTCCGCTCCGACCACGAATGCGATGAGAGCCGACCCATTGCGCTCGACGTAGTAGCGTCCAGATGGCTTGATGTCCCACGCGTCGCGCTCGTCTAGCTTCGCCCAGCCCATCTCGTGGAGATCATTCTTTTGGGAAGCGACTGCGTGGAAAACAGTCGGGTTGTTCGTCAGAAAATCACAGAAAGGATCCGAGAATCGCGCTGCGTTGATGCTTGTTGCTTTGGGGAATCGCATATCCTCCACATCGTCCCAGTACGTTCCACCAGGATATTGCCAACGAGGAGAAGTGGCCCAGCATGGTTCTGGAGTGGTCCGAGATGCCTCACTTGACTCTTTCCGAGGTTGCTTCATGATATCCTCGGTTGCGGTCCCTTCTGAATCGACACGTGCTCCGAGTTGCTTCTTCTCTCTGCGTACCACCTCACTGGTACGTTGGGTACACACAGCTACATCGTCCTTCGTTGCTTGTCGAGATGCGATGTCACGCTCGAATGCTTCCCTCCAAGCCTGCATCTGCGTTTTATCCGCCCCAGGTATCTCCGGAAGATCTGACGCGTTCTGGAGATTATCCTGAGCTTCTGGTATAGCTGACGGGGCATACTGGTGCTGAGGGTGAGGTGAGGCGAAGTTCAGGTTAGACATGCTGCCCCTGAGGTTCTGCATCGAGATTGCATTGCGAACCATTGCGTTGGTGTGTAGATGTCGAAGAGGTTTGGGTGTACGTATGGGCGATCTGGCGTTCGGGTTGTTTGTCCTGGTCATGGAGATGTCAGAAGGAAGTCATTGCCATTGTAGTTGGTGATGGCTCAAAGAAGCAGTTGTGGCACGGGCCACACTTTCACATGCACGGATCTCTCCCTGTGGGGCTGGAACTTTCAACAACAACGGCCAACCCGGCAGTGGCGTCGATATGTGGAGCAGCACTCTGGAGAAACAGGTTGTGAGTCCTTGCAAGGCTTGCGTCAGTATGTCGAATCCTCGTCCAGACGCGGAGAGGATGCGGCAGGATAAGGAGTAGAAGTCCTCAGGATTGAATGGTAAGGCCTCTTGACTCTTCCATCTCCTAGCATTTCTCTACTCCCTACAACCACTTCGTCAAAATGTCTGCATCCAACACTCCAGCAAAGACTCCACAGAAGCAAGCTGGTCAAGCAGCCAAGTCGACGGCGAGCTCAGCGGCACCATCCACAGCTGGCTCAACGAAAGGCGACGATGCCTCCAAAGCACTCGAGAAGCTAGAAATCAAGACGAAGGCCGTCAATGCCAACAACGTGGCCCGTGTGGCGAACAGCCAGCTCACTTCGAACGACGAGAAGTTGCATCCGCTGGTCTCACTAAAGACTGGGAAAGCGATTGAGAAGTTTCCAGGAACATCGAAGGACATTGAGAAGTTGACTTGTACGTTCTCGGATGTGCGATTCCGTCCTTCATCGGCTAACGGTAGCAGTGACACTCATCGACACCATTCTCAACAATCTGGAGGCAGACCGCACTGGCAGCGAGGCAATGAAACGAGAGAGGCTGCGAGTCCAAATCGGTCTGAAGCCAAACCCAGCTTGAGCTTTCTGTTTGATAATAGCTCACCTGTCTCGAAAGCTATCGAATACTAAATCGAAAGCACATAGAGCTCAAGGCATCGCAGCAACCAACAGTCTCGTACACAACTCCAACCAAATAGTACATACCCTCCAAGCGGTCGTGTCGTCATGAAAGGTCTGGTTCCTCTCTAAAGTTCTGTCGGTATATTCGCACTCTCAAGCATCCCCAGCACTCGTCGTAATATGCTTCACGGCACGATCAAATCTCTCAGCTCCAAAGATTCGCTGTCCCAGCTCGTATACCTGAGAGTCTTGTTGTCAGCCTACGTACCCTGGACACAAAATTGAAGCCTTTACATACCTGTGCACGAGCCTGGAGCGAGTCACCCCATTGTAGAGACTCGTAGGTGGAGACGAGCTGGGCGAGTGCTTGGTCATGAAAGACGTTGCGAGATTTTCTGGCTATGAGCGGCTTTTCGGACTGTTGAGGGTTGTCAATACTCAGGCCTCTCGCGTAGCTGCGAATCGAATAGCAGGACTGACTGGTTGCCGTTTTCTTCTGAGCAGACGTGACATGGCATCTCGCATCTTGCGGAATGCTTGTCTTTGGTTTGGCTCGCTATGATCTGTGTAATAATCAGTAATGCGTTCGAAGCACCAGATACTAATGATTTGGCGACTTGCCGTTGTCTTGGCCTTGCATCTGGCATTATCTCAAGAGGCCATCGGATCTAGTGTATCGTGTATCGAGAAAAGACAGAAAAGACAGACTAAGGGTTTGGAAAACTCGCGAAAGGATGTTCACGATAGACCTACATGGCGACCGAATAACAAGTCCCTTGGGCACACAGACAATACCTCCTAGATTCCATCTTCGACCGCGCAGCCCGACTCAGAAAAGTCAATTGAGTCGCGCAAGCGTCGAAAAGGCAAGTAGTCGAGCAAGATGAGCAAGATGAGATGCCCCCGGAGACGATCAGAATCACGGCGAAATCTTCAGTGCCGACGCGTGAGGTGGTTGTGTCGATCCATCTCCAGAGTGCGACAGGTGTCCGAGGCGCACGACTCGTAAGGCAGCCTCGGCCGGAACATAAGATTCATGGCAGCTGTCTACCGATAAGTCTCTTCTTTAGTCAGGAGAAGATTCGATGCAAGAAGGCCCAAATATGCAAGATCGAACGTAAACTGGTTCCTGGGACGCAGGAGCGTTGGAGGTGGGTTGTAGATCGGCAGTGGTTGTGGTTGCTGCCCAACATTTCGGCTCTCGACCGCCGATCTTGACCGCTTTGACGACGTGCTTCTACATGTAGTTTACGACATTGATAACGAACGTACCGAGGTCTTACATACTTGCGAGCGTTGGTTGGTACTTTGAAGCGATTGAACTCAGCCCATCTCGAGCCCATCAACGTTAAGGACGATATGAACTTCGACAAGCAATGATGAGACCGCCCGTCGCCGGATGCGACACACTCTCAGCTGCCAGATTACAGGTCCAGGTGTTGTATTAGCCAGACTACAACCTCGATTTAAGCAGTCGACGAGGTGCAACCGTGCTATCAACCGACCCGTACAGAGGCATCGATCCAGGTGTCGTTGCGAAAGCTTCTTCGATGATCTTCAAGCCCGCGTCGAGCTCTTCATCCGTTGTGGTCAAAGGTGGCGCAATGCGGAAGACACCGCCGAAAGATGCTATCGTCGCCAATTGCGCCCAAACACCCAGCTCAGTCATCTTCTGACCGATCGCATTGCCTAGTTCAGGTGCGCCTTCTTTGGTTGAGCGGTCTGCGACAATCTCGACTCCAGCCATGAGTCCTCTGCCCCGGACATCACCTATGCAGCCGTAACGAGCTTTCAACTGTTGGAGACCTGCTTGCAGCTTGTCGCCGAGCACTCGAGACCGTTCAACGAGGCCCTCTCGGACGACGATCTCAAGCACTTTATCTCCCACCGCCGCCGGCAGTGGATCGTTGACGTGTGTGGTGTAGAACAGGAAGCCGTTAGCCTTGCTGAACTCCGCGATGTCATTACTCGTCACGACCGCACTTAGAGGGATGCCATTGCCGAGCGTTTTCGACAAGGTCAAGATGTCAGGTACCGTGCCCTCGTCCTCCGCGAAATGCTGGAAGGCGAACATGTCGCCAGCTCGTCCGATACCAGTTTGAGCCTCGTCAATGACGAGAAGCATGCCACGCTTCTCGCAGTGCTGCTTGATAGCCTTGATGTACCCAGGCGGAAGGACGAGCATGCCACCAGAAGATAGAATCGGCTCTAGGATAACTGCTGCTAACGAGCCGCACGACTGTCGATCGATCATGTCGAAGCCGTAATCGAGTTCTGTACGCCAGTCGTACGAGCAATCCGCATGCCGAAAGATCGAGCGATAGGTGTTAGGGGTCGGGAGTGCAAAGTTTCCTACGGCATTGGGGCCATACCCACTACGACCAGCATGATACTGAGCCGCGATAGCAGTGCCGGTCATACCATGCCAGCTGGCAGCTAGACCCACGATCTCGAACTTGCCAGTATAGAACTTGGCGAGTCGGATGGCAGCCTCATTGCTTTCTCCACCAGTGCTCAGGAAGAATGCCTTGTCGAGCCCCGGCGGTGTCAACGAGGTCAGGCGGGTGGCGAGTCTCACAACCGGTGGACTGAGCATACCAGAGAATAAGTGATCACAGCCCGCAGCGTGTTCACTGATCGTCTGCACGATCTCGGGGTGGCCGTGACCGATGAGGCATGACATCTGTCCCGAAGTCCAGTCGAGCATTCGATGTCCAGATGCTGTCGTGATTGTCTGTCCTTTGGCATGGACGATGATTTCGGAGAACCATTGTGTACCGTAATGCAGGAGAGATGCTTCTGCTTGACGGTGAAGCTGTTCCGTATCAACGTCATCGTAAAGCATTTTTGAGGCAGGCATATATGCTCGAGCAAGCTGATGTTTCTTGACTCCCCTGGGAAACAGAATCTCCAGCGAGCTTTGCGTTCCGATAAAGGGTTGAATCTGCAATTTGAACGCGGATTATCAAGACAGTTTGAGTTGATGTGGCAGGCGTTCCTATAGTCTGCAATCGCCGCACTATCGTAGGTCGCAGACCGTGTAAACGACGTACATGTACAACTCACCTTTCCGGCAAGTGGAGAACATCTGACGCCAAGCAATCGAGCTCCAAGGTAGACCTCTCCATCGTTCTTGTTTCTTGCTACACCTTAGCTGAGGACTGTTATGTTCATAGTAATCCGATCATGCTGAACCAGATATAACGCCCTCGAGTGACCGGTAAAACAAACTCAGCTCTCACAATCTCACCGTTATACTCATACATCCACTGCATACCAGCTTCCGGCCCCGCCCACTTGAACATAGCCCACATGAGCCACTCTTTGGCTGCTTGCTCGTAGAAGTGCGGACTGGACTTCCGCAATGTACCGTTCTTCGATGTGAAGTCGATGACTTTGGCCACCCGTGCTTGACGATGGCTATTCCATCGCGCTGTCAATGTTGATAAGGGTGCGGGATCGCCATTTGGTAGTGGCACGAGCGCTTCTGCGATGGTGTAGGCGAGTGTTTCGGCGTCTTCGAGAGCCATGGCCGCACCTTGGCCGCCGGTAGGAGGGATTGCATGAGCTGCGTCGCCAATCAAGAATACACGACTCGACTTGGATGCCCACTGGTGAAGGTGTGGCGCGGAGAAGGAGCTGGCTGTATTGTGAGTGCGGATTACAGAAGCTTGTTACGATGGTACTCACGGCCAGCTTGTCAGGCTCTCGGGTGGCGTCTGATCGCAGAGTGCCTGTACGAACGCCGGCCACACGCTGTCCTTCTTCACAAAGCGATCTGTGAGCATCTTCTTCAGCTCGTCCTTGTTCTCGCCGAGGGCAGCCCATTGCTCCTGGGTCCGGTCTTTTTCTTCGATAGTAGCGAAGTATCCGACTTCGTCTCCGCTGTAGCTGGCTGGCATGACTGCAAAAGAGCCAGAGTGACCGAATAGTATCGCAGGAAGGCCGAAAGCATGATCGATCTCTCCAAGCTCTGTAGCCATGACGGTACCCATGACACCCATCAGACCCGAGAATGCAGGTGCTTCGGCTTCTGTGCAAGATAGTTGCGTATCTTGGAATGAATCCCATCAGCTCCGACCAGGAAGTCTGCTGTCGCCGTCTCGCCGTCCGAGAAGGTAGCTATAACTCCTCGCCCTTCCTCACTCACCCAAGTGCATTTCTTTCCGTAGTGAATCGGTACACCACTCTCCTTGCACTGTTGCCTCAGTGCATCGCGTACAATGGTACGATGGATGCGAAGCGCCTGGTAGTGGTAGACCTTCTGCGATCCGTTCAGAAATGCTCCGAGGGTATGGCCAGCGCCGTTGGTGAAGTTCAGCTCTTCGTAGTTGTTGCCTTTGGTCCGGATCATCTCATAAATTCCAACGTCACGATCCAGTACTCGAAGAGCATTAGGCGCCAACGCGATGTTGCCGCCTGATGTGTACTCCTCTGTCCTTGTTCCGTAGATGGTTGGTGCAATACCGCGTGTTTGCAGGCTGAGCGCTACAGCCATACCCTGGAATCATCAGCACCATTCGAGCTTAACGACTAGGAACATACCGCGAAGCCTCCTCCGATGATTGCTGCTGTGGCCATGGTTAGGTCGATGTCCTCAGCTGTATGGTCTTCGCAGAGCGACTTTTGCTATGTCTCATACAAATATCTGAACGGGAGATGAAGAGATATATGTTGGACTGTTTTCAGTCAATATATACTTAGCTTTAGCTGGCAAACTGTGAAGACCCGATCGGACTGATCAGTTAGACCTAGCATTGGGCGGGAATAATGAGTCGACGAGAGTCCGTTGCTATGAACAGCTTTTTCAAATCCAGCAAGTCAAATTCATCCGCAACGGATGAAAAACGCAATGCCTGATTCACGATGTATCGTGACTGTTGGCGCTGATCTCTTCCTGGCAAGGCCCAGAGTGATGACATTTGCCTTTCGGAGCCAGATTTTCGGACCCGAAACGCTCAATGTGAAGCCGACAGTGAGCCGTCCGAGTCGTTCATACCTTCCACAGTAAACTCAAATTGTCGCAATATCTCCAGCGCGCGAGTGGCGTCGTAGGAAAGCCGTCCGTTCGCAACAGGAATGGACCAGTCCAGTCATGTCGCTATCGGACCCAGGTTCAGCAACACCGATAGGTGGTGGTCCTGCGTTTCAAGCCATATATAGGAAACTACAGCTGCTGTTCTCCTCTGGTCCGCAACGCAACAAAGCAACGCACCAACACACACACCCCAACGTGAGACGAACACGAACACGAAAACGAACACGGAAAGCTCAGCTTCCAGCGACCCACTCACCTATACCATGAACATTACCACAGCAAACGCAATCTTCAAGGCTGGCGCCGTAGCCTTCGCCAGCGCTCTCATGAAAATCGGCATAGACTCGCTTACATCGGCGACATCCACGGCTAATTTCGGCTTGCCAGCTCAAGCGTCAGAGACTCTGAACTACATCCCAGTATTCGGCATTCGAGATCTCGGCTTCGGTGCTGGCATTGTCGCACTCCTGGCCGCTGAATATGGAGGCATCATTCCGGCTGATGGCGGTCGCGCTGCATCGATCGTAATAGCGGCAGGCGCGTGTGTTGGGCTTGGGGATAGTGTGATTGTGAGGCTGGCGGGAGGGGAGGGCGCTCTGGGTCATCGTGTCGGTGCTTCGCTGATGGCATTGACAGCATGTGGTATCTGGGCGACGGCAGGATCGTGAAGCAGGAATCGTTTGGGGTCGTTGAATTGTCTAATCCAAGCATAGTCGACGTACAAAGTCGCTCCCTTTGGCGTAAACGTGTTGCTTTCCCCGCCATTGGCTTGCTGCAAAGTCTTGTCAGTGCTCGACACACTACATAGAAGCGCGCAGGAGCATGCTCGCTCGGTACAAAGGATTCGTCTTGTACATAGACGCAATGTTGGAAATACGGCTTTGAAATGAAAGGTGATTCTCCTCAACCCCTGCAAGTCCAAACACGAGGTCAAAGCATGTGCGTCTGTACCTTACACATGGATCTTCGGGCACAAGCGAACGTGTGCAGGAAGATTTGTACCCAGAGCATGGAGAAGAGCGAGGTGGATGCGGACAAATGGTTGCAATGGCCCACACTGACCGGCACGTCAGCGATGTGTACCAATATCAATCTAATCCTATGAGCGGCGCTTTGCTTCAGAATTTGTATCGAGCCAACGGACCTCTCGAGACCGATTCGAGAGGATTCAACTGCTAACCTCAGAGCCAGTCCCTTCACCACGACAATCCTGGATAGCCTTCTCAAGACCAGCGCTTCGTTCGCCGGTAATGGTATCCACCATGTTGCCATCCTTGAAGATGTGAAACGCAGGCATCTGATGAATGCCCAGTTCGTTGACAACTTCGTCCGCTTCATCCGTATTGTACGCGTAGAACCGGACATCGGGATATCGTTGATTCATCTACCGAGTCGTCAGTAACAGGATCCTGCCAACCACCGGACGGTGATTCTGTCTCTTACCTCGTCAACAACAGGCTCCATGGATTTACAATGGGTGCACCAAGTAGCGTAGCCTTCCAGCACAGCGATACCATCGCAACTGATGGCCTGCTTGTACTGGCTGAAGTCTTTGATTTGTTCCATGTCGAGTTGAGTGGGTTTGTGTATTTTGGTAGCTGAATGTAGGTGATGTATCACATCATCTCTGTTGGTCGAACAACATCATATATATGTATACGCTCTACGTCTTGTGCTCCGACCGCACAGCATGACACCTCGCGAGAATGTGGTGTGAGAGGTGGCATGGTTCGTGACAAGTACTGTGCTAGGCTCTTCCATAGTGCCACTTGTGCACGCAATAGGTGACCGCAATGGTTGTCTACTCAGGGAAAGAGTCCTACCCGGACCGCTATTTCGGATGGAGCACTATACTACGTACATGTATGCTCCGTAGCGATGTCAACATCGGTGAGACCGGCCGGTTCCGCTGTCACGCCACTTGTCTCGTCATCAATCCCACACTTATCCCCGCCGCTTCTCTTCTTCCTCATCCCCCGAAAGCGACGTGACGATAGTTTCTGTAAGCAGACATCCGAGCCGCCTGCGTGTTCGAACCACTGGCTCTGGGTAAGCAGGTACAGCGATACCATGTACTTCCCAGGCGTGTAACTACAATAGCTCGGCCAGAGCCTCTTCGACCGCCGCAGTCCGTCTCGCTACATATTCTGGTGCCACATATCTGGTGACACGTTTTCCTATCCTTCGCAAAAGACTGGGATCCGAGTACATTGTGGCTGCAACATGTGACAGGCCTGTATGTCTCCCGATCATCAGGTGGTCGATCAGAAGGAAGGGCAGAGAATCGATAATGCGGCTATAAGAGCAGTGCGCAACGTCTCTCAATATTCTTCACTTCACACTCAAAGCATCCAATCAAGGCTATCTACTCAACCATCAACAAGAACTTTCCGAGTCCCAAAACCTCGCAATCTACCAGATTCCACCCATGGCTGGACTCTCCTACTTCCCGTGTGACCTGCCGGAGGCCCCGTATCCAAGGGCTGATCATATCCATGAACGGCTGCACCAGGTACGTCAAGTATGAAGTCTTACTCTTACTCACGGCACAACTGACGCTTGGGTTGTTTGTCCATAGCATCACTCGCTATGGCGATACATGGCAGCCAAACAGGCGGACCAGAGGAAGATACCCAACCATCCTGATGTCGATTTGATCGACGAGGTCACTGGCTATGTCATCCAAGTGGAGGTGCCCGGCATCAAAGACGTCAACAACATCAAATGCCAGTGGACCAGCTCGACCCAGCTCATTGTCACTGGCGACAATACGCCGCCGGAGAAGACTGAAGGCACTAGTGGTAACGCAACAAAGGAGGACAAAAGTACCAAGGATCTCTGGTATCACTCGGGCAATCATGGGCTTTTGGAATTCGCACCACGCTCCATCATCGCGGAGAGGAGGATGGGCATGTTCAGACGTGACTTTTCGTTCGCTCCGGACACCGTTGATATCGAGAAGATGACCGCGAAGCTTGAGGGGGGACTGCTCTCGCTCGTCGTCCCGAAGAGGTCGCATCATATCCCGAAGGGTAACGGCACGGTCAAGATCGAGCAAGTTGATTGAACGAGGAAGTGGAGAGAGTTCGAGTAGGGCTTGTTGATGGTTGTGTTGCCAGTACTTAATGTCTCGGCCGGCGTTTATATGCTGAATCTTATGTTTATCACACAAACCTCTCATGAAGGTTATGCATCTCCTTACCACAGAGTCTTCCAGAACAATTCCTTGGTCTCCATCAATCCCTGGGCCCGAGTAGAAGCTAGGAAAAACTCTATACACCACTTCTTATTTGCACTCCAGTCAAGGTTGGCATGATTACTCAACTGCACCATGTTCGGTACCTTACTCTGCATCTCTTGAGTCATTGTACCGTGACAACGAACACCAACGATCGATTCCCGTGGTCCCGGAGCTTCTTTGCTTACTACGTTGTACAGTACCATGTACTGACTACTCGCATCCCCTGTCTGCGAGATCGGCGAGCTTCAGCCCAACAACCGGGCAAATTCTTGAGGCTCCTTTTACTGCGCTTAGACCAGACATGACCAGTGGCGTGACCCTAAGCTGATGCGAAAGTCATGGAGTCCTTGAGGACACAACAGATCCATGTACGCAGGGTGACCATGTCCGACCATGAGATCAGTCTCGAGATCACTCAATCGAGCAGTCAGACAAGAAAACGATCACAGCTTGACTGATGGCACCCACAGCATTTGCGGCCGCAGACCGGACTCCTGGACTGGGTACTAAAGGCGCGGAATGACCGTCATGTTCTTTGCCATAACAAGCCCACGCATCACCTGACTCAAAACCCAACATGTCGTCCTTGCTACACACTCGGTCGGGCACGCCCTTGACCTGCGGCGAGCCAAGCAAGTTTGACCTCCACAAGTCTCTCGCGGCGTTCGATGCACCTGTCGATTCTGAGGTTGACCGCCTGGACACTACTCCAACTCTTCCGAACACATCGAATCTTGAATCTGCACACGCCCGCACGGCATTGAATACCACGGATCAGGTCAATGGCGTGGTAGAAGATATCAGAGAGGTTGTCCCGGCACTATGGGGCTCGGAACATGCGAGTGGTATGTTTACTCCCGTCATGCTAAGCGTTGCAAACCAGCTGACCAACGAATGTAGTCCATCCTTCAGGGATGGAATCTCAACCAAGCGACTGCGACAAACCAGCACGAGTTGTTCTCGACCACCTACCTGCGCTTCCAGAAAGCATCGAGGAGCAGTGGGAATCGATCTTGCCCGGCGTGCACCCATCGCTAGCAAGTGTGCACTGTCCAGTGGTAGGTCAGTGTTCGTCGTGCCAACAAACGCTCAAGTGGGAGTACCAGCCCCTGCATCGTAACGGCCATCGACTGTTGACCGAGTATCAACGGGACTGTGGCTGTCACAACGAGCCAGATAATGGGGTCCACAGCGAAGGAAAGACTTATAAGGTCAATCGCGGATCGTGGTGAAGGGCGTAGAATCTAGCAATATTCTGAAGTTAATGTGTCTCGGGTAGATGACAGCAGTACATTGACAGTAACAATTGAAAATTTCGCACCGGTCGAGACATGTGATGCACCACTTATCGCGAACGCTATTCTTCACAAATAACCGACAGCAGCAACGACATTGCGAATTGTACAAGGTACAGACATACATCCATCCCGATGCTCATCAGTCATTTCCTCGATGTGCCCTGTACGATTCATAGCCACCATCCAGGTTAGCCACCATGAAGCCAAGCTGGGTCAAGATCCTGTACGCCAGGTAGCCGCGGTACCCATCCTGGCAGTACACCAGAATGCCACGGTCGAAGTCAAGGTGATGATGCTTCTGTCGCAGTTCCGTAAGTGGGTAATTCATTGCGCCGGGAAGATGTCCATGGAGATGCTCAGCCGGATTGCGAACATCTACCACTTGATGAGTGTCCAGCAACCCAGCTACGTCTCTAGCGTGCATAATCTTGACGTCTCCACGGACGACGTTACTACCAACGAATCCAGCCATATTGACAGGATCTTTGGCAGAGCTGTAGGGTGGGGCGTACGCCAGCTCCAGATGTTCCAGATCGTGGACCCTCATACATGCTAGTATCGCGGTCAAAAGGACATCGATGCGCTTGTCAACGCCAGACTTGCCTACGATCTGCGCACCAAGCAGCTGCCCTTGATCCGGAGTGAAGGTGACTCTCAAAGTCATTGGTGCTGCTCCAGGATAGTATGATGCGTGGTCATAAGGATGGATGGTAATCCACTGCACTGGACTGCCTAGTCTCTGGAGCTCGGTCACGGACAGACCTGTGGACGCGATGGTCAGATCGAAGACTTTGCAGACCCACGTTCCGATACTGCCTCGATATCGATGCGACTGGCCCAGCATATGGTTCGCTGCGCAACGTCCCTGTCGGCTCGCGGGTCCGGCGTGGGCCATCACGGTGGTGTCAAGGCTGACGATGTTCATAGTCTCGACCATATCGCCAACAGCGTAGATGTCCGGATCGGATATTTGCATGTACTCGTTGATCGTTACGCCCTTCGTTCCTAACTCCAGTCCCACTGCTGCTGCCAAAGATGTCCTCGGTTGTGCGCCCACACACAATACCACGAAATCAACGTGCACGCTGCCGCCGTTGGTTGTATCGACGGCCACCTTCGAGACTGTCTCCAGATGCTTCTTGTCATTCTGGTGAATGCGAGTAACTTTAGAGCCCAGTAGTAATTTCACATTGTGTCGCTGCAGCTCATCGTGGATCGCCTGCGCGATGTCGGCGTCCATAGGCGCGAACACATGCGGTAGTTGTTCAATAACAGTAGCCTGCAATCCAAGGCATTGTAAGTTCTCAGCGGCTTCGAATCCAATGAATCCGCCCCCGATCACGGCCGCCTTCTGGCACTCGTTGACTTTGATGAATTGCCTGATAGCCTTCATGTCGTCGATCGTTCGCAGTGTAAAGACCTGATGCAAGTGTATCCCTTCAACGGGCACTCGAAGTGCCTCAGCGCCTTGAGCGAGGACAAGTGTCCTAGCTAAAGACCTGGAGTTCGTGTTGGCCTTCGACGCGGACAGTAACATCTTTCGTCGCTCTGTCCACGGTGACGACCTCGGAATTGACGTATACATCGATATTGAAACGCTGCTTGAAGCTTTGCGGTGTCTGCACGACCAGGGCTAAGTCGTCCTTGATGATATGGCCAAGGGCGTATGGTACTCCGCAGCTGGCGTAGCTGACGAATGGGCCTTGTTCGAACACGGTGATTTGAGCATGCTCGCTAAGACGGCGTGCACGAGTGGCAGCCGACATGCCACCGGCGACGCCGCCCACGACAATGATGCGTAACGGATTCTCGAGAACCATGACTCGGGTCAAAGTAAGCGTATAGTGCTCGGATGTCGACAGAGCCAGCATGGGCTCAGCCATCGCCTATATAGAATTTCAATATGACACTTCAAGCAGTTGTTCGTCTGCCGTCTTCGATGGCCTGAGAGGTGGCGTGTCTAGTGGCGAGGTAAGGGACACCATCTTCCACCTACCTCGCACGAGACTTAGGCACTGAGTAGTTACCGGCTTGGTACCATTCCTTCACTAAGTGTGGGCGCAAAGAATGCGATCGCAAGGAGGTAGACATGAGCTTGAATGCGGACATATTCTTTGATAAGAGCTATCGGGTGATTGAAATGCTCCAAGACATTGATACTCATCCTGCGCCGCATCTACGCAGTGTAGCTCCTCCAGGCGCGAATTGAAAACCTTCTGTCGCTTCCGTCGATCGAGAAGAAGATTACACCGGCCCTGCTGCCAGGAGCTGCAGTGGAATTGCTTGTTGCTGCACATGTAGCTTTTGCCGTAGTGAGACGAGCTGCTTCGGTTTCTGGCTCTTGATGTCTGCTCCAGCTGGTAGCCTGGCGACCTCGGATTTCACGTACACTCCATTCCTGTAGTCTGACAGTGCCTCGACCGCAAACGGCCAGCCGAAGAACAGAGCCATCGCTGGAAAGAACAGGACCGCCGTTCGAAGGTTACGCCGTCCATAGACAGTCCAGGGTACACTGTGCGGTTTGTAGATGGCCGATTTGCGTTCAAAGGGATGCGGCTCCCTGAAGGCTTCGCGGATGTTGTTGAGCGATTTTCGTGCCCATATTGCTTCGGGTAGCTATGTGAGTATTTAGTAAGTGCTCAGTAACAATCTTGTCGTTCTGATCGAACACGTCCAGTGCGTGAACAATGCTCTGGCAGGCGACGCTGCTTACCTCCAGTGGCTGTGATGCGTGGTGAGTGGTCGTGGTCATTGCGATGGGCCTGCTGCTTGGTGACTTGTTGTGTAGTCTTGAGGTCTAGTGATGACGGCAGAAGATGTTGTCGTTCAGGTGATGTTTAGGTACGAAGAAAGAAACTCTGTACTACGATGTCCAGCTTTATATGGAAGCACACTTAGCCGCACCATGGCCGCCGCGGCGAAGTCCATCGCGAGAGTGATTTGTATACCAGTAGCGTTCATGCTCTAATCATTGTAGATGGATCTCTTGATGTATCAGGAGGTTTCGTGTGAGGTCGGGTTCGATGCTGACGCCGCCGGAAGTCTAGGCGCGGGCCGGCGGCCGGCTTACACATGTGGCTAGCGTGGCACTAGGGGCAGCCCTTGTTGCGGGAATACAACCAGGCAAGATCTTCCTGCATCACACCACTTCTTGAACGCCGTTCTCGCAGGTGCAGCTTGCGGAAACGATGTCTCCATTCCCTGATTCCCTGCGCGATAGCACTGGCGCTTAAAAGACTGAGCACGACTGCCATTGCGTGGTTGCACTGGCGATGCCGCGTATGGGACAGGTGATGTCTCTCGCCACCATTGGCTTCGGTTGTGCCTCTTGTTATATGAAAGGCCGCATATAAGTCATAACACCATATTGCATTCCCCACCACTCTAAACCCTTGAGCAACCACTTACTACACCAAAGAGAATTCAAGAAACCGCCATTATGTCAATCCCTGAGAACGTCCGCCGTCAGTTCAGCACAATGTTCGTCACCCAGCCTCCCTACGCCTATGAAGGAGCCGGAAGAACACTGGACCCGGCAGTGTGTGGTCTCCGAGTCCCTCATCCTACCCACAATGTCTACGACAGGTTGCCGAGCCCTGTTATCGGCAGCACCCTCCACAACAAATCCGCCGATCCGACGACCACTCAACAATGGCGCGAGTATCCGACTATCTTCCCACCAACAATGCGGAGTCACAACGAACCTTATGCGAGCCTCAGAAGCTGGCGACGATCGCAGCCACAATCACTGTCTATCGATATCCACGGCCCAATGCACATCGACATTACTGGTGGGGTAGCTAGTGTCCCAGGACTGGCACACGATGACGATTCTGAGGGCGCCGTCTCGGAGGCAGAGACACCGGGCGACGAGCGCACTGCAAGTGACTGCTTTGTCAAAGCCAGCCCCCGGGCTAAGACTGTTTGTCCAAGATGTCATGATGAGCCCGGCTGGGTTTTTATCGATGCGGTAGATCACGGAGAGCATGTTATGCACATGCAGCGTGTGCTGTGTCCGTGCAAGGGCGCAAAAGTATCAGCGCAGCCCTATCGAGCAGGTGGAGGAACATTGTTAGGGGTGGTCGACGAGAAATGAATGCGGATCAGCGGGCTGCTGGCGCCATTATGTGATGCAAAGCATTAAACAGCTTCCAGATCTTTTTCTGTTTACATGTCATGAGTGATCGGCGGTTGAACTTCATCACAAAGGATGGAGCTCATTGCAGATCAGCGGCCTTTTGTACACAGGCGGTAGTCGAAAGCATGTCCAATTGAGACATCGCATCTCCGCGTACAGGATATTGCCGAGAAACAGCCATGTCCATAACCAGCTATGGATGCAGAGATCTCTAGGTTGAGCGTGTGCTTGTGGACCGCTAGACTCGAATGTCATCTCAAAGGTCAGCATTGCGATGTCATGAATGTAATTTACGGCTGTCCTTGCGAAGGCATGTCGCGTGGAGTGAGCAGTCTCGGGGAATAAGCTCCAGTGCGTGACTAGTCACTCCACCAGGAATCGTTGCACCAGGCTCGCCACCATCAGACAATGGCGTTGGCATTGGCAACGTGGCCCAGTCAGCACTCCGAGACGCAGCACGAGTCGAAGATAACAGCATATCAATCAAAACACTCGGAGTGCCTAAGAAAGCTTGCTCGCAACATCATAAACACTCCCACAACCATTTCACGCAACCACGATGAAGCCAATCGACGCCAAGCCTCATCGCATCCATACAGCACATGCTTGCGAGCGCTGTCGCTTTCGCAAATCGAGGTGCGATGGGGGCAGCCCATGTCTATTGTGCGTCAGAATGGATGCAGTGTGTCGATATGGGTGAGTTACCCAGGCACGACCTAGTTGAGCATGAACGTGAAGCTGATGCATCTAACAGCAAGAGAAAGCCTACCACGAAACGAGTAATCAGCCAGCAGCATGTCGAGCTACTTGAGTCGCAACTGGCGCTCCTCGTACCCGCCGTACACGAGCTACACTGCCGCCTGAGCCTCGCCGACGAAACGTATGATGTACAGTCGCAAAACCCTGAGGGCCGACGGTCGATCCACGATATTGTAACTTCTCTTAAGCTGCCGGACGAACGATCCCGATGCCTCGACTCGGTGGAAAACCCCATGCCCGCCAATACTCAGCCTCGTAGCACTCACAATGCGAGCAACTACCCTGAGAGCCCAGAAGACACGGAAGATGAGTCTTCATTCCCGGGAACGGCGTTGTGGGATGACTTCAGCGAGACCATGACAGACTCACAACCACGCACGCCAACACAGGTATGGCACACACCACCGATGCCCGCACAGTATCTCGGACCTTCGCCGGTGCGCACTTGCGTATCAGTACAGACGCCTCCATGGTCCATGGGAACACCAAGGCATGCTGCCCAGGCAGCGGAAGTCTCGTATCCAAACAATGACCAGTGGCACGCTATTGGCACGACGGACTCATCAGTGGCACTGCCATTCTACGGTACACGAAATGGCCGGCTCGAGATGGGAGGGGCAGTTATCGACGACTGGCTTTCGAGTGCCGATCCATGGTTGGACGCATGGTCGGCACAGTCACGTTTCTGTTGACGTCGCAGGAAGCGTATGCTGTGATGTGACCAACCATTGCCGGAACCACTCTGACTCTGCTGGTGGGTAACTCTCGAGGGGGAGGGATTTTGACATTTGGCTTTGACTCTGCGGAGCATTGAATGATAGACCAGTATACTGTTGACTACGTCACTCATAAATTGCAGACCCCACAAGTAATCCTGCAACCCTGTTGTCTATTACACCTTGATGGCCTTGCCAACCCGTAGCGTGTGGACCATTCTATCCTTTCCCAACCCGTGGACTCCGGCGCGGAACCTCAGCAAGAACATCAATCATCCACTCCACATTACAGTACAGTCGCGGTCCGGTTCCTCGTCAAGCCTGTGGTCGCTCGTCGGGAGTGATATTGAGCTGCAAGGAGCTGAGATACTGGAGGATGGAGCAGTCGTCGCACTTGACGAGTTTTTGCAGACCGGCAACTTGCTCCTGCAGTTTGGCGTTGTGTCTGAGCATGCGTGCTTTCTCCGACTCCAAGGCCTTGATATGAGCGGTGCCTGCGCAGATTATGTCGGCTTTCGACGGCGGTCGCAGTGGCACGGAGCTGTCTTCCACGTCGGCTTCGTCGACATCTTCTCTGACGGACGGGACAACGAGTCGAAGAGCATCGATCTGGCCGTTGAGATGGTTGCGATAGCGTCGTTCAACTAAGTTGTGCGGCAGCCGGTGACGTCCTTTGGGTTCCTTCGGAGCTGGGGCGTAAGGCTTTGCATCGGTCATCTGTTTTTCGAGCATTGGTGGTATTTCTTCAATGGGAGAAGACATGTTGCCCCCGTCCTGGAGTGTTCCAAGAGCATCGCAGGGTTCGTCGGCGGTCCCAACTTTCGTACAACAAGCTGATGCCCAGCATTGCACGGGGATTTGATTCAGCGGCTGGGGTGGCGCGATCGGACACGTGTGCTGCTGGTAATCCCGCGATGGCTGAGGCCGGGTAGCGGTTTGCTGATTACGGTTGGCCGCTAGACCTGCTTGGAGGTTCGTCGTCCCTGGGAAAGACCAGACGTCGGAGCAGTCCTCCGAGGTGGCTTGGGAGAAGTCATGCTGCTGCGGCTGCCATGCCGTCATGGCCTCGTAAGTTGACATGCTGCTGTATGGACGGTGAAGGGGCTGCGATCCGAAGCTTTAGTGGAGTGTCCTTGCGATCGGAGGAGAGTGTGAGGTATCAGGAGCTCCGTGGCAGCAAGCTACTATAACCTCACGCGATGCCCGTCTCCGCGTGCGCAGCACCTTGCACAAATCGCCAGATTGATCAGCCTTGGCGGCGTTGTCGGGCATCTTCGAGCAGCCTCGACCGTGTAGCTGGTTCGAGACGACGCCCCAAGTAACGGACGTCTTCGTCGCGGTCCATCCCGTGTAACACCTGTAATTTTGACAGTCGATCATTCCATCAATCTACGACCGAATCCATCAATTCCAGTTTTGATAGGCCACCGTCGACTGCTCTTCGATATGAAATCGATATTGATCATCAATGTCAAAATTGTATATGTCGAAAACAACTGAGGTCGTGCTTGAATCCACCCTTGCTTCGATCTAGACACCTTGGCAGGTTGCTGCTCCAACGCCGATCCGACCCGGAACGTTGAAGAAGGAGCCTCGTCCGTACCGTTGTCATCACCTCTCAACCAAAGCGGCATCGGCGAGGTACAGATTGGTGCTCATCCATCATCACGCCACCGGAGTCCGAGACCGAAGCAACCACGTGGCCACCGCAATACCCGTTTATACAGTACTCGTCGAGGCCCTCTCGCTCGGGAGAACTCCTACCGTATGATTCTGGAACATCGGCGGTTTGCTACGTGAAAGACACGGCTGTTTATTCTTGTATGTCCAGGCTTCCAAGCGACCGTCCGGGACACGTGAAGAACGAGAACGCACGGCGGTTCGCGGACCGTCCACTCGTCCGCAACGATGTCGTGACAGCCAGATCGAGCTCCCACCGGTGGACCTGTCCTCAGTACTACTTCGCCTTCTGGCCGTGCTTGTGGAACTTGCTACTTTGGATCTCATGGAAGACACTCACAGTCTACCTCTTGCTCGCGCCCTGGAAGTCCCCGGGTCCAATTGTTCATGGATTGCCCTTACCCTCCTGGATCGTGACAAGGGGTGGCATGATCCGTCATACCACTGGTAGGTCGAGCTTCACGTGTCAAGTCTAATTACCGGATCATGCGCCGTAGGTTACTTGCTACGGCACGCAATGACCAAGGCACCACGAGGTAAGTCCTATATATATGCTCTCTTGCTTGTACAGACTAGCTATTGTCTTTACCCTTTGATCAACTCCGTCATCTGTTGTGCCAAACATCATCAACCTATACACAGCTATACTCCACTTTACTACACCACAAGAGACACCTTCGTGGAAGTGTATATCTTATCTAGGCCTTATCGACACCATGATC
This sequence comes from Extremus antarcticus, assembly GCA_033117895.1. Lineage (NCBI taxonomy): Eukaryota > Fungi > Ascomycota > Dothideomycetes > Mycosphaerellales > Extremaceae > Extremus > Extremus antarcticus. The sequence goes on from JAWDJX010000028.1 coordinate 186,634, forward strand.
TACGACGCATACAGCGATCCTACGACAGCCAGTACTACTTCCGAATCTCTGGTCAGCAGAAGTCCTGTAGCTCAGAAGACACATGTTCCATCCCGTGACGCTTTGGAAATTGGGCTTGCTCAATTGACGACGGAAGCGAGCTCCAAGCAACACGAGCACTCGCCAGAGAAGCTTGACGCCATCTCTCCAGTTGAGAGACTCAAGAAGGAAGAGTCTTACTTCCACGATATTGTGCCGACTACCTGGGAACTAGGCCATACTCATTGTACGTTGCCCTGAGGTCAAATCTTGCGACCATCCACTGACCCGAAACTATGTGAAGCAGCTCCGCCAAGCGGATCTCCGACTTCTCATCGAGACCGAAGATCGTCACTGTCTCATAGCAGTATTCCATCCGTTGAGAAGATCGAAGAAGTGAGTGTCACTTAGGACTGTAAAAGACCAAGATGCTTGTGACGGACATCCGACTTGTTTTTTCCTTTACGTGACGTGGAGGTACAGCGTAGGCGGGAATCATATCTGGTATCCTGATCTATAGATCTGTGTATTAAGAGCTCTTTACTCCGTACACCATGCTACCATAGGAAACCGCTGCCGCGTACCTGTCCCTCCAAATTCGTGGCGCTTCGGCGCGCGCTGTACGGCGGACTGAGTCGACCTAGAAGGACATGGAATTAAAATAGCTTGACTAGCACGGTGGCGTCGACAACGCTAGTTAGAGCTCTTTTTTTTGTAACTACGTAATGCGAATAGTCTGTACAACGCTCCCTTAGTCGTTACTGACTAGTCTAGATATAGTAATGTAGGCGAAGTAAGGAGAGGTAAATACGTACGTACAAATTCCATCTCATCTTCTAGAACGGGTAAGCTAGGCCCAATTTAAATTAAGGTTACGGCTAGTCACGGGTGGCGGACGCTAGACAAGCAAACCCTAGTCGCGTTAGCGAATTACGTACAAAGTTACAAGTTAGCTAATCCGCGACTAGGGTTTGCTTGTCTAGCGTCCGCTACCCGTGATTAGCCGTAACCTTAATTTAAATTGGGCCTAGCTTACCCGTTCCGCACTATAGGGATTGCAGATTGCGACGACGTATATAGCTACCTCTTATGGAATAGACACGAGTTATCGCTATACAATAGGCACTCTACTACTCCTTTTGATCTAGTATCACGCCGGTGACTTATAGCATATAATCCTTACGTTGTGGAGCCAATTACCATTCACTTTTAATTCCATGTCCTTTTGGGTCGACTTAGTCCGCCGTACGCTGCCGTGCCGCCCCGTAACAAAACAGAATTTTCTGAGACTCCACTCGTTCCCAGCTTTCGTCGCAACGGCCCACAGAAGTCAAGGGACAGATGCGACATCGACCACTAGCAATTCTGCAAAATTCACCTTACTTTTGTTCTTACCCACCATGACCACTTGACGCTGTGGGTTGGCAGCGTCGACGTTGAGGGTGGAGAGGAACATGCAGCATGCTGCACCCGTTCAACCGCTCACGCTCTTTCGTTGTCGGCGCTACACCCACTTATCACAGATGTCGACCATCGATGGGCTGGAACGTTGATGCAGGCCCTCATCATCAGGTAAAGGGCTTATAACCATGCCTTCTCGCCTTCTCGCCTTCTCGTGTCCTTTTCTCCCTTCCACGTCTATCAGTTGCAAAATTCTTACCACACTCCTTTGAGACAATAGTCTTTCAGTCTTTTCAAACGCACTTGTTCACTCTTTTAAGAATCGTCACTCTTTCGACAGAACACTATTCAGCCAGATCGGGTTTTCAACAGCAAAATCCATCATCATGAAGACCACATTCTTTATCGCTGCTGCGACAGCGTTCACCACAGTGAGCTCGCTCGCCATTCCGCCGGCGAAGCGCGACGGCGGCTCCATCTCGATCACGCCCCATGATTCCTACGGCTCCTCGATCGGAGTCCTCGGCTGCAAAATCAACGTCAATCGAGTAGCATACTGGCCTATGCAGCCGAGCTGCGATGGCATGTGTATGAAAGTCTCAGCAAACGGCCGCTCGACCACTCTCCTGCAAATCGACACCAGCGGTGGCGCATACGACATCTCATACGAGGCGTGGAACATCCTCAAGACTGGACAGTCCGCGACCACGGATCCAGTCGAGGGAGGAGGTTTCGCCGCGACGTACGAACGGGTCGATATGTCCCAGTGCGCCGACATCATCACCGAAAGCTCAGGAAAGCTCGCCTTCACGGCAGCCAACAGTATGAACTACATCGCGGGATGCCCAGCCAACTCATGGGTCGGTCGGAACTACGCTCTCTACAATATCGCAAACTCTGTATGCTCGCTGGGAGTGGATGAGCGCTGTACCCTGGACATGAGCGTCAGTAATCAGCCATCCTGCCCAAGCGGCCTTGGCTCCCAGAAGCCATTGGCGGGTGACCAGGTGATGAACATCATCTATGGAACGGGCGCGAAGCAGGTCGCGGCCTAGATGGGAGGGTATTTTTTGCAGTACAGCACAGACTGCTTACCCCCGGGTTGAAGGGTTTCAACTGCAGCACGGCACGCGCATGCCAGATTTTCATGTGTTAACGATTCACATACATATAGCCACGCCTTGATGACACATATACGAAATCATCTTTGAACTCGCGCTGACTGTCTCGTTTGCTCAGCTCTCGTATTCATGTAGGTCTCTGACCCCTGTGGTTGTAGCAGTGTTGCCCAAGTGTGAGACTCTGCTTGCGACATGATACGTTACAGCTCGGTCTCGCATTCATCTTGAAATGATGCTTCCTTCGACTCAACTTGCACCGCTGCGTGTTTGCTGTATTGGCCACAAATGACGCCAAAGTTTTATAATCCCACGTGCACAGCGCCTCCAGAAGTAGGCCAACATGGTCGATTCTATAATAAGACTACGCGTCCCCCACCACGCCCCTGGCGTGATCGACGTTTGATTAAACTACTGATACAAGGTTTAATCCTTCATACACAGACCTAGGTTCGACCTCACGTACCCGTCGAGCTGTGTTGCAGGCAATCGAAGAGTCTGTCATCAACAGTGGGAATCCTCGAAAGCTACCGCGCTGGTACAGCTTCGACACCTGACACAGCTTCCACCATCAAATACGAACGTTGTTGCGTCGATACGACGCTCGAGCCGCTGCAACGTGAAGGATTCGGCTTGAGCGTCATACCAACCCAGCTGAAACTATCAAGGATGTCGGCTCTATTGGGATCTCCCTTGCGTCTTGGCTGTGGCCTATGAGCCGCAAGTGCTCTAGTCACGAACAGCGCAACTCGGAAGGGCTATGTAGGGCTGCACATATAAGAAGAGGCTCACTGCCCGAACGAAGGCCCTGTATGCATTTCCTATCTGCATTTCATACTCATCAATGTCGTGTCTCCTCTAGCCAATCGATACTCCTGGTCCGAACATGCTCTCATCTACTTCAGTTCAGGCAGCAGTGCTGTCTGCCCTCCTCATCGGCGCTGGCGCCAGCCCCTTCAAGAGGCAAAACTATGAGCCTGCGTTCCAATATGACTTCGCGGATCCGTCTGTCATACAAGGGTGAGCATCGGGCATAATCGACGAGACGTCTACCCTCCGTGCTGATGAGGATTTCCAACAGTGGCGATGGCGAGTACTATGCATACGCAACAGCAGGGAACGGAGTCCAGATCCAGGTCGCTCGTTCCAGCAATGGTGTCAGCTGGGAGCTGCAGCAGGGTGTCGATGCGCTCGCTCCGGGCAGCATCAAATGGTCTCCTGCCGATAACCCGCAGGTCTGGGTACGTATCGAGTGTACTACCGCTGAAGCATTTGCACACCGACTAACACGTAGGATCACAACAGGCACCCGACGTCACTCCTGGTCCAGACGGAATTTATTGGATGTACTTCAGTGCGATAGCCTCCTCCACTGGCGATGCGGCCAAGCACTGCATCGGGTTTGCGACCGCGGACAACCCTATGGGACCTTTCACCCCAACGAGCGACGAGCCGTGGGTATGCGATACTGAATTCGGCGATATCGATCCGGATCAATTCCTCGACGACGACGGCACCCGCTGGGTCACCTGGAAAGTCGACGGCAACAGCGCCGGCAGCGACAGCACCCCGATCATGATCCAGCAAGTCGGAGATGACGGTTTTACCAAGATCGGCGATGCTACTCAGATTTTGGATAGAGATGACGCTGACGGACCGCTGGTCGAGGCGCCCTCCCTCGTGAAGAGCGATGGCACCTACTACTTGACCTTCAGCAGCAACATGTACAACACGGACCTGTACGACACTTCCTTCGCCACCGCTTCGAGCGTCACTGGACCGTACACAAAGGCACAGGCTCCCGATGCACCTATACTTGACTCATCAATAGGAGGCATGATTGGGCCAGGAGGTGCTGATATGTTCATCGTCCCCGGCCAGAACGCGGTCATCGTTTGGTACGTTTACAAGGGCTTATCTGAGCTGAGACATCGCTGACTCGTTCACTCTTCTCTTTAGGCATGGATGGGACTCAACCGACTACAAAGCGCGTTACTTGTATGCCTCAAGCTTCAATGCTGAGGACGGCAAGATTCAGATCTACTACGGATGATCTCGACTCAATTGTTGACCGCGATTGTGTAGCTGTACCAGATGAAGCAGACTTTTCCGCCATATTGTCAATCCGTCATTTCCAGCTTGTAGCCGCTCTCCAGCCCTGCTTTTCAGAGCTTTGTGTCATGAGCTCACCCACGTCTCCAACTTGCCCTTCCTTTCATGGATGACTGATGGCGTGATGCAGGTCCACCTCCACCTCAACTTCAATCTCGAGACGACGGTATGTCACAACTCGCTCAAGTACGGAATCGCAGCCATAGCACCGACCCGCTCCACAGACTTCGCAGCCGCGCCAGTTGCAAACTCCAATGCACCCTCGATGTCGAAATGTGCTGGATCGCCAACGTGCTGCGCTCTCCTCACTGCGTAGGCACCCACAAACGTGTCCCCAGCCGCCGTCGTATCCACCACCTTCACCTTCCGCGCGGGGATCCGACCAGACTGACCAGATGCCGTAGCATAAACAAGCCCTTCACCGCCAAGCGTAATGATGACTGCCTCTTTGACGCCCCATTTGAGGAAAGAAGCAGCAAGCTCTGCAGCTGGATGGCTCTTATGGACTGCTTTGGCAAGAAGCAATGTCTCAGTCTCGTTCATAATCAACGTATCGATATCCTGATACGACCAGTCCGGTAGCAGCTGTGCCGGCGCCGGGTTCAGAATAACATGTTTCCCGCCCTCACGAGCAAGATGCATATTTCGCAGCACCTGTTTTCCTTTATTAACACATCAATCCTCATCACCACCCGATAAAGCCCTTCACGGAACTCACCACCCCCAATGGCACCTCAAGCTGCATAACCACCACCCCCGCCTCCTGAGGCACCAAATCCCACCCCACCCCCTCCTCCCCAAACTCGTAATTAGCATTCGCAGTAAACAAAATCCGGTTCTCCCCCGAGGCTTCATCGACAATAATATTGCTCACGCCCGTCTTCTCCCCCTTCAGCATTCTCACGCCAGACGCATCGATGCCCTCCTTCTTGAGGCCGTCGAAGTAGTCTTTCCCGAAGATGTCGTCGCCTACTTTGCCCACCATGCGCACGAGGACATCTTTGGAGGCGAGACGGGCGCATGCGACGGCCTGGTTTGCCCCCTTTCCGCCCAGCCCTGTGTCGAAGGAAATTGCCGTCAGAGTCTCGCCAGGCTCTGGTATGCGCGGCGTCTGGGTAATGAAGTCGATGTTAAGGGACCCGATGACTGCTATTGTACGTTGGGGCATGATTATGGCGTGGATCTGTTATGTTCCTGGCAGCATGTTCACGGTTCGCGGTTTCTAAGTCGTGTTTGGTGTGGTGAATATTGTGAGGTGAACCAAGAGTCGGGATTTTCGAGGTGGCGAACCCGATCTTGAGCTATGAAGGTTACTACAGATCGCGTGCAACCCGGTTGACAGCTACGAGAACGCAGTAAGATAAGATATACATTCAGAAGACGCTTTATGCACGCCTCATTACGCTTCCCAGGCCGCGCCAACCTGATAAATTGAAAGCCATGCAGCCAGCGAGTGCTAACGCGCATCCATCATCAAAGCTTTCTACCAGCAAGAGCCCACGCCTATGATTATGTTCCCCCTCACGATCCACGCTCAACAGACCGTGCGGATGTTCTGAACGGCATGCCTTCGCCTTGTCTTCAGCGAGGACCAGGACCCGCCCCCACCCGATCGAGTAACAATTCGAAGCCCGGCTTGTCGGCTACCCCGAGTACATCGCTGATTGCCTGCTCCACATATGCCTGCGTGTGCCAGGCCCTGATGATGCGAACATCGCTCAGCTTGACAGTCGTCAGCGTGTCCTTGCGGTCGCGCAGGAATGAAAGCAGTGTATCGAATTCGACGTTCCAGGCGTATACCAGTTCGAAAGATTCGAGCACCGGGAGCATCTGTGTGTCCGCCCCAACGTCAATCGGTGTTCGTCTAGGTACGTCATAGTGGCTATGCGATCGAACAATTGACAGCTGTCTGGTCCGTGCCCGTGTCGTGTGTCTATACTGACAGACAAAGCTAAATGCTGAAGCTTTTGAGCGCAGGCTAGAAAGCGTGCAAGTGCACGAAGACCGGTGTGGGCGAAGGCAGTGTCCCAGTCCATGTCCTTGCCCCTTGGAACACACACCGCGAGTTTGAGAGACCTCAGGGAGGGTAAGTTGAATGTCCCTTCCTTGTAATTGAACTCGCGCAGGCTGAGCGGCACGTTACAGTCGCCGAGTTCAAGTGTGCGAGTTGCAAACCGGCTGTCCACGATAGCCTCGTATATGTGAGCGTGATCATACCAGCGGTGTTGACTCTCAGAATGGTTCTGCCCCGACATTGACCATGGTCTTTCCAACGTGGAGTGTCGTGGGTGGCCAAAGAGACCGTTGAGGGTCTGGTAGACCCATGGCTTGAGTTTGTCGAGCAGGTCGTAGAGCGTGCGAATGCGTCTACCACCGTTGGGTGTGGTCGCATACGTGAGCTCTGCACCAGCACATTTGATGTCTGGCGCGCTGCCAGCTTTCTGAAAGTTTTCGAATGTTTGGGTCAGCAGTTGGATACGGCTTTCGCCCACGAATGCTTTCTCCTGGCCCTTCAATGCTTCGTAAGGGGGCTTGTACAGGTTGGTCTGCGATCTGCGCGCCATGCCGCTTGGCTGTGCTGTAAGTTGCTTGCGGATAGCTATCTCCGTGCTCTGTTGGTTCTTCAAGATCGTCAAGCGTGAGGAAAAGAACCACAGTCTTTTGATGGACTGTGCGAATTCTTTTGTCTCGGAGATGCGGAGAAGCGTGTCCATTGAGGGTTTGTGCGAGCCCATGAAGCATTTATCCTCGAAGTGGACGCGCAAGAAGACGTCGTGGGTTTTTGCAGCAGTGTCGCGGCAAGCAAGGCGGAGGTTGAGCAGGTCCGATGGCGATATCTCGTCGGTCACGAAGGTGATCAGCTCCACTGGGAGGCTCAACTGTGATGCAGGGTCGTCGGCCATGTCGGAGGTCAGTGAAGTGATACAGTCGCGTTATCGACGTGGCGAGAGATGTGCAATGCAGATGTTGTGATCTGCACTGGTTGATGAAGTGGCGAAAGACAGACAATGCAGATGTGGTCTGCACTGCCTGAAGGTCGTTGAGAACAGCTTCTTGTCGTGTTCGCAGTCTTGAAGAACAGACAGCCTACCGTGGGTGCGCATCCGATGGTACCTTGTACTCCATCATCGAGCTCGAGACAAGTGAGGGCATGTCGTGACTGAGGTCTGAAGGATGGAAGGTGCCACCAAGGAAGGCCGAGTCCAAAACCGCGCTAACAACGCCAAGCCCAATGTCGAGCTTCATCCTCACCTCCGACCTTCCATCTTCTGCCCTCCACCACTCCACCACCACGATGCCGCCCCTCCGCCCCCTCCGCCTCCTCTCCTTCCTCCGCCAACCCCGCCTCTACAGCACCAAACAAGTGGTAACCGACAACCCCATCCCAGCCAACAACCCCTCGACGAACCTCACCGAAGCTCCGCGCTCGACCTCCGCCACCAATGCCCTGCCCATGACCACAATGGGCGCGGAGGACCGAGCGCTGGTGGAAGACCCGGAGGAGGGAGAACAGAAGCGGACGATGCAGGCACCGAATCGGGCGGGGATCTGGAGTAGGAGTCAGCAGCCGCGGGCGACGGCGATGATGGGGCCGCGGTTCGAGCAGACGGTTATGGAGGATCAGGTGCGTCCAATCCCCCGATTGAAGACTGAGTTGGCAACGAGTTGCTTGGGGCAGAGAGGAGAGTGCTAACGAGTGATGTGGAAAGCCACGACCAATGGCAGCCATAGAATTGATCCACCAACAACCCGTCCGCTGGACCAAGAAGCGCATCGTCTCGTGCGATGGCGGTGGTGGACCACTAGGGCATCCTCGAATCTTCATTAATACCGACAAGCCACAGATTTGCATGTGCACTTACTGCGGGCTGCCTTTTGTACGTTCGCCTTCAGAAGTGCTATGCAAGGACCCGGTACTACTGGAGTGAATCGCTAACGATATACAGGCACAAGAACAGCACCGTAAACATCTCGAAAGCTTGCCTTTCACCGAGTACCCATTGGAGCCAACCTCACCCTCGCAAATGCCAGCACAGATACCGCGGAGTGACCAAGCGAGCGGGAGGAGTGGATCGACGGAGGCGTTTCATACACCTACTGGTGTGCCGTTGGAGAATAGATAGACCTCGCGCTGCTTATGTAGAGCAGGCTGTTGTACATATGTATCAATCATCGAAACCCAGCACGCAAACAATATCATCCTTTTACATGAGATAACTGTCAACCATGTTCGATTGTGGCATTCATTCGGAAATCGTCTCTTATCGGTAGAAGCTGATCGCTCTTACATGTACATGTGTAAACTAAGTATCACATGCATTGAAGCCACCAGGGCAGTCCCACCTCGAACCCTGACGTCACATCCACCACAACCTCCCTTATCCAAACCACACCTCCACCCATTAATGCCCGACACATCCCTCCGCAACACCCTAATCTTCCTCTCAATCTTCATCCTCGCTTTCTTCCCCTCCTTATTCCAACTCTTCCTCCAACCCCTCCTCCTCCCCTTCCGCCTCCTCGGCGCCGACTTCGCCTACCCCAAACCCGCCGCCTCCCTCTACCCAACCTGCGCCTGCTGTCCCCCAGCGACCTGTCCTACACCTACACCCCTCCCAATCCCCTCCGACACACCCACCACCGGCACAGCGGCCTCCGGCACGATGTCCTGGTTCCAAAAATCCCTCACCCTCCCCTCGAAGTCCCGGGGCTCCTACCTAATCACCGACACTATCCTCAAAGAACTCCCGGAGATCAAGAGCTATAGAGTGGGGATATTGCATCTCTTCATCCAACATACCTCGTGTGCGCTATCGCTGAACGAGAACTACGACTCCGATGTCCGGGCGGATATGACAGAGGCGTTGGAAAGGATAGCGCCGTATGATAAGAAGGGGGATTTGTATCGGCATGATGCGGAGGGTGAGGACGACATGCCGGCGCATATCAAGAGTGCGCTTGTGGGGGCGAGCGTGAGTGTGCCGATTACGGATGGGAGGTTGGCTACGGGGACGTGGCAGGGGATTTGGTACTTGGAGTTTAGGGCGGCGAAGCATAGTCGACGGATTGTTGCTACTATTCAGGGGGAGAAGATGTGAGTGGCAAGCCCCAGGTCAAGGTATGATATGGACAGAGGGTGTCTCGAGAAGCGAACATGAAGGATGAACGGATCGGCGTACTCTGTCAGTGCGCATGGGCGATCCAGGATAAGGAGACCTACGATCACGAATACGACGGCTAGGATGGTGCATGTGGTGTTCTGAAGATTTGAGCTGTCCCTTCTATCGACGACGAGCTCTCATTGCCTGCTATGCGACCAAAAATGTGGCCGGGTAAAGCTAGGCATCATTTCCCAGTCGATGTTTCATGCTTGCTGATGGAGACGCCAGCATCGCGTTTGCTGTCAGCTCCTTCTCCTCTCCAACCATGTGAGTATCCCAATCCCACAAGCTCAAGCTTGAAGTATCGAGTAACGTTCGCGATGCGTGAGTGCTCACTTGCCACCGCAAGTGCACTTCTTCTCCTCATCCTCGCCACCCTCCTCGTCCTTCTTCTTGTCCTTCTTGCCGCCCTTGCCGCCCTTCTTCTTACCACCCTTCTCCTCTTTCTTCTCCTGCTCGCACACCAGATACAAGCTCCGCTTGAACCTAGGATCCTCGTGCCACTCCCCCTTCATCTCTTTCGCCTCCGCAAAGAGCCTAGTAATAATTCCCGGTCAGCAAAACTGTACCTTGAACGTGGAAGATGGGTCAACTTACCTCAAAGTAGTACTCCCATCCCCAAGCACAACCCACACCGGCTGATCATCCTCCAACCCCACCGGCTCCACCACCCTCTTCTCATACACACCCTCCTTTGCCGCAATCTTCATATTGTCCTCCTCGACCTCCGCCTTGGTACGGCCTTGCCACTTCATCGGCTCCGCTTTCTTAACTTTCTTCTCCTTCTTCGGTGGCCCCTCCTTCATCTCCTCTTCAGCGGCGACTGCACCCACAGGGACCGGAGCGAGGACGTAACCGGGCGGCAGACCGTACGGCGACTGCATTTGCATCTGCGGTGCTGGGAGTCCGTAGTACGCCGGTGCGGGGGCCATGTAGCTCGGGAAGCAGCTATACGGCATCTGCGGTGGGTAGGCGTACTGGACGTACTGCGGTGGTGGGGCATACTGGACTTGCTGCTGTGATGCTGGAGCCGGGAACTCGGGAGCCGGTGGGATCTCGATCTTCTTCACTTTCACTTTCTTCTCGTTGGCCTTGGGCGCGGGTTTGGCTGCGGGCTTGTCATCGTTAGCTGGTTCATACTCGCACTCGCGGAGACCGTTGAATTTGTCGTAGCCTGAGATGACGGTGGCGGTGGTGCTGGAGATGATGGTGGAGTCGTCGGGCCAGTGCTCGTAGTCTGAAGCTGTGGTGGCGGACATGGTGGTGGTTTGGGGGGTGAGTGTTGGGTGTGAGTTTGAAAGATGAGGTTGATGTGTTTGTGAAGGTGTGAGGATGGAAGAAGTTTTGGTCATGTGCTGGAAGTGAAATGAGGCGGTGTCATAAGATGACGTTGGTGTTGCAGCAACTCCACCAATGGCACTTCGCCACCGAGCAAATGAAACGACGAAAAGGGAAGGAGCGAAAAAGGAAGTGAACTGACCTGTGTCTTCTTCAACGCCGACTTCAACGGTACCACCATGCGCTCATCCCCAGTCGCGGGCACATACTCCCAGGTGTATTCATCATCCTCTGAGATGCGTCCCGTCCTCAACGCTTCGCCAACCGACCTGCCGCCGCCCACCGTGGCCTTGTTGCTGTCACTGGGGAAGGCATCATATATCACATACCTTGTCTTCGGAGGCGGAGAATCATCCACAAAACGAACTGTGCGTTTGATGGTAGTCGAGCGACCACGGCGGGTCCGGATGTAACCTTCCTCGTTATCGTTCGTCCAGACTTTGAGCCAGCCGCCGGTTGACAGCCAGCACATTGTTGCCGTGCGTTGTTGCGGTGTTGTGAAGTTGCGTGGAGTATGAAGATGCGGGAAGAGGGAAGAGGTCAAGGGGCGTAGATAGCTCGCAACCTCACCTCATTGATCAGGGGCAGCTCCCATTGAACTGACATCGCAACATGTTGTCACATGCGTCAACTGCGCCACATACCGTTGCCACAGCATCACGTGCTTTTCGACCTCACCTCGTCCCATGACATGCAATACTGCTACCGATCATCCTCCATACAACTGCTGCCCGCCACTGTGGACCTATATGCTGAGTGCTTCCTCCCAGGATACAACTCGGGCCTTATACTTCATCCGCACCTCGCCGACGGCCGCCATGCCATTCATGCACCACGTTCCAGAATATCCTGATTTATGGGCGCTCTCTTGACTACGCTTTGTCTCGGTGTTGACGACTTAACCAGCACCAACCTCTCGGCCGAACGCACAAGCCGGCTGTGCGCTATGAATGCCAGGCATTGGACATCCCCCAGTGCAACCCTAGCCCGGGATACTTTACAATACTGGACGAGAGACCAACCTATCAAAGTCTTGCTGTCCTTTGGGATATAGCGGTAATAGCCGGACATTGGTCTGTAGATGAAGCACAACGCTGTTGAGCCTGGCGTTGTTTTTTTTTTACTTTCTTTTTTAATTGTGAGCCATGTTCCAGAGGCCGCACTGCTCCTCATATCTGGGTTTCAAGGGACATCCGTGGTATCTTTAGTCTATCCTTTCATACTGTGGTTTGTCGCCTGAACCTGCATCAGTGCTCTCTCGTGCGGCCATATACTTCGTATCCAAAAGATGGGGTTACCACAGATATTACTTCCGTCAAGAAAACAGCCCCCCTTCTCAGGTCTACTTGTGCTGTGTATGAGAGGCTCGTTACTACGAGTGTACTGGCATCTTCTTGTCAACAGCCTTGAGGCTTCCTTGAGGATACTCTGCCGAAATTCGACCAAAGGTTTCCAGCAAAGATACCTAAGGTATGGAGTTCCAAGGATCGAAAAAGCCGTTGCCAGTGGGTTCCTTGCACCTTCTTTCGTACTCAAAAAGCTGGAGCGGCCCCCATGCCGCTCACACCATCTCTCCAACCAATTGAACGATGGAACTGACAAAAAGATACAACATTGGTGGATGTATACAGGGCTCCACCGCGATTCGAACGCGGGGCCTCTTGCAGTTTCGAGAGAACTCCCAAAGCAAGAATCATACCACTAGACCATAGCTGGATGACAGTAAGCAGGTGTACTTTGATCGAACTGCTTGTGATTGGACGTACAGCCTGAATTCATGAAAGCAGGTTTTAAAAAATTGAATATATGCTTTGAGAATGCGGGGTACCACGGCGTCGAAAGCGTGGACAATGAACGTCATGCATTGAGGAATCGGAATGACGTGGGGTGGCCGATACTAACGATATGAGCAAGGGAGGTCTTAAGCGGACTTATCGGGGACGAAGATCCGACGACTTCTGTTTGATACAAGCGTGGATCGAACAACATGGTTGACAATATCTCTTTACTGTTCGGCTATCTACATCTAGTGCTGGTCTCACTTCTTCTCGGCCTCGATCGTCTGCGGCTGTCCAGCCTTCTCATCAACACTGCCTCTCTCGAGATCATCGACCTTTGCCACGTTCGTAGCCATCGTGCTCTGGCCGATGACAGCACTCTCGAAGCGGCTGCCGCGCTTCTCCGGACCAACGGATACAGTGGCCATGATACCGAAGGCGATAATGGCAGTTGCGACGCCCATCGTTGGGCCGTACGCTGAGACCCTCTCGCCCTTGACAGTAATGAGGTGGGACTCGGCGACAGCGTTAACGATCTGTGCTGATGGGGAGGAGATCATATTGCCGAGCTGATATGTGACTGCATATCGTTAGTATACGAAGCTGAATATGGTTGAGGTTTGTACTTACTGCCAGGAAAGCTCGACCGGAACGCTGGCGGCGACAGCTCGTTCAAGTGGATCGGGATTACACCCCAGGCTCCTTGCACAAAGAATTGGATCATGAAACCGCTTGCCGAGAGTCCTCCCTCGGTAGTTGGCAATATCCAGGCCGGAATAAGGAGGGCACTCATGAAAGCCGCACACACCATTGATCGCCTACGTCCAAACCACTGGCTGAAGTACCCGATGAGAGTTCCCCCAACACAGGCACCAGTCTTCATCAGGATACTCGCCACCGAAGCCCCAGTATTGTCGAGGCCCTTTTGGTCGAGCATGAAGGTCGTGTAGCTGTCCTGGCTCGTGTGGGAGTAGTAGTTGAACCACGTCATCAAGACGATGCAGTAGACACACATCTTCCACTCCTTCCTCAGCATGGTCTTCGTCTCCAGCCAGAACACACCTGGCGATGCACCTTTGTGGCCCTGTGCTTTGCGTTCAACGAACTGTTTGCTCTCTGGGAAGAGGATGCGGAGAAGGCCAACGCCGATGCTGAGGCCTGCTGCAATCCAGAAGACGGTCTTCCAGGTATCGGTTTCGCCACCGACACCGAGGTTGGCGCAGGCTGCGCAGACGTAGCTGAGTTTTGGTAAACATATGTTGGTGAGCACAAGGGTGTGATATGCTTACCCGAATGAGTAACCTTGTTGCAGAATACCCGACATCAGACCACGAGCATCAACCGGGCAGTTCTCGAGAGCCATAGCAATAGCGTTGCCGTAGACTCCGCCCATGAACAGCCCGAAGAGGGCTCGCACGGCGAGAAACTGCTGGAACGTTGCGCTGTATATCGTGGCGATCTGAAGCAGTCCAAGCACGAGCATATTGATAACCATGGGCCACTTGCGGCCAAATTGATCACCAGCCAAACCTGATACACATCAGCAAATGTCGAATACAGCTTGAGCCTCAAGGACAAGCCTACCAAAGAAAGCGGCACCGATCGAGCGCAGCAGAAGAGTCAGCGTGATTGCCGTCGACACATTGGTGTTCGACGTCTGATAATAGTCCGCGAGCTTCGTCGTCTGGATGCTGAGCGCATGGAAGTCAAAGGCATCTGCTGTCCATGATGCGAAACCAACAAGAAAGAACAACCATCCTTGTTTCGACAGCTGTGCGAAGAGCGAGAAAGGGTTCTTCAGAGGCTTGGGTCGTTGCCATTCATATCGAGCCTCGCCATACTCATTGAAGATCTCGACTCGCTGCTCCCATCTGAACAAATCGCGAAAGCTTTGTTTCGCTGTAGCAAAAGCACCTGTTGCGATTGGCTCTGCCTCTTTGCCCGTAGACTCCATAGTGGGTGAAAAGTGGTATGGAGAGAGAGCGAAATTATGAAACAGAGCTTGGAGGAGGATTGGATGTGACAACTCAGGGCCTCCACTTACATCGTCGGGAGACAACTAATCTTTATAGCTGGTCGTGCTCGTGCGACAGTACCACCCTGGTCGCTCTCCGTCATCGAGATGGTTGCATCTGTTCTCCCCTCCGCCGAGCACTTGGCGGTAATACTTAAGTATACTCCCTGATAGCAACCTCGTCTCGATTCGTTCAAGAGTACGCACATATGCGATCCATGTTCGCAACACGGTTCTCGTGGTCCGGATCACTTATCGAGTGTGGTCGTGGAAAAGTTCATCCACAGTCATGAGGTTGATTTGCGAGCAGATTGGGCGTCGAGAAGTCGCAGGCTTGTGGTACGCCTCCGATCTCTTCTCTTCTCTTGTCATTGCTCCCAAGAGCCTGCCGCTCTTGGCCTGGCGAAAGTGTCCTTGGCTGTGTGAGGGGCTCACGTTGTTGGCTCGTGGAGCCCACCTGATCATGCCCGACTATTCTTCATCCCTGGGAACCCCATGAGTCGCCAATACCCACCCTGTCCACTTCCTCATGATCTCCGCTATGTGTGGCATCCTGTTCGGGGTGAAAACTGGAGAGGTGGAGGTACTGCAGCCAAGGATTTTGTCGGGACGACTCGGCGTTTGATGGCGATGAGACCAAAATGACCCGTTGCCGGCAATTACCGAAGCCTCATACAGTGTGCAAAACTCATCTTACTGTATATCCAGCGATAGCTACACTCACATCGCCGAAATATAGTTCATAACAAGCCTCCAATTCTTGGCCGCTTATAAGACCATCTTTAATGGCGTTACAGGTGCACACCTTGCGGGTCGCCCTTCTTGGGAGCTATCGTACTACTACTATAACTCACGGCAGGACAATGGTGCTGTCACCTACCGGACCGACGCGATTACTTGACGGAAGCCAGAGGAACAGCAACAGTGTATCTCTTTGGAACATGGAGTGTTTCAACACCATCCTCGAGACTTCATTTTGATATCTCAGAGCAAGCCTGACCTAGCAGCGCCTACGAAAGGAGCTTCTCAATAACCTCAATGCCGGCACCCTTGCCCTCAACCTTCTCCACCTGCTTGCCATCCATGTAGAGCAGGGCCGCTGGGACCTCGCTGATGCCGAAGTACTCCTTCACCTTGGGCTCCTCCTCAACATCCACAGAGTAGGCGTCGCAGTTGTTCTTGTACTTCGCGGCGAACCTGCACAAACTTCCCGTCAGCTTTTACGGGACGATGCGTTCTCTAGCTTTGAACAGCAGACTTACTCCTCGGCTTTGGGGTTGACGCTGCCAGAGTGGGCGTGGATCAGCACATATCGGCCCTTGGTCTCGAGGGCCTTGTCGAAGTCGGCCTTGCTGTGGAGCTTGGTGTGGGCAGCCATATTGAAGTTCTTTGTTGCTGGTATGTCGATTGTGGTAGGTTTGATGCAGAGAGTGGGCGAAAAGAGGAAGTGCCAACAGACCTACCGAGAACTTCTTATACTGGCCTTTCCTCTCCGCAAGCTTATAGCGTTCCCGAACACGTTGGGACAAGCTATAGCTGCAACACTTCTAGCGGTGAACGGCAGTCCTCGTTTCGATAGCAAGTACGGCGACCAAGCACGCGAACTTGCAGACTTTAGCCATGTTGGGCAACGCCAATGTGGTTCCAGGCAAAGACAGACGCTACTAAGATGCATCGGCAGTGCAGTGCGCTGCACCTTGAGGGTTAGTAGCCTGTCGCAGTGCACTCCATCAGGTGAGGTGGATATGCAGGAGCAGAAGCTCGCGCGGGACCTGACAGCAGCGCCAAAAGGGTCCACCAGGCTAGACCGTTATCGGAGAGCATGAACGCACAGGGCATCTCGGTCTTCTCTCTGCCGGCCTCCGGACTCGGCTCCTCCATCAATCTTTCAGAAAGGGCATAGGTACGGTAACTCCTACCTGGCAGCGGTATAGCAATATTGGACCTCTCACGATATCTGCCCTTTCGATGCTCAGTGGATACTGTATCCATCTCGGAAGACTACGTACTTGCAAGCACCGCATGCCGTAAGCACTGTAGCCTCTTCTAAAGCACCTAATACTCAAGTACCGACGCGAGAACGTTGTCGACCCTCGAACGCCAATCTTCACGACAATTCGATAACACCAACAGCATTAGCATCAGGAAAGATGAGTCGAAGTAGTCGAGCGCGACCACACTTATCCATCAGGGCCGCGTACCAACACTCAACTAGCTCTTCGAACTTACAGCAGCTTGGGACCGTGAGTCATGGCACCATAACTACTCCCACTGCTGACCATGGAGATGGCAGCCTTCCAGCGCCGCTCACTGGTATTATTGGTGTTATGGAGTCGTTGAACTGCATGGCCACTCGACAGCATGATCCACCAGGTAAGCACTGCAAGCCCGAATCTTCGTCAGCAGTCTTCACGTGGTGAAACACGGACAGCACATATCGTGATCACTGTGCGTTTGGTTTGGGCAGCCGTATCTCCTGACCAGCTCGAGCTCGAGATGGCAGTCATGACTGAGATGGTCGTCTACATTCCTCACCAGCCACTTCTCCAGAAAGGGAATGCTTCCTGCAGGCACTCAACCCCCTCTCCGCGCTCACGCGAGGCGGCTGGGTATGGAATTTGTTCGTACAACTCTGAGTCTTACCAGCCGCCTTGACTGCCACCTGGTATCTGACACGAACATGTGAGAGATGTTGCCTTATTCCATTTACCATCGTAATCCTGCGCCCTTCTGGCGCTGCCTCCTACATCTTCGTCCTCGATAGTCCACAAATCTTCCTGCTAAGCTAAGAGATACCAATGGGCCGTCGAAGCTTTTCCGAGAAGCAGCAGTGCATAGTGGTGGGAGGACCCAAGAGAAGTGGGCAGATCGCTATCATCATGAGCCAACATGTGCTGCTGGGGGCCGCCGTATTCGTCGTTGGAAGCACGGTCTTCAGCCTTGCCTGCGGACAGAGAACAACGGTCGAGCTACCGACAGCTGTGCTGATGATAGCATCTGTATGTCTTACTCACTTTCGAGTACGATCGAACATCGACTTACGATATGGTAGGGTGTGGTTACGCTTACGTGCATCGGGTTTTCGAACGCCGCTTCATACTGCCGTTCACAGGCACTTCAAGCTTCAACAACAGGGCATTGCACTTTACACCAACTCATCGCGACATACGCTCTAAGACTGGCTGTCACACTTTGGCTCTTCTGCTGCGCAACAGCACTCACCTTCATCCTGGCACGACATCCATCTTGCGTGTCCAAACCAACAACCGGTGTTCCACTTATCGACGTCGGAACATTTTGCATTGTCCAACGAAGTAGTATTGGGGCAAGTCTACTCGCCTTGTAAGTCGGGAGCTTCATCGGGAGTGAGGGCCTCGCTAATCATGAGCAGAATAGTAACAGGATTACTATTCGTCCTGGTGCAGAAGGTGCATGAACCATTCCGATGCCACCTATTCGGCGTGGTCCGAGAATCGCCTCTATTACCATTAATGCTCCCGCACAAGAACTCGATCCAGCGGCCGATGTATTCCGAGATGTCCTTCAAATGCCGCTCATCGACGTCGCTCTCCTCTCACACACTCGTGGCGTCCGAGAACAACTCAACGACAACACTGCTACCAACGAAGCCGGAGAAAGTGATTGGGCTCGACATATATGCACCAAAGCCAACGATGACCTCGTTCCTCGCACCACGGCCTTCACTTTCGACTATACGTACGCAGACAACGATGCGATCTATGCCACCTTCCTCTCCCCTGCCACCACTGCCCGCATATTTCCCTGCGAAGTACCGACAGAACAGCGCCATGTACAAAGCTGTTCATCCACCACGAAGGCCAGCGAGACCAGATGATGTAAAGAAGCAGAAGAGTGTTCGGATTGTGCCTCCGTCACCGGCGCTATCTACTGCAAACCTCGAGGCCTATAACAAAAGCGCAGAATCGCTGTCGAGTGTCTACAGTCGAAGCATAAGTGGAGACAAGCACGGTTCACGGAGCTCGGCTACACTGACCGCAGGTATTCGAAGCTACAACTCAGGCAGTACGGCAACGGTCAAGGAGAGTCCACTGGGCGCCATGAGACTTGCTAGCGATCCGGATGTGGTGATGATGGCGAAGGAGTCGAGACGATCGATGGATGGATCCGACTCGGACATCGATGATGCAGCCACACTACAGGCAAGATTGCCCTCTGTCAAAGCTGTTAGTGACTTTGGAGATGTCCAAGCATGGGCAGGAGCTGCTGCAGAAGTGAAGCAAACCCAGAAGCCAACACAAACACTACTGAGCAGCTGGGATGGGCCGACGCTGGAACGTCCTCGTTTGGTGGTGAAGAGGACGAGGACGAAGGTACCTCTACGGCCACAGCATCCTGTGACGGGTGGCAATGATCAAGAGCGAAAGTACAAAGAGGGCGAGCGAAGTTATTACAAGTACGCAATGTTAGACCATCAATGACATGTTCTTTCCACGAAAATGACTTTGCTAGTGCGAATATCTGAGGTATATTGGAGTGCTTGGAAGCAATTGTTCTGCTGTCTGCTCCCGCCACGACTCCACCCAATCTCACACCTCTTCGACTTTACGAGTAGTTCTGTCCAACCACTTCTACTTCACTGTCATTTGATTGGAAAACAAAATGGTCCTAGAAGCAGGCTACCCAGGCACCTCTGGCTTCAAGAAAGTAGTAAAGGCTTCGATAATGGTCAAGAAGAAACCCGGCATGACCGACGAAGCCTTCATCGAGCACTACAACCACAGACATGCTCAGATGGCCGCACCCGTTCTCGAGAAACACAGTATCATTTCCTACTCTCTCGTATGTCTTACACCCCTTGACCCTTACTTCTTCCATTGAGATATTCTTTCTGGTGGTCGTCGTACCACAGCTATCAAGCTAAGTTGCCGCCTCTCTTACCCTCGTACAGACGTACTGCCTCACACGCGACCGCACGATCCTGGCCGACATGTTGCATGGCAAAGCACAGATGCTAGACTACGATGCAATCTGCACGTTTGTGTTCAAGGACTACCGGGACTTTGCTCGGTTCATGTATGACCCGGCGAGCAAAGCTTTGACGCCTGATCACGAGAACTTTATGGTGGAGAGTGAGATGCGGATGATGGTTGGGGACGAATATATGGTTATCGAGGATGGGAAGAGAGTCGGGTAGGGAAGACGATATGTGATGTCAGATAGCTGAACACGCAATCATTACAATCGTTACAAACGCCTGATCTCAAGAACGCAAAGCCATCCAAAATCCATCCGTGCTCGCATCAATCAACAGCTCCCCTCAACATCCGAGATGCATCCACATCTCTACAAGTCTGACTGAAAGCTCAGCCCCTCCTCATCGCTATCCGCAGTGCTCTCCATCGTATGCCCTCGAATTCCTTGAAGTTCCGCTGGATCGCTGCTTGCCACTCATCCGTAGACAGCGGTGCCTTCTCCTTGACCGCATCCTTCGATCCCTCCGCGTGCCCGGCCCAAGTGCCACGTAGATCGTTCTCAGACTGGAGACATAGCTCTCGCAGCCTCAGCTCACGCTGCTCCTGCCCAGAGGCCCAATTCTTTCTCGGAGACGGACTTCCCAAGAAGCTGGACACTGGCGGCGTGATGTTGCGCGCAGGTGGTGAAGCCACGCCGTCCGAATCCGCGTTCTCCGAGCCGGAACGAGACTCGAATGTGCCACGGCGACTGATGTGAGTAGATCCCATGTCGACGGTCTGGAGAGTCCGTTCTTTGCCGTTTGAAGTCGGTCCTGCCGAGCGCCATGTGAGTTTGCTGGCGTCGAGATCGATGCTTTGAAGTGCTTTGCGGACATGTTCTCCGTCGTCAAATTTCGGCCTGTGCTTGCGTTCAGCGCGATTCACGCTCATGAAGGAGTCGTGACGTTCGAGATGGCCGTCCTCCTTCACAGAGTCGCGGCCACCGTCGTTTTCCTTATCGCTCGATGGGTCGTCGTCGTACTGGACGCCGTGAAGTGTTCTCACCTCCATGTTCCGGACGCTCATGGGTGGATCAGTCAGTGCAGTAGCATCATGTAGAATCGCCAGCGTGAGAGAGTTCAACCGGAGTGGTGAATGCCGGCGAGGGCTCTGAGCCTTGCGCTCTAGCAGCATATGCAGCTGCTTCAGGTCCATGGACTCGTTCTCCTTGCCAGTATAATCGTTCGGGCTCGGCGGTGGCGGCTCAAGACGACCAGAACATCTGAGCGAACTGCGGAGGACAGGCGCACGGGCGAGCACATCGCCGTTCACTCTCTGGGAGCCAGCAGTCCTGGCGAACGGCGGGCTGGTGACAGGTTCAGGATCGCTCGCGCAGGCGGTCGGACGGCGCTTGACAGTAAGAGGCATCGCACAGCGGAAGACTTGTTCCATGCTCGTATTAGCTGGAAATGACCTTGTGACCCTGGCAGTAAGCTCGAGAGGCATGGTGTAGGCTTCCAGCCGCTCGCTGCCGTACACCGAAGCCTCTCTCGATGGAACTTCGCCACGGAAGCACTGAGTTGCGGCGGTCCAGTGGAGCCAGCCATGTGGCTTTTCTCCGGGTCCGAGATAAAATTTGGTGGTCACACTAGTAGCTATAGTGCCGGCGTCGGATACCACCGGACGGAGAACGAACTGCTCACCCTCTCTGGTCACATTTCGTAGCCCATTGAAGTCAATCGTCGGCAGGCAGCTCATATAGTGGATATGAACGTTCAGTGCAGCTCCAAAGGGCCCAGCCTCGAAAGTCGCTCCGACCGCAGGCTTTCGACGGCTCTCGTAGATAAAACATTCCCGTGTCGTAACGAAGTCGTGTACGAGAGCTTCGAGGTTCCCTGCTGCCCAGGAGAAGCCTCCCGGGATGTTGCGGATGGCCTCTGCGTATGCGCTGAGCATATCCTCGACCAGGCTCGAGATCGTCACGGTCACGACGCGGGTGCCAATGCCTTGCACGAACTCTCCGAGACTGGATAGGAGGCCGGGGCTGGGATCACTCGCTGTAGTGGCGTCAGTTCTGAATTAGGACAGGGGAAGGGGGGATATAGCACTCACCACTTGGCTGCAGATCAAGAAAGGCCTCAATAGCCACGAGCATCGTCTCTTTTCCCAGTGCTACTTCGAATGCCTTCTCCTAGAAGAAAATCTCGTACGCAGCCATCGCGTTCGGCAGGCGCCATGTGGTGATGAGGTCCCTGTCGAAGACTATCGCCGAGCCAGTGGGCGACGCTGTACTCTCGATCGACCGCATTGCACCGCCCGGGAACGCACTGGTTATGGAGAATGCGATGGGCGGCTGGTTGGGCTGATGCGGATGGTGGTAGGACTGATGTACTGGTCGGAAGCACTCGATGGGACCTTCTCGCTTCGGGCCTGAGCCGCCGGATACGTAGATGTTGACGTTTGAGAGCAGGAAGTCGATGAGGCGGGCGTGGGGGGTAGCCATGCTGGGCTGTGTGATGTTCTCGACGAAAGAAATGCTCAATGATATGATGTTGAGAGGATGAAAGTGAGCAGGTCGGAAGATTTGATGTAGGAGAAGCAGCGTGGGCGGCGAGCCTGGCGCCTACCTTGCGGTTGTGGTGGTTGCTGTGCGACAGGGAGTCATTGCTAATCTCAACAGCTCGTCACTGCCTCTTCTATACCTGAGCAGAACAAATAGCGGTAGGCTAGTGAAGTAGCGCGAGAGGATTTGGCGTTTTGGAGAAGGAGCAGCCCATTCACTCACTTAACATGGTATTGCATCCCATCTAGCTCGCCCTCTTACCTGCTTCGCAGTTTCCGTCACCAGATGCACCACCTATCACTACCGACTATACATCACAAAATCCGTCCGCTTCGCAACCTTCGTGTACAACAACTGCGCCCGATGATTGAAGTACTGCGTATGCCAGTACACCTTCCCCGTCCCTGCCTTATCCGCCTCGCTGTACACGTGCTCGATCAACTTCCTCCCGACTCCACCATTGCGCGCCTGCGGGTCGACGAAGAGGTCGTTGAGGTAGACGACGTCTTCGATACTGTCGGTGCTTGGGTGCGGGTACCAGGTTACGAAGCCGACCAGGTCACCTTCACTGTCTGCGGCGACGGCACACTTCACTGAAATGTTCTTGTCCAGGAAGCGGGAGAAGGTTGTCGCAGTGATGCTTTCTGTGATGCGGTCGACGCGTTGGTAGAACTCGTTGTAGGCGGCCCAGTGGGTGCGCCAGGTTGGTTCGTCCGATGACTGGATTGGGCGGATTGTTATGGACATGTTGAAGAGAATTTGAGTGGTATGCGGGTGGTTTTGAGAAATTGGAAAGCAGGAAACGAAGCTTAGAAAGTGAGTCGAACTCTTATCATAAGTGAATATGGTTCGGCAGCAGCTGCCTTGTTCGGACTTGCCTACTTTACCACAAAGCTCTGCCAGAGCTTTCGAGCTGTCGATTTGGGAAGCTTCCAGCCCGCAGCCGAGCTCAAAGCCTGAGAAGCGGAACGCGACTTGTCGAGAAGGCAAGGTAGGGTACAACACTCGTCGCTCGTGTGGGCCTACTGCGCTTGGGATACTGCAGTACCTTGCGAAGTAGGAGACACATGACGCGAGGAGGGTCCTCCTCCACGATGAAGGCTGTTTGGGACGGTCAGCCGCATTCTAGATCGGGAGTGGACAGTAAGATAGGGCGTCAACGCTCGATCTCAGACTTTGCCTGTTCTCCTCATGCCCGACCAGCAAGCCGCGTGTAGCAGCTGTGTAGATTGCGGCTGGGCAAAATTGGTTTACCAGAATGAAGCTCTTGGTGCTCTCATCATCGAGGAGTGGTATGGGAGCTGCTGGACTTACGCGTCTTCTTCTCGCCTTGAGAGGTGTCTCAAGGCCAGCGGGTGGGTGTATATCACAACCGAATCATGGAGGAGATGATAGAATGTGCCGTATATTAGGTCGTCAACGCATCATGGCAGCCATCTGCGAACAGATTACCCTCGTGATGACGGTTTTACGCAACGGCGAGCTTCGATCTCGACCTACACATCGGAGTCGCCAGGCCATAGAGAGCGACAGCTGGCGATGAGATTTGAGTAAAAATTGGTGGTCTTGATGAAGGAGGAAGCAGCAAGACGGGTGCTGAAGGAGGAGGATAGGTATGGAATTTTGTTAGCGTTGATTTAAGGTTTAGATTGGGTTTGGTCGTTCGTTCAGTGTAGGACCTTTTGATCAGGTACCAGCCACTACTCTTCACAAACACAGTACACCATCACCCATACCACTCTAGAACCACTTCCAAATATACCAAGACATAGTACAGCCAACTCGGACTGCTTCCAACTCGACAACGGTACCCCAAAACTCGCTCCCGAAGGTTTGAGCTTGTCCGCTGCTCAATTGTCTGGCACCCATACCCTGACGATCGCACGAACATCTGTACGACCAGGAAATCGTCCTTGTTATGGATAAGAACGATGAAAACAGCCCCTCAAACCTGTGGACTCGCCGTTCAACGTATGCCCAATCCACAACCCCCTCCCTGGCACATACTAACAGGCACGCGACCAGCAGTACCAACAAACTCAGTCTGTCCATGAGCAAATCCGACCGCAACGACACCCGCGACAACCATGACACGCCCTCTGCCAAACGATTCGGCTCTATGAGCAGTAAAACCAACCCCTTCAACTCTGCCGGCAACATCTCCACCACCTCCGTAGCCTCCCCCACAACGGCCGGCGCCTCATCAGCATTCGGCTTGGGTAGTGGAGCATTCGCCAGCTTCGGCTCTGCGACCAAAACTCCCAAAACGCCCGGCTCCGCCTTCGACTTCCCCAAATCCACCCCATCCGAAAAGAAAGACCCCCCCTCCACCTCCGAAGACATGAACCGGCGACCGGCAGCCCGCAAATCCATCTCCTCCCTCCGCACCACCGATCCGCCCAACCCCTCCCCCAAAGACTCCCACATCTCCTGGCCCCTAAAGCACGCCTGGGTGATCCACTACCGCCCCCCGACCAGCAAGAACAGCGACTACGAGAAGTCTATGAAACCTCTCTGCAGAATCGACTCCGCGCAGGCCTTCTGGGCAGTATACTCTCACCTCAAACGTCCCTCCGCGCTACCGACCGTGAGCGACTACCACTTCTTCAAAGACGGGATCCGGCCCGTGTGGGAGGACGAGGAGAACAAGCACGGCGGCAAATGGATCATGCGGCTCAAGAAAGGGGTGGCGGATCGGTATTGGGAGGACTTACTGCTGGCGATGATTGGAGATCAGTTTGCGGAGGCGAGCGAGGAGGTTTGTGGGGCGGTGGTTAGTGTGAGGTCAGGGGAGGATGTGTTCTCGATATGGACGAAGAATGATGGGGGGAGGAATGTGAAGATAAGGGAGACGATTAAGAGGGTGTTGGGGTTGCCGGGGGATACGAATTTGCAGTGGCGGAGTCATGATGAGAGTATTGTGCAGCGGAATGCGGTGGATCAGGCGCGGGAGCAGAAGGCGGGGTATGGGGATAAGAGGAGGAATACGTTGGGGGCGGGGAATGCGGTTAGGGAGGAGGAGGTTGTGTGAGGGCTGTGCTTGCACGGTACATGTCTTGGGTACTGCTTGCGCTGCTCGGTTAGGCTGCTCCGTTCTGCTGCGACGTTCATGGGCGGCGGTCTTGGTTCATTGAGCGTGTGCTGCGTTTTTGAGGCGCTTGTATACTATCACTGGCATTGGCATCTGAGCGTGAGACATGTGATGGTCTTCTGAATTCAAATTACTGTGCTCTTGCCAACATCCAGGAGGGACTGGCTGGCATATCTCATACATGATTATTCCACCTGTTTGCTCAAAGTATCTCAAGTATGTAGACGTGTAAGAGTAGACGACCAGGTGTGGTCAAAGTAAGCTTAAACTTGTACGGCTCAAAAGTGGAAGGAGCGACCTAGACGCTACAGAACTGTGAAAGATAATATCGTCCCACCTTACACTCAGCATTTCCTCACACCACCCCTACACTTTCTTCGGATCACTACTCACCCCCACCTCAACCATCTTAGCATCAGCCTTCTTCCGCCACTCCTGCAGCTTCCCCATGAAGCCATCCTCGCCCGTCTTATTCTTCTCATGATCCCACTCCTCCTCATGATGCTCAATCATGCCCTGCCCATCCAACTTCAACGTGATCTTCGAGTTCACAGTCTTCTCTGGCGTCTTGTTGCCCTTGAACACGTAATGCTGAGTGAGATTGAGCACGATAGCGTGAGGCGAAGTGGCGGCGTCTCCAGCAGCTCCGGTCGCGCCGGACGAGGGTGTCGCGGCAGCAGAAGAGTCGAGCACGGAGACGTGTTGCGTGGTGGATTCGGAGAATAGCTTGGGCATGCCGTTGAATTGGGATTTTATGCTTTCGAGGCCTTTGGCGATGGAGACGGGGTCGTGGAAACGGCATCCTCGCGGTAATGGGAGTAGGCTTTTTTCGAGGGTTTGAGCTGGTAGAGGGAGAGGACTTCGTCGATTATGGTTTGTTCCTGGGGGGTGGGTGTGCGGGTGGACATGTTGGATGTATGTTTTGTCTTTGGCTTGGGGGAGTGAATGAAGGGAGGGAGGTTTTGGTGGAGGATATGAGAAACTTACTCTGGGACTTACCTGGGGAGCGGGTGGACTTATATGCACCTATCCATGGCGAACCATTGCGTAGAAGAAAGTCGTGACGTTGATCAGATGCAATGAGATGCATGTGTCGTTGCCGCTGTCCATCCCGCCAAGCCCCCACGTCAGAAAGCTCCGCCGATCTCCTCCACACGTTCACTCGGCCGCTCGCGTGTAACTTATGACCTGTCACATTTCACTTACGATACCTCCAAAGTCTTATACTTGTCACACACTTTTCCACGGTCCGCAGAGATGCTTGAAGGCTTGCCCTCCTGTCAACACGCGCCTCGACTGAGGAGACTGAAGAGAAGACTACTGCCTTCGACGTTCGCTCAATGCCGCCGAGCTTCGTGAACGGCATCTTGGATGGGATCACTTCTGTGAAGTCTTACTGGACTGGACAAGGCGAGGTTTCACAAGTTGGTGACAACTCGCCCAAAGTAACGGTATGGAGCTTTATTCACTCGGTCTGGATATGACGTTGGGGTTTCGATTGAGGCCGAGACTTACGAAAATTATGGCTTACTTTGGATTCTCACAGCACACCAATGCCGACTCACCGACGCCGACATCAGACAGACGTAGCGAGTTGGGACCGACTCTGGGGACGAAGAGGAGTGGTGACGACATCTTCGGCCAAGGTCGACAATCTAAGAGGCTGCACACGAGAAGTGCATATGAGGCGAGGGAAAACGCGAAGAGATTGACGGGCTACTACGACGTGCCTCCGGATGCACGGAAGATTGCGATACCTGGCGGGATCTCGGACGATCGCGAAACGCCTGTGAAAAGCTCTCCGAGCATGGGTTACGGGAAGAAGGGCGGC
Organism: Extremus antarcticus; assembly: GCA_033117895.1. Lineage (NCBI taxonomy): Eukaryota > Fungi > Ascomycota > Dothideomycetes > Mycosphaerellales > Extremaceae > Extremus > Extremus antarcticus. The sequence continues at coordinate 213,994 of JAWDJX010000028.1, forward strand.
TTCAAACCTAGAAACACCCTCAATACCGTAAACATTCACGCGGAGAAGGCTCTACCCCCGCAGCAGCCCAGAGCGCGCGGGTACAAAGACTACGGTGCCGATACGCTCGTGAGACTACCGCCCAAGGAGCAGCGATCGTTACCAGTGGAGCGTCAGCCATACACAACCAGCAAGCGAAAGCCTGACGTCCGATCCAGTAACGCACCAGGAGACGGCTTCGAGCTTGACGAACTCAGGCCGGATTTCAATCCCAAGCGACCGAAGCTCGAGATGGCTCCACCGCTGCCTTCTCGGCCACCACCAAAGGCCGTTGACCTCACAGGAGACGAGGGTGACGTCGTGGTGGACTCGAAGGTCGTTGCGCGTAATGGCAAGCCATTATCTGCGCGCTCTCGGGACCCTGCTGTTCGCCATTCCGCTATATCGCACTCATCATCGCCATTACAATTCAACGAGTCCGCGGCTGTAGATGCCAAGACTCGAGTGCCCCACGAGAAGCCTCGAAAAAGCAGGGATCCGAGCTCGTCAGGCGCCAGTCCTCATGCCACACCAGCAGGGTCGACGAATGGCCGGCCGACCACTGAGTACCAGCGTCTCGCTGACGTCGATGTCAGACCACGCTCACAGCAGGAGCAACAGAGCCGCACAAATGGTACAGATTCGAGAGAGGGTCCAGCCGCCATACCACCGATCAATTTGACCAAGGGCTTCGACGGACATCAAAGACCCGCTAAAAAGCCCGGTGATGAGACACAACTCAAGAATGCTGGCAATCTTATGGACCGTATGACGTCTTCTGCCGTGAAGCCCAAACCACGATCGACGGCAACATACAAGCAATTGGAGAGAAGAACCATTCCGCAGGGCGATTCTCCAAATGAGTCCAATCCGTCTGTCAAGTCTGCGCAACTGGACCGGTGTACCTCGCCTCGCCTAAGCAAAAAGTTCGTGCCAATTCAGGACCGTGCTTCTGCTGCTCGCCCGCATGTTGGAGGTACAGCGCTAAGGGCTTCTCAGCGACTCCAGGGGATGCCTGAGCGCGCTGAGAAGCCTGCCCCCATCGGACACGATGATGGAGAAAGCTCAGATGAGCTGAATGGCGACAGGAACATCATCTCACCCAGTACAAAGCCAGCACTGCAGAGCCGTTCTCGTGCTGGAGGGGAGCAGACGCATCAACCCTCGTCACCAAATGATCTACGCCCAACGATCTTTACACAATCGAGCCGGCGTGGTCTGAGTCCGGGCCCTTCCACCCGGAGAACGAAGCAGATCACGAAGACCCCTTCGCAAAACAAACGAGTGCGCGTCCGAGAGTTCTATGCAGCTTCAAGCATCCTGTTCTCGGGCAAGATCGAACTAGAATACGATGCGGAAGACAAGCTATTCTATGTCTTCAACGATGACAAGCAACAGCTGATACCTGGTAAGGGCCGGGCAATTACCCTTGGCGATTCTGAAGTGGCCAGGGTCTTCTTCGCACGAAGTAGACGCGAGATCTGTTTGAGAGGTCCGATCGGCGACCTCAGCAACAGTTTCGTTTGCATTGAGTTTGAAAACGCCCAGGATGTGTTGTGGTTCGCTGAAACACTACAGACGATCTCGAATGGCCGGATCGGCGGCCGAGAGCTCGATGCCAATCAAATTGAGACCACCTTCGAAACCTACCGGATCAATGTCAATGCCGAGTACAAGAAACGACGTCAGAAGCAAGCCACGCAGGAAACGACTGTTCGCCAGGCGGCATCGACAGCGGGCAGACAAACGATAGAGCAACATGGTCGTAGTGATCGTCAGGCTCTCCCTCGCGGCGAGACGTCCAGACGTACCAGAGCCAGTGATATGCGGAATGCGCAGACCGACGAGGATGAGATCCAGTACGAAGACGACGATGCGCCGACGAGTGGACAAACACGAAGCGCGGTGCGTTCCCAATACTTCACAAACGACGGTGTCTCAGCGGAACTCGCACCCCGCCGGAGCGTACGCACTGTTCGCCCACCAACCCCTCCACGCTGGACGGAAGTCAACAAACCAGAGCCTTGGAACTATGCTGTTGTCTATCCCACAGAAGGAGCGCGCCGCGTCACAGTCGATTTCGCCGACCTTGAGCGCCTGGATGAGGGTGAATTCCTGAACGACAATGTCATCAGCTTCGCCTTACGCAAGGTCGAGGAGACCATGGTTCCGGAGCATAAAGCGAATGTGCACTTCTTCAACACGTTTTTCTACACGTCACTGACTGCCAAAAACGGAAAGAAAGCTTTCAACTACGATGCGGTCAAGCGCTGGACCAAGAACACAGATCTGCTCACTGTGCCGTACACCGTGGTGCCTATCAACGATAACTACCACTGGTATTTGGCGATCATCTGCAACCTGAACAACCTCGAGCGCAAAGCTGCTAGGCCTGGTGATGGCGATGACGCCGAAGAAGATGATATGTTAAATCCAGAAGATCCCATGGACTCATCTGCACCTGAACGGCCAGGACGCGCCGGTCTGCCCAATCCAGATGACGTTACTCACTCAGCCGACGCTCTGCACGAGCTCTCGCTCTCAGAAAAGGGTGAAAACTCCCAGACTTTCTTCGACATGCCAGAATCACCGAAGACGCAGACAAGCTCAGCGCGAAGGAGAAAAAAGGCAGCACCCACGCTGAAGAAGTACGATGCAGATACTCCCGTCATCATCACCCTCGACTCCTTCGGAAGCCAGCACACTGCCGCAGCTCGCCAGCTCAAAGACTACATCAGCGCCGAAGCTACCGAGAAGCGTGGCATGGTAGTGGAACGTGAGGAGATCCAAGCCATGACTGCCAAAGGCATACCGGAGCAGACCAACTTCTGCGACTGTGGAGTCTATCTGGTTGGCTACATTGAGGAGTTCGCCAAGAATCCGAGGGAGTTCGTGACCAAAGTATTGACGAGAAAGCTGGACAAGGAGGCGGACTTCGCGTCTTTCGATCCTTCGAAGAAACGGGCGCAGATTCGAAATGATCTGCTGGACCTGTATGCGAAGCAAGATGCTGAGCATCGGGCAATCAAGCTGGAGAAGAAGTGTGCGGTAAAGGTCTCGAGCAAGCCGGAGGTTGCGGGCGCAGCGAAGCAGGATGCAGCACCTTCGAAAGCTCTCGCAGCCCCAGAGACGCCGAGAGACACGAACGGCGGCACAGCGGCAGCACGCAGTGGGCCTGAAGTCGACGGGCTTGAGATGGCTGTCCCGCGGGCGCTTAGTGAGGCTGCGGATTCGCCACCCTCAAGTTTCGAAGACATCACACGTAACCCGCCTGCGACGGCGAACAATACAGCGGTTTATCAAGCTGTTGTGGACGTTGGTGGCGAGGATGAGATGCTGGAGCCTCGTTCCGACAACAACATGCCACGCCATCATGAGACCGTAGAACCGAAGGAGGATATCTTAAGCAAGCTGGAGAACGAGCTACAGCAAGGCGGGCAGCTAGACACACTTGCCCCTACATTCGCGAATGGACCTCCCTCCACCGGCAAGACGCCTGAAGCGCGTCACGGCAAGAAATCGTCGGTAGGTCGGAGCAGTGCAGAGCGCTCTGGTGGTAGGACTGGACGACGTGCCAGGAGTGGCAAATCTGCCGAGCCCGTGGTAATTGACCTGGATTCGCATCCTTCGCTGGCAGCAGAGATACCTGATTCGCAGGAGAAAGTGGAACCGCAGGTGCAGCACCAAAAGCAAAAAAGGACGTATATGAGGTTCAACGAATGAGCGAACTGGGCATGGCTGCAGGCAGAGCTCCTATGCCGGCGCGCAGAGCTGCGGCCTGTGATGACATTTGCATTTGAGCGTTTGCTGTTATATCGATACCCTCTATATGATGTAGCTCTATGATGATGAGCCTTTGCTGTGATTTCAGGCTCCCTGAACCACCGCAGTGCGGATACTCAGACTCCCAAACGCCTGCTGAGGCTAAAAGACGGTTTCAGACCGAGTAATTGAGCTGCTCGTGCTTCTTCATCTCCTCCTTCAACGCCTCCGTGATGGCTCCGCCGTTGGCTGATCGTCCGCCTGTGCCATCTGACTGGTTGGCGACTGCTTCGTCGACCTCTGCAATCCAGATACATCAGCATGCGAATCGTGGATAGAAAAGCAAAGTGGAAGTGGTTAGAAGACTCACCCACATACTCCGCATCATACCCCCCAACCCAGTACTTCATCTTCTCCCTCTGAAACTCCCCAAAATCCCACTCCCGCTCATCAAGCGCACTCCGCCGCCCACACCACACATACGTCTCCGCGTCCACTTCCTCGCCCTCCACATTGCCTTCCCCACCCTCATCTCCCACTTTCTCCAACAGCTTCGCCTTCACGAAGACCCGCTCATACTCACTACCCTCAAAGATGTCCAGACGCCAGATATCCGCATCGGTAAGCCCAGACACATAAGTTCCGCGGACTGAGGCTCCCTCAGTGGGTACGATGGCCGGGTAGTCGGCGTCCTTGACGCGGTGGCGACGGTGATTGTGCAAAATTGCGGGGGAGGTCTTGAGGGTGTGGTGGGTGGGGCGGCCGTGGGCTGCGGAGCCGTGGCAGACGCGGTGGAGGACTTGGGGGGCCATTAGGGTGCCGTAGAAGAAGGCCGAGCGGTTTTGAGGGTCTGATGGTGTGGCCGCCATGGTGGGTAAAGATGTCCTGGGGGCAATGGATCGATTCTTTCTGGTTGAACTGAGGTCACTTTTGTATCCTTGCGATCGATGAATTATCCAGATGTGAAAGTGTCGTTGGGGAAGGGTCTTTGACTGTTTGCTACGTGGCTTATCAGTTGCACGACTCGTTTGTACACATGTCTCGGAGCCGAAGTCAAATGCGTGGACCGCTTGTTAGGTTTCACAAGTGATCAGAATCAATACGGACTGCGGAGAATGGTAGTCTAACATGATTCAAAGCCATGAGGTCGATACAGATACATGTCGTGGTGCGTATCGTTCTACAATAGCATCTACATTTTAACGCCGTTCGCCTCGCTAGAACGATGCTATAAGTACAACTTAGCCGGTTGCTCAAAAGCCCCACCGTATCACGCTCTCAAGTTCAGATTGGAAATTTCGTCGTCTTCCTCAAGAATCACACTGTATCGCTCGTACTCGGCCATCTGTGTAGACTGCAGTTTCGACACCTGCCGGCCTTGCGACCAGACATAAACCACCAGCGCCGTCCCAAAAACAAATGCTAGCACAGCGAAGACAACGTTGATCGGAATCGGGTTGTCGTGGAATACGTCGTGGTCCATGGCATCGATTGCGGGCTGAAAGAGGTTGACTAATCCGCTCAGCGCGATGATGCAGCCGTAGACCCGACCGAAAGTCGCGAAGCCAAAGACTTTGGCAGCATAGTCAGACATTGCCGAGTAGTAAAGCGGTCGCAGAAGGACGAAGAGGGTGACGTTGAGGTAGCCGGCCCAGAGGTAGGGAAGGGAACCGACGATGCCGACGGCCGTAATCATGGAGACGAGCACCGTGAGCATGGTTGCGGTGCTGGTGCGGTCGAGTAGGAGGCCTATGAAGGGGGTGGCGACCACACCGCCAACCGGAAGTGCAACATCGAAGAACCTGTTGATCTGTCGGGCCAACACCCTCGATCCAAGCATGATGCGGTACTGGGTCCTGACTTTGGCGATAAACCAGTTCATGCGGACCATCTGCAGGATAGTCAAGAGAGTGATCAAGATGAACCACGGCGTGAGAATCTGCTCGGTAGCAGTCTTGCCGTGCAATACACCCCAAACTCCAGACTTTGCCAACCGATCTTCTTGTTTCTCGACGCGGTGGATGCGCTCCTCGGCACCGCCAAGCAGCTTGTCCAGTTCTTCGATCTTCGACTGCCGGCGATGCCGTCTTTGGTTTCTAAGCTTGCGGATCTCATTCTCCGTCATGTCTTCGTCGGAATCGTGTACCTATCAAGGAGGTCAGCATTTTCGTGTGGTGTGGTCCGAAGAGATGCTACTCACATCCCTCGTAGCATCTTGCTCCTTTTCCAATTTCGATTCATACTGAGGTATCGTCTTGTATGCATCCTCGTTCATCAACGTGAATTGAGCAATGAAGATGACCACAGGGACGGCCAAGTAACCGAAGAAGAACTTTTGGGGAGTAAAACTGCCGCCTGATGCCTCGTAAGAGAGCCGATAAAATAAGAAAACCGCAGCTGATGCATCGAAAGCTCCAGTCACGGTGGCAACAATGATCCCAGAGAACTTAGGGAAAGCATTGGCAATCGAGAAGGACGGCACGAAGATGAATGTGCCGCCTAGAGCCAGGAATATATTGCCCATGATATAACCATCGAACTCCGGAATGTGAAATGCGAACGCCATGAGAAGAGTACCGATGGCAAGACTGATGCTTCCAATGACTGCCGCAACGCGAGGGCCATAACGATCCAAAATCGTACCCACGGGAAGAGCTGACACATTACAAGTCGTCGAAGCTATGGCGAAGAAGACGTTCATCCTGCTCAATGATTAGTGCGATTTTTGACATGCTAAGAGACGTGATGTACCTGAGCTCCTGCTCGTAGCACACATCGACGTCCTCCGCCAACTCCTCTGCGGTGCAAAGCTCGCGGTAGACGCCTGTATCAATAAGTACTGGCTTGAGCGCGGCAAATCCGAACACAATGCCGGAAGCGAGCCAGCATGCAAGGACAGTGAAGCATACTTGAGCTGTGGAGCTGTCAGACCGTTCAGTACAACAGCGTGATCATTGGAAGAGCTCACCTATCCTGCGCCTCGTGGAGATCTTGTATGCCGCGACGCCGCCAGTCGGATTAGTCGCTTGTGATGGCTCTTCTGGCTTCGGGATGGCATCGTAGCTCAGAACATGGCGAAGGGACCTCTGGGGGCGGAGAGAGTGCTGATGTGATGTTTGATGGCGGAGAGAGTAGCTCGGCGTCGTTATGGTGCCATAGCCAGGCGTCCCATGTCCATCAAACAGGCCTTCGAGCTGTGGCGGCGGTTCGCGGTCGGTGCCTTCAATAGAAGTTACACGCTGAACAAGCGACATGAGAGTGCCGATAAGAGCACAATCAACGTACGCTGCCTGTTGAAGGACGTCCAGATGGCAGATTCGGTGTGGTAGTAAAATTGCGGTCAGTGTAAATCAGGGAGGCAAGGAAGGAAATTCTTCTGCAACTCGTGATGTGTCTAGAAACAACGACCAGAAGATGCAGTAAGCAGGCCGGGTCTTTACCTCACCTCACCTCTTAGCGATACACTAGCAGTGCATCACAAACAGCTCTCGCCGGCGGCGACAGTACTCTTATCACATGCCACAGACCGAGCTGGACCAGCGGCAAATTACACGCATATCGAGCGGGGCCGGCATATGAGTGCAGTCCGCCACAAAGACCCACCAGGTGTCAGGTGTCAAGCTGAAATGTCCGCGCAGCATCGTGAGAACAACCAGGCCAGAAGATGCAGACGCAGCGGCGAGGACCGATGCGCTTTTCACTACTGCAGGCTGGCACGCCTCCACTTGCTCTCTACAGGCATCGAGTCCCTAGATATGCCGAGACCTTGCGATTACGGCGAGCAATACGGAAGGAGGGTGGCAGCGCTAGAGGAATCGAAGATTTTGCTGCTCGGCATCGCCTCCGAACGGCCTGGGTTGGTTCGGCGTCCCGTGTGCTGATTGGTTTCTCGTCGCTGACAAGACGTCTTTTCCTGTTTGGGCCAGAATAGCCATTGCGCTAGTTGAACAGCTTGCAATTCTGCCGCGAGGTTTTGTTGTACGCGCAAGCATTGCACATGCATCTGACAGCATAACATAGAGTCTCTTTGAGAGAACAGCTCAACTTTGTCGACTCGATAGGTGCTCAGCACGAACTCGATGCTGTAGGCGTCTCGGAGGTCAGCGCCGTACTAATGCTCCACAGCATCGTCGCGACGACAGCCGCTCATACCTGTATCTCGAGCTTGAGGACTTGGTTTGTAACTTGAGCGTGAGCGACGAAGGTTATTTATACACCAAACGTCTTCCAATTGAATAGCTGCTCGCACCCCTCGGCTGCTCTGCCCAAGTGGCCCAAGAGGAGAATGTCTCGAGTAGACAACAGACAGGCTGGACCTAGATCTGGGTCGTATGCATCTACCTACTCAGATGGATCGTCAAGAGAAAGCTGGCGCTATCCGACTAGACCAAAGGGCCGAAAGTTTTGCATGGGACGGTTTCATGTTTGGATGCCGCATAAAGCACTTTTAGACATGGAGACCGATACAGGATCGACCTGGCCCTATCTCTGCCACCTTGCGGGATAACGATCATCCCAGCCACATCAGCGAGTGTCACCACCAGTCGAACGCTCTACCCTTACTCCGTCGGAGGAAGCGAGAAGCCGCAGATATAATAGAAGCTTCCCACGACATCTGAGCCTGCCGTGCTATAGCACTGGTCTGCGTCACTTGGTCCGGTGACCTGTAGCGTAACCAGCGTTCCGCATGCTGCGTCGCTGAACTAAATCACAGAAGGACCCGTTAGCATATGCTCGTTATCAAGCGGAAAGTCAGACATATGCCGATCAAGTTGCAGCCATCGGCGGCCTGCGTGCCGCCGTTCTTGCCGAAGCGGACGGCTTGTGCTAGTACGTTCAAGGGATAGCACGTTGTGCCCGAGCTACCATCTGGAACGGTCAAGCTGTTGCGGACTGCTCCAGCCGCGCAATTGGCTCTGTTCTTGAAGTAGTCGACTTCGACTGCGGAGACGGGAGCTGCCAGGACGGCCATAGTGGCGAGAGTGAGCTTCATCTGCGAGGCAGTCAGTGATAGTGGTGGGTGGTGAGCGAGAAGAAGCCATACCTTTGTGGTGCTTCGAAGCGTTCGGTCTTAGGGCTTGGTAAGGATCTGTTCTTGAAGGCCTGTTGCGGGTTGTTGCTAAAAGGTAACAGAACTCGGGAAACCGTCTAGCCTTTTATGCATTCCTCGCTGGTCGATGCTTGATGCCTACTATCGTCTTCCGGCTCGAAGTTGCGAACGCCCGGTTGCAACACATAGAGTGCCCTCGCATCTTCGACATTTCGACCACAACCCACCTCTATCAGCTCGTGCACTTTACCCAACTGACTGTCTTCCAACGACACGGCCACGAATGCGGTATGCGTCTAGCGTCGTTGCTGGAACGACTTTGCGCATTGTGCCCTCTCGATCCCCAGACCCCACACAAGCTACTTCCTTCGCGCTGGAAAGACTGGCCGATCATGTTGTTCAAGGCGTCGTGCCGCTTTGCTTCAAGGGCGGATGCTTGTGAGCCTGGATTGTGAGTTCGAACTACTAAACGAGCTCAATCGCAGCACCTACGCTCCTGCAAGTGACGAGGATGAAGTGGTTGTACGAGGAGCACGCAAACCGCGAGAGCGAAGTGGAAGAGTACTTGTGGGAAGATGATATAGCCTGTACTCCCTCATGTCGTTGGGACCGACTGAAGGAAGTCGTTCCTTGTACGGCAGTTGAATGTTTCCTCTGGTGGAGTAGGCTTCTTCGGGCCGGCGGAGTGTGGCACTTCGGGCCGAGTAGGTGTCCGATAGATCACTTTACTGAAACAGTGTCGGCATTTCTTCGCACTTCACTCACTTCTAGGATCATACGAACGAAAGTTGTAGTTGTGCGGGTAGATCAATTGCCGTATCGATGGTGCCTTCCTTCTTCAGAAAAGACAGCTACATAATCGACCATGGCTTGAGCTCCCATCTGTGTACTGCGGCGTCAGCGGGAGCACGAGCATGCATGTAGCTGTTGCTCAAAGCTCGCAAGATGATCATCGCCTGTAACGTACCAACATAGGTCATACCTTTTGCATGACTGTACATTCACACAGCGCTGATGACCCACAGTATCGGCGGATGCACGTCCTTGCAGAACGCGTTATGATGCTGTGCCGCCGGTTTGAGAGGCAACTTCACCATTCTCGACTCTTGACTCTACAATACTCGACAGGCACCCGGATGCGGCAAATTCCTCGCGATTGCATACCAAGTATAAACTCTGCACCGAGTGAGCGAACGAAATGTCCAACGTCGACACCACGCCTTTCGACCTGGATCTTGGTCTTGCTGGCACGCATGTACTCATCACCGGTGGCTGCGGACACATGTAAGCAAGACCTATGTTCAGACCAACAACCTCGCCACTTCAGCACCTCAGATCTCGGACTCATAGTACCGATACTTCACATGTATGCTAACGTTTGTCGCCCAGTGGCCGCGTCGTAGCCCGCGCCTTCCTTGCCGCCGGCTGCTACGTATCTATCATCGACCTTTCAGACCAACATCCGCTCGAGCTCGTAGATAACGAGAACCTGATTTTCATCAGTGCCGACATCACTGATGTCCTTCGGGTGGACGCCGCCTTCAGTCATGCCGAATCGAAGTTCGGGCCGGTACAAACCTGCATCGCCCTGGCCTCCCTCGACCTCAGCGTCCTGCCACAGTCTGATTCTTTGGCCGATATGGATGCAGAACTCTGGAGGCGTGTCTTTGATGTCAACATACATGGCACTTTCGCGACATGCCAGCGGTGGCTTCGCGGCATACGTGCTGCCGTAGCGGACCCTGCAAAAGTGGGAAAGTTGAGGAATGTAAGTCTGGTGATGATGGGCTCCGAATCAGGACGCTTCGGGGTGCGGACTATGGCAGCGTATGCAGCAGGCAAAAGTGCGGTACAGGAAGGGTTGTTGAAGAGTCTGGCGCAGGATGCGCCGAGGTTATGGGCGGATGCGAGAGTCAATGCCGTGGCGCCTGGTGCGGTAGACACCGAAACGTTCAGGCAGGAGGTGGAAAGATTTGGCGAGAACTGGAGATGGAGGGAATGCGAAGCTACGTAAGTATTATGAGAGAAGGACATCCAACGGTCATATGCTGATGATCACGCAGAGTGCCGATGGCGAAAGCAATACCATGTGAGGATGTAGCGCGGACGATCTTGTTCCTGGCCAGTGAGCAATATAGTGGAAGTGTAAATGGCCAACTGATTCCAATTGATGGAGGAAAGACAGGAACTGTAGTGTGGACTAAAGAAGAACTTGCATCAAGCAGGTAAGTTGACTATATATCTTGCTGCTAACCAAGCAGACAAGTTGGCTATATACTAAGGTATGCTGCTAACCAAGCAACAGGACTAACTAATCGCTGCCTAAGAGACCCGCTGAGGGCTTCAAAAGACTCATAAGCCCCTGAGAGAACAAGATGATGGTTCAGTTGAAGACTGCCCACCAATGTCGACCCTACTTGCCAATATCAGCACTTTCTCTGGTGACCATGCTCATGCACCTCGCCCTTGTTTGGACCTCTCGCGCTTAGATGCTGGTCCCGCCACATTGTCGCCCGCGGCTTTAGGATCGTGCTTTGGGAACGATTTTGTGGCGCCAGCAGCTGTCGACTTCTTCTCGGTTCCCTTGCGTTGTTGGGCACTTTGAGCATCAGGCTCCTGTTCTGTCAGCAGGTTCCGCAAGCGGGTGTTCTCGGCCTGAAGAAAGGCGAATTCGACCCGGAGTTGCTCGTATGGATCCGATGAACTTGCCCGAACGGAAGGATCGGGACTGTTGTTCTCGCTTCTGACTAGATTGGGACCCAACTGCGAAGCAAGGTCATCAAGCGTGCCTTTAGGGGCTGGCATGTCTGGGAACCCAATGGGGGCCCGCGCATAAGTGCCTCCAAAAGGCTTACGGCCCCTATCAGACTGCGACTGGCTTTCGAGGCCAGCTTTATCTTCCTTGATACCATCAAGTGTCGGATCCTTCTTTTTCGTGAAATCTTGCTTGGCAGCGAGCTTCAGTTCTGATCCCGATCTTGTTAGGGCTCCTACCTTGCGGTGATATTCCTTAGCAGACCGGATGTTCTCCTCCGCCCGTACGTCAAGCGATGGTCGTCCTCTCCCCGGGTTCAGCTCTTTTGGGTACTGGATGACCCTGGTGACTTGGCGCGGGTCTTCCACGTGACGCGCCAACCCGACCGCCATCTTTGTGTTCCGGGTGGCGGGCCGGTCGGTCTTGCTGCGCATCAAAACAGTGAGCGCGTCGTAGACCCCGGTATCCTGCACCTCACCCTTGTCGGGGACGATCCCGCCGCGAGCGTTCGCGGCATCTTCTTCCGCCAGCAGGACATCGGCCAGACGATCCAGTTCATTGAGCAACTCGACTTGCTTCTGTGCTTCTTTGGCCGCGACTTGCTCACAAATGATCTGTTTCAGGAGCTGATGCACCTCTCTCATGGCTCTCACTATGACCGGTCCATAGTCTAGCTTGAGGATCACATACCCGCCAGTGAAAGGACGGTCCGGATCCAGCTTGGTGGCTTGCTCATACAACAGTAGACGCAGCTCGTTCATACGGTTCAGCGTTTCGAGCGGCAGAAGGCCGCTCTCGTACAGACCTCGGATATAGAATTTTGTACTTTCGGCCACATCTGTAATGATGGTCACCAGGAGCTTGGAATCCGTAGACTTGGAAAGAGATGGTTCAGGCCAGCCAGGACGGACTATACCGGAGCCGAAGTGGCACCAGTGGTCGTAGTCGTTGACGGGACCGTCTTCGGAATAGGCAGGAGTAGCCATTTCGTACGGAAAGAGACGGGTATCCTGGTGGGCCTCGGTGGTGCCCTCGGGGGCTTCGGTGAAAGCGCCGTGGACCTTATAAGCTCTGAGGTTTGGAGCACAAAGGGGCGCCGGGGGTGTGACGGTGTCGGCTGATGCGTCGATTGATTTAAGTACGCCGATTGGTCTTCGTGGAGGGGAGAGAAGTATTCTCTGGGCTCGGGCGACTAGATGTCCCGGATCCGTATATTTGTGGATCTCAACCGCGTGCCTACGGATGTCCTGAGCGCGAGTGTCCGACGTGGTGGTGGAGGTTTCAGTCGATGAGCCGACTGAGTGGCCTTGGTGGATGGTTTGTGGAGAAAGAAACAGTGCCTGGACTCGGGAGAAAGACGTACACTTATACGGAGGAAGTTTGCTCCATGAGAGATCGTATGTTTGCCTTCATACTATCTCGACATGGCGCATGATGAACAGAGTGCCTCGAATGGTCACTTTGGCTCGCATTTTGGTCTCTCATGGCCCAGACAATCAGGGGTAGAAGAAGGGTGTGAATGCAGATGCCAGTAATCAAGCAAAAACCTACAGAATGATCAACGGTTCGGTTGCTGTGGCTGTCTTTCTGGTCGATGCTGCAAGCACAAAACCAGAGTAGTGTCGTGCAGCACTATCTGTTATCCCACGCGGTCAGAATCGAGGGATGATGCTTGCCAAACCTGCAAGCACAAGGCCCGTACAGGATCATTCAGCGCCAATGCCCATGCTACGCCGTCGAAGTCGAGGGATGCAGAGACATAACAAACAAACAATGGGCATGTGCGTCCAGAGTTTTCGCTCTTTTATCGAGTATCCAGAACAGTGCGTTGACGTGAACGTGGACCCCAACGCAAAGGTCGAGACAGATCCTGACAAGGCAGAATTCTTGGATGCGACAAATAGCCATTGCTGCAACAATTAGGTAACGAGTTCATGAGGCTGAAATTTCAAAGTAATTTTGAGATGGGTATATCCGCTCTGTCGTTCGTCCGAAGGCTTACCAAATCCATCGTACATTCATCCGAAGCCATTGAGCTACCGGCAACGCCCTCTAGTATAAGAGCGGCACGAACTTGTACGGCACATTCTGCTCGTACTGCTCGTACTGCTCACCATACTGCACACTCATTAGCAACAGTCCAATCGATCGTAATGAAAGAACATACCTTCTCCTCCATATACCCCTGCAGTACCGGAATACCACGAGTAAGGAAGTCATAAGTGAAGAATGCTCCTGTCGCCGCACCCCACACCCATCCACCAGCCGCCAACGCGTATCCGCTCCTCCACAGCGTATACCCGAAGTAGTTGATATGTCTGCTCAAGCCAAACAGCCCGCCCTCGTACACCTTGCCCTTGTTCGCCGGATCGCGCTTCCACGCCGTGCGCTGAATTTCTGAGCCGAGCTCAAGCGACATCCCGAGTACGTAGAGCGTTGCGCCGACGATCAGAGGCGATTGCGGGAAGTGCTCTCCATTCACTGAGGCCGAGGTTTCGGAGCATACGAAGAGCAGGGAGTTGGCGCTATTAAGCACAGTGTTGAAGGCGCTTACAAGGGCGGATGCAGGCGGGGTCATCTCTTCATTGGTCATGGTGAGGATGACCAGGCTTTGTTTCAACATGCTGCCGATGGCCATGGAGAGCATGATTGTGCGGTACGGGCTGAGGCCGATGACATTGTCGAGAAATGTGTTGGTGACCCATGGGGGCCCTCGAGGAAGTGTTGTGCCGCCGACGCGGTTGATGAGGGAGGAGCCCCAGTCGTTGCGGAGGATCTGATACTGGAGGAAGGGATCTGCTGCGCGGAGACCCACGAAGGTCGCAACACCAGGGGTGGCGGCGGTAGAGCGCTTGACGCTGCGGTCGATGAGGTCGCGTTGGTCTCTGGGTTCGGTGGACGACATGTTGGTGGTGGTCGTTGGTATCGGTGTTTGGGGTTGTGTTGTCGAGGTAGATAGAGCTCTGCAGCTACAGCTACATCACGGCTCGGGACTCGGCCTCGACGCGTGATTGGCTGAGCTAGTAACTTCCTTCTTCGGCAACCCTACGGATACTCTAACACACCTTGAATTGACGTCTCTTTTGTACTGAACATACGGTTTTCGCCGCCCCAAGACAGCCCCCGGAATTTAGTATACAGGAACTGGAGATGTGCATGTGGTCAGATCGTTCAAGAATCATGGCCACGTGACCAGATGGAACTTATCGGCTACTGCAATCAAATCTGCGCTGCAACCCCGACATCAATGGCCAGCCCCGGCCTCGACCCTGGAGAAAATCCTTCTTCGCCCCCCTCGCCCTCTCCCATTGGCGAAGCACAATTTTGCTTGTGTGAGCTTGTCTTGCCGGACCCGGTTTTTGAAGCACCTCGCCACGCCAAAAGATAAGCTTCTGCAACCACACCTGCTGCAACGGTGTTAGACAGCCGACTAGTGCGGGTGGAGGATGCTTAATAAGTACACCGATCGCGGGCACGCGACCGTCAGCTCTGCTTTTCCGTCGTTGTCGATTTCGTACAGTCATCACGTATATTGGCAACAATGGCCTACGATCTGGAATCGGCCCACGGCCAGCCACGGGAACTGGACATCAGTCCTTCGGAGAAGCCGCTCCGGCCATTGACAACGGACGAGAAGCTCGCAGCTACGAGAGTAGACGTCGATTCGAGAGGCTCCGGCAGCACGCGAGTGGTCGAGTATAACAACACACTTGTCAAACAAGACAACGGCATCCTCTCCAAGCTCCGCGACTTCGAGGCCTTACTGGACAGGAAGCTAGGCGTGGAATCCGAGGCCATTGACCGCAAGCTACCCGAAGACCGCCAGCCCCAACCATGGCATGCACAAGCCGTGATGGCCCTGCTGTGGGCATCCGGCACGATGAACGTATCATGCTTCGCAACCGGCTTTCTCGGCCACACCTTCGAACTCTCGCTCAAGCAGTCCCTCCTGATCATCATCTTCGCCTCCGTCCTCGGCGGAGCTGTAAGCGGCTTCTGCGCAACCTTTGGCGCCGCCACTGGTCTCCGCCAGATCTCGGTGGGTCGCTACAGCATGGGATGGTACCCGAACAAACTCGTCGCCCTCCTCAACACCGTCCAGCAACTCGGCTGGAGCGCAGTCGGCTGCATAACCGGTGGCCTAGCCCTTCAAGGCGTCTCCAACGGCAACATCTCCATAGCCGTCGGCATCGTCATAATCGCCGTCTGCAGCCTCGCCATCTCCTTCATCGGCCTCCGTGCAATCCTCGTCTACGAGAAATACGCCTGGTAACAAACCCACGGGCAAAACCCTGCTTTGTCTAAGACTTTCGCTAACTCTTTTGTACTTCTGTCTATAGGCTGGTCTACTTCATAATCTTCATGATAATCTTCGGCCAAACAGGCCCCTACACCGACAACACCACCCCCGCCTCCCTCACCGGCGCCACCCTCTCCGGCACTGTCCTCAGCCTCCTCGCCATCGTCTACGGCTCCTCCGCCTCCTGGTGCACCATCGCAAGCGACTACTACGTCCACTACCCCGCCACCGTCTCCCGCACCAAAGTCTCCATCCTCACCACCCTCGGCATAGCCCTCCCAACCTCCATAGGCATGTGCGCCGGCGCCGTCGTAGCCTTTGCCATGAACAACCGCCCCGACTGGGCCGCCGCAAACGAACGCGGCCTCGGCTTTTTAATCCGCGATATGCTCCACCCCCGCGGCTTCGCCGACTTCATCCTCGTCTTGCTAGTATTGTCCGGGATCAACATGAATATCATCAACACCTACTCCGCCGCCATCTCGTGCCAGCAGTTCGCGCGTCCTTTCTCCAGGATCCCGCGTTTCATCTGGACGATTGCGTGTTTTGGCGTTATAGTTGCGCTAGCGCTCGCGGGGCGGAATCAGTTGTACCAGTACCTGGAGAATTTCTTGTCACTGCTTGGGTATTGGTGTACGAGTTACTTTGTGATTGTGTTTACGGAGCACTGGTATTTCCGGAAGGGGGATTTTGGGAAGTATGATTTGGAGGGGTGGAATGATCCTGCAAGGCTCCCAGTGGGATGGGCGGCGGGGACGGCGTTTGCGCTGGGTATCGTTGCGTGGGTGATGGGGATGGTGAGTGCAGGTTCAGGTCGCCCTGTGTTCGTGGCAAATCGGTGGCTAACTTGGGTCACAGAACGAGACGTGGTACGTCGGCCCGCTGAGTGCAACCATCGGCCAGTTTGGGGGTGATGTTGCTAATCAGTTCACGCTGGTCGTTACGTCGTTGGCTTATTTGCCGTTGCGGCATCTGGAGTATAAGTATGTTGGCAGATAGCCGGATACGGGCCACGGGTGACGGCAGGTCGTCCAAGCACTTGTACATCTATGTGCTGCACGAGTATTGGTTTTATACAGCCTCCACACATGTACATTTTGTTTTGCCCATACCTTAACATGAAGGCTCAATGGCAATCAGTAATCGGCCTTTCCCGACTTCATATCCAACGTGCCGAGGTCCATCCTTCGGTGAGCGCGTCTCCAAAACCATACCTCCTCACAGTCCGTCTCATCTTACGCCAACAGTAATATATTGTATCTGTATCATACATTGATCATTTGCATTATCGTACCCCAATAACACAGCCATGTCTACACAAAAGTATACCGACATTACCGTGGATATCAAAGATGGCATTGGAACGATCAAGGTACTATTACCTGAACAACAATCAACCGCCTGCGATGCTGACATGTCGTCGCAGTTCAACCGACCTAAGGCATTGAACTCGTTCGGGGGCAACATGGTGGCAGATACTGTCGCTGCTTTACGAGAGCTTGACGATCATCCCGACACCACATTCACGGTCATAACTGGCGAAGGCCGCTTCTTCTGTGCTGGCGCCGATGTCACTAGTACGACTCTACGTTCTCGATTTTCGTCTTTGATATACGATACTGATTATTTGATAGACGTCTCCGGCCGAAAGACGGAATTCAAGAACGATGGCGAGAAGAAGCTCTACTGGACGGCGGAGTTTGCCCCTGGCACCGAATTCATCCGCTCCATGATCGAGCACAAGAAGGTCCTGGTCCTCGCCATGAACGGTCCCGGCGTCGGCGCCGGTGGCTCCTGGTTTCAGGGCTCCTCCGATATCTTCTACATGGCCGAGGACGCATGGCTGCAAGTCACGTTCTCCCAGCTTGGCCTGATCCCCGAAGCTGGCAGCGCGATCAACTGGGCCAACAGCATTGGCGTTCATCGTGCGAACGACTGGCTCATGTTTGGCGGCAAAGCTACCGCGAAGGAGCTGAAGGATATGGGGTTGGTCAACAAGTTGTTCCCTACACAAGGCTTCCATGATCAGGTGCATGCGCATCTGAAGGAGATGCTGAGAGAGCGGAGTGGGAAGTCGATGATGGAAATGAAGCGTTTGCAGAACAAGCCTCTCCGCGACCAGAGGATCTTGGCGCTTTTTGATGCGATGCAGGCGTTGGCGGAGCGGTTTGTGGATGGTGAGCCGAGCCAGAGGATGAAGGCGAAGTCTGATGAGCTTCTTGGTAAGATGCATTTCCTAATATCAGTCACCATTGTGCTGAGGTTCGTGCTAACGCTCGTACAGCTAAGAGGAAATCAAAGATGTAGTTCGTCTATATCAATCAATACAGCAAGCCGTGCCCATAGGAGACGAAAGCATCCCACTGCAAGAATCGGCTTTCTTCCCGGCAATTCCGTTCCGTTTCTTTGCAGTGTTCCAACATCGTCTCGTTTCCACTGTGCTCATACCACTCGATGTGAAATATGCCTCTTGTATTCAGAGCCTTCCCGCTCTGGCCACTTGCTGCTGCCCACAAGAACGGTATGGTCTTCACGATATGTTCGGCATTTCTATCAGCTTCGTCTGACCAGTGCCTGCTGTCATGGTCTTTCCCCGCAAGATCGAGTTGTGCTTGCTTGATTAGGAGCCGACACGTCCAGACGAAGGCATGGTAGAGTGCGCATACGGTGCTCTTGGAGCGGTGAGGCATCTGTGCTGACATATGTTCCTCTTTCTTCAATTCCAAATTCGTTTTCTGTTCCTTAGCTGCAGGCGAAATCTGCAAATATAGGCAGAGCGAAGGCAGCTCGAATGTTGCGGGGAGTCATTGATCGATGCGAGGGAGGAGTGTTTGCGCGTTGTCGCCCTGGGGCTTTGCGGTAGGGTGCTTGAGGCGATGAGAAGGTAGTTGTGCAGTGGCCAAGCGAAGCTGGCGATTGTTTGCGCTATAGTCATATATGTCCAACAATTCGCAGACACACACACGAATGTGACTATCTCCCCCAACGCCATCGCTAAATCCAAACCCGAACCCAAACTATCCTACTCACCTCCTCCCACCCCTACCCGCCCCAGCACCACCAGCACCTCCCCCGCCCATCATATTCATCAGACTGCTCATATCCGGCATACCTCCTCCACCGCCACCACCACCCATCATCTTCATCAAGCTCCCCATATCCGGCATCCCGCCTCCCCCAGCCCCACCCATACTCGCCAGCTTCTTCTGCATAGCAGCCATCTGTGCTTGCTGCCCTCTGCCGCCCGCCCCCAACGCACCAGGTGCCCCCTTCTGCCCCGCCGCTCCCATACCCTTCATCTTCTTCGCCATACCCGCCATCATCTGCTGCTGACTCAACAGCTCCTCCACCTCGCGCACACTCGTGCCAGATCCGCGCGCCACCCTCGTCATCCTGGCTGGCTGTTCAGTGAAGATCTTCCCATCGGAGTCCAATTCCTTCTCAGTCATTGAATCACAAATATAAATCATCCGCTTCATCTTCATCGACCCCTCCTCATCGTCCATCCCTTGCATCAGCCCTCCCATCCCACCCGGCATCATCCCCGCTAGTTTCGACAACGGGCCCATTTTCGAGACATTAGCTATCTGATCCCGCATATCGCGGACGGAGAATTTGCCTTCTGCTAAATTCTTCATGGTTGGTTTCTGGTCCCCGTTGTTCATCTGGATCTTCTCCATTAGCGCTGACATATCGCCCATCCCGAGTAATCGCTTGACGAAAGATTCGGGCTTGAAGCTCTCGAAATCGCTCTGGTGCTCGCCGGTGCCGATGAAGATGATTGGAGTATGGGTGGCTGCGACGGCGGAGATAGCGCCGCCGCCTGCGGCTGCACCGTCGGTTTTCGTGATGATGATGGCGCCGAAATCTGCGGTCTCTTTGAAGGCGCGGGATTGGGCTTCGGCGGCTTGACCGATGGAAGCGTCAAGTACCATGACGGTTTGTTGGGGTTGGACGGCGGCTTGGATCTCAACCATCTCGGCGAAGAGGGCGTTTTCTTGCTGGTGGCGGCCGGAGGTGTCGACGATGATGATCTCGAAGCGCTCTTTTTTGAACTTGGCTACGCCATCGCTCGCAACGGTGACGGGGTTGGTTTGGGTCAGGGAGCCGTAGTATGGGATTCCCGCCTTGGTGGCGTTTTGTTTGAGCTGATCAAAGGCACCGGCGCGGAAGGTGTCGGCGCAGACGAGGCAGACTTTGAATCCGCGGGCTTTGTAGTAGATGGCGAGCTTGGTGCAAGTGGTTGTTTTGCCGGCACCCTGGAGACCGACGAACATGATGACATTGCTTTTGGCCTTCTTGGGCTGCCAGGCCTTTTCGTGGGGATTCACAATGTCGACCAATGCCTCGAAGACGGCTTGTTGGATGATTCGCCTTTTATTGGCGTGTGGTGCCAGTTCCCCGAATTTGACTTTGCTCTTGATGGCCTTGCGGAGGGTGCCAACGAGGCGGATGTTGACGTCGGCTTCCATGAGAGCGTTACATATTTCCTTGATCATGCCGTCGAAGGCCTTCTCGCTCATCGTTGGCGCGCGGGTGAGGTCCGTCACCGCGGCGTTGATCCGCTTGCCCAGGTCTTGTAACACCATCTTGCCGGTGTTGTGATGGTATGCTGGAGAGGAAGGGATCGAAGCAAGTGGCTTGCATAGGATGTTGTAGTGAGTCAAGACCAGATGTCGTCCAAACACCCCACCTCCACCAAAATCGCATCCCCACGGCGAAATGCTTGGCAGAGATCGATCTCGATGGAAATTTCGAGAGCAGAATGTTCAGTAGGACCAACCGAACATTTAGAATCACCGAATCTGGGAGAAGACACAATGGCACCAGTAACGAAACGACGAAGGGTAGAAGACGAGGTGCGCCGGCCGAAGAAAAAGAAGGTGTTCGTCAAGCGACAGAAAACGTACCACAGCTCCTCCGAGGATGAGGGAGATGAATTGGTTGAAAAAAGACAGGAAGAACCCCAGAACGCAGAGCCAAAGTCAATATTAAAACGATCGACACCAGCCAAGTCCAAGCCGACGAAGTCTCAGCCGGCGGAAAAAGACGAAGAAGCATCAACCTCAGAAATCGAAGGCCTGTCAGACTTGGACGAAGCACAACGCAACGCCGTCCTCAACGCAGCTCCCAACGACACCCTCGACGACTCCGAGAACGACGACGAGAATGCCAGTGAGGAGGAAGCGGACGTAGCAGACAGCGAAATCAACGACAACGACACGGAGCAATCCTCCGCCTCCGACAATGACAACGACGAAGACGCCCTCTCCCTAACCTCCTCCCAAGCCTCCACCATACGCAAAAAGCGCAACGACCCCTCCGCCTTCGGCACCTCCATCTCCCGCATCCTCGACACCAAACTCACCGCCACCAAACGCAAGGACCCGGTTCTCTCCCGCTCCCGCCTCCCCACCGAAGCCAACGCCAAAATCGAGGAGGGCAAAATCGACACCGCCGCTCGAGCGCAGATCCGTGCGGAGCGGAAAGCTGCGCTGAATAAAGGGCGGATTACGGATCTACTTGGACTAGAGGATGGGAGTGTAGAGACGGGGAAGGTGGTAGAGGAGGAGAGGAAGTTGCAGAAGGTTGCGCAGCGGGGTGTGGTGAAATTGTTTAATGCTGTGCGCGCGGCGCAGGTTGGGGCGGAGAAAGCGGAACGGGAGGCTAGAGGAGGTGATGGGGGTGGAGGGGTTGTGGGGAGGAAGGCGAGGGAGGAGAGGGTTAGTGAGATGAGTAAGGAGGGTTTTTTGGATATGATCTCCAAGGGGAGGGGTGCGGCTGCGTCTGCTGGGAGCTGATTCAAGGGTTCCAGTGTATAGCTCAACGTGCTGTCGTATGAATGTGCAAAGAAATGAACTTCTTGCTGCTCCTTCCTATTGTAGCTAGCTTCACATTTGCATTACCTCAGCATTCGAGATGACGTCTTGATCTTCCTCTCCACTCCATCTTCCACAATACACCCATGTTCCGCCGCCCTCTCACATCCATCCACCAAATCCTCCGCTCTTTCACCACATCATCAACCTCAATGGCCCGCCTGCGAGTCGGCTACGTGCCCGGTACACCTCCCACACTCCAGTCTATTCCGCCGCATAGATCACTGACTGCTCTCTCGTCTACACAGAGCACTTCTCCACCCCCCTCCACTTCGCCCAGACCCACCTCGCCCTAAACGCCGACCTCATCCCCGCTCCCCTCGGCACCGGCGCCCTGACCGCACGATTAAAAGCTCCCTCCACTGACCCGGACGCCCTCGATATCGCTGTCGGACTTACGGAGGGATTCGTAGCAGACTTGGGCAAAGCTCAGATAAGTGGCGAGGATACGGGGTACAAACTCGTCGGCACATATGTGGACAGCCCGTTATGTTGGGCCATTGTCACAGGTGCGGAGCGCTCGGAGATCAATGGCGTGGAAGATCTAAAGGGCAAGAGGGTCGGGGTCAGCCGTATCGGCAGTGGGAGCTATGTGATGAGCTACGTACTCGCGGACCAGCGCGGGTGGCTGAGCGAGGGAAAAGAACCATATGAAGTCGTGGTCGCAGGCGATTTCGCTTCCCTCCGCAAAAGCGTGCGAGAGGAAGGAGCGACGCCAGCAGAGTTCTTCATGTGGGAGCACTTCACCACGCGCAAGTTCTGGGAGAACGGCGAGGTGAAGCGGATCGGGGAGATATATACTCCGTGGGCTAGCTGGATGATTGCTGGTAGGGACTCGGCCAAAGATCAATTACCTGCATTCCTGGAGGGTGTGAATATGGGGGTGCGGATGTTTCAGGAAGAGAAGGAGCAGGCGGTGAAGCATATTACGGGGACGATGCATTATTCGGAGGCGGATGCGAGGGAGTGGATGGAGACGGTGAGATTTGCGGATGATGTGAGAGGAGTCAAGGGGACGACGATGGAGGACACTGTTTCGATACTGAGGAAGGCTGGAGTGTTGAAAGGGGATGTGAAGGCGAGCAGGTTGGCTGAGGCGAAGTGATGGCTGCGGAATCTGGTGCTTGACATACGCCAGGCCACGGTTGAGACGAAGCAATGGGATCACGAAGTGCTATGTACGATGATCATGAGCGAAATGAGCAACATGAGCTTGGTAGCCGAAGTCTGGAGAATCCTTCCGACTTCACGGTAGCATTACGGAAGACTTCTGCTTGTCTTCAAGATTAAGCTTGCGTCTGCCCTTTATCGGCAAGAGCATGCAGGAGGGTACAAATGTCCTACTCAAAGAACTTGTTCTTCGGCCGCGGCAGTCCAAGATGCTCCCGCAGCGTCGTCCCTTCATACTCCTTCCTGAACAGCCCTCTCCGTTGCAGCTCCGGCACCAACCGATCAGCCACATCGTTCAACCCTTGTGGAAGGAATGGCATAACCACCGTGAACCCATCGCAACCTCCCTCTTCCAGCCACGTCCCCATCTCATCAGCAATACTCTCCGGTGTCCCCACGAACGCAAGACCAGAGTACCCGCCCAGTCGCTGCGCCAGCTGCCTCACAGTCAACCCCTCAGCCTTCGCAAGCCTCTCAACACTCTCCCTCGCAGTGTGCGAAGCATTCGTAGCCGGCATATCCTCCGGCAGCGGGCCATCGGGATCAAAACCCGACGCATCTGTCCCCAACGCGATCGATAGAGAAGCGATACCAGAGTCGTAGTGGACACCGCTGTCAAGCTTCAACCGCTTCGCCTGCGCATCCTCGACACTATCGCCGACGATGATCATAGCCGCGGGCAAGATCTTGAGGTGGTCTTTGTTGCGTCCCGCTGCCGTTACACGGTCTTTGATATCGGCGTAAAGGTCTTTGGCGGCGTTGAGGTCGCGAGGGGAGCAGAAGACGGCTTCGGCGGTCTCGGCGGCGAGTTGGCGGCCGGGTTCGCTTTGGCCTGCTTGAACTATTACTGGCCAGCCTTGGATCTATAGTGCTGGTCAGCGAACGTAGGTGATCATGTGCGGAATGAAGACGAGACTTACCGGCCTAGCAATATTCAACGGCCCTCGAACTTTCAACTCTGCACCTCGATGATTGAGTACATGCATCTTCTCCGGATCAACATAGACGCCACTCTCAGGATCTCGCACAAAGGCATCATCAGCAAAGCTATCCCACAGTCCCGTTACCACATCATAGAACTCCCTCGCACGCTTGTAGCGCTCACTATGCTCTACATGCTCGTCCAGGTTGAAGTTCTTCGCCGACTCAGGATTACCCGTAGTAACAATATTCCACGCCGCCCTGCCACCAGAGATATGGTCCAGACTCGCGAACCTACGCGCGATATGGTACGCTTCGTCGTACGTTGTGGAAGCCGTGGCTGCAAGACCGATCTTAGACGTCACCATCGCTAATGCAGATAGCAATGTGAATGGTTCGAACGATGTCACGGTATGGCTGCGCTTAAGAGCTTCCACGGGCATGTTGAGGACAGCAAGATGGTCGGCCATGAAGAAGGCATCGAACTTGGCTTCTTCGAGCTTTTGTATGAAGGAGACCAGATGTTTGAGGTTGAAGTTGGCGTCCGGATATGCGCCGGGATATCGCCATGCGCCTGTATGAAGCGAGACAGGCCGCATGAAAGCTGTGAGATGGAGTTGCTTTGGTTGTGCCATTTTGGTCGATTCTCGTGGCGGACGATGGGGGGACGGATGTCGAAGAAAAGTAGGAGATGTAGATGAGCTAGTGATGTATATTCGGAAAAGTCAAAGGAATTGAAGATTAGTCTGACAGTATTTGTAATCTCACCTACCTGACCTCGCAGATGAGATATGATGTTGATCACGACAGAGCTCTGGCGGAGTTGGAGCTCTACCAAGGTACGTCAGAACTCTGTACCTTCTACCTTTGCAGAGCTCGGCATCGGTCATACATACTTCCGCTCGGTGATTTCGAAGGTGTCTTCTTCTGACGACCGTGTATGCCATGGGAGTTGTCGGCCAACCCCGTAGCTTTTGGGCGCTCAGGCGCTCAGGTCTTTCACCTTGCCGTAGGCTACATGTCCGGCGGCCGCTCGGGACGCCCACGACATCTCGAAGCTGTGCAAATGACGGCTCTGACCCGGTATCCCCAAGGCAGAATCAAGTTGGATCGAGCAACCCCGTTATGTGAAGATGCCATCCGGATATGTCGCTACTGTTCCGAGATGGCCGCAGGGCATCCCAATGAGCCAGCAAAAGGACCGTAGGTTTCGATGGTCTCCTGGCTCTAGTCCCCAGAGAAATTCTTGTGGGGCGAAAGAACAGACCGGCATCCTCAATATGACTGTCATCGACCGACGAGAAGAAGTATGGGCAACTCAAGAGATCTGGAGGTCGGCCATGGGTATCGCAACCATCGCTGCGACTGCAGTCCTGAAAGTCGAGATGTCTCGGCACCAACGAGTCGTTCACCTCGGCACGACATGCTGGTCCGCAATCCACAGTTCGTAGAGGAAGGTTTAGTCGAGAATAGATATAATCGCAGTTTATTAAATCCTCGTAAGGTAGCTACGCTAATAATTTTTACATTGCTAGATGCTAGATCCAAGTCGTTTTACTGCCTAGCATTTTATTCTAGCTAATTAGTTACTATATAAGTTAACTAACTTACTATATAGTAGTTATCGAGTAATTAGAAACTTACTTATATAAAGTAGTTAGCTTCGCCCTAATTTAGCGCCTTCTATTAGCTATAAGAGGCCGAGTTTCCCCTCTTCCCTTCCTCTTTTCGGAATTATCGAAACTACTCTACTTTACTTAACTATAGTTACTACTTGAAAGTACGTGGCAACGGTCACGTGTAGGGTGGCGAACGTAACGAAATCTCCGGCTGCTCTATTACACTTCGTACGTCTGCACACCTTGCCATTAAAACAACATCGCAATACGCATTGCGCTGGCGTTGCTTCACTTCATATCACTGACCGGGTTAGTAGCAAGGTCCATCGCCTCATGGTCGAGTCCACGTCCCCGACTACTGTCGTCTCCTCCCAACTCTGAAAGGCCACTATCTAGTATAAGAATACCGTCACACGGTATAAGTATATAGCAATCCATTGAGTCAGATACGGTCGTGTCGTAACACGCCGCCATTGGAAGTCGGCAGTGTCCCAATACTTTAATACTATCCTCTTGGTCTCCTGTGTTTCTTCACCTGAAGTCCCGCTCGGCATCACTCTCACGTGTGGTCACTCTATCTTGGGAAGACTTCACTACAACTTCACTTCGGAGGCTGTGTTTCAGAGCTCCACTTTAGCTTACAGCTTGTCTGGAATACCGAAAACATCCACCTTCATCCTACAATACCTCCACACAACACCAGCGACAGAACACCGACCAAACCACGAGATGGCAATAGCCGCCACCATGGACGCCGACTGGGTCAAAGTCGAACGCGACGACACCCCTATGGTGGGAGCCAGTGGCAATGTGACCGCCAGGAAAGACATTCCCGTCTATGACGAAATCAAAACAATCAAAGAACAAGTTGAGTTCATTAAGATCCAGCGGGAGGGCATGAAGCCAGTCTTGGTACAATGCCGAAAAACCAAAGGGTTCCGTGGCAAAGATCCCGAAGAGAACGAAGGGCTGCAACGTCTGACCGGCTTTCTGGCGTGGCTGGACACCAAGTTGCAGATGACGCCGGAAATACGCGAGCGGACAACGATCGACGCGTTTGTCAGACAAGTCTTCAATCCTGCCATCTTCTTTCCTGCAGCATATGCAGATAAAGCCAAGGCTCTGCACGATAAGTGGGAAGCTGAAAATTGGGGCAAGGTGAAGGGCGAGAGCAGCGATGATGCAAAAGACGGTAGCAGGTCGCCCCTCAAGAGATCAAGCGGCGATCACACAGAGTCGTCGTCTAAAAGATCTAATGGTCAACAAGTGGCAGCTGCTACTAACGACGGCGTCAAGACCCTGTACGTACCACCAGAGAACGATCCTATCTGGGGCCGAAATGGCATCATGCACGGTATTGCCATCCGCAGAGGTCCTGCTGGGAAGTCCAACCTCATGAACCCGCGGCTCTCCCACGAGAAACGCGAAGCGAAAGTCTTTGGTCACAACGGCCTAGAGAACGGCCAGTGGTTCCCGTTCCGCCTCAACGCAATATTCCACGGCGCCCATGGCGCTTCACAAGCCGGCATCTCTGGAGACTCCCAGACTGGAGCATACTCTATCGTGGTGTCCAGCCAGTACGACGAGTTCGATTCGGATCTAAAGGACACCATTATCTATTGTGGGGCCGGCGGCAACGACAACACAAATCCCGACCAAGCGGCGCAATCAGCTGGAAGCTCCGCTTTACGTGCTTCCCGTAGAAAGGGGAATGATGTTAGGGTCTTGAGGACAGCGACTGGCCATTCCGTATGCGTACCAAGTGTTGGTCTTCGATACGACGGACTGTACCGCGTCGTGGGCGTGGATGACACCAAACGCAACAGTTACGGCGGGATGGTCGAGCGCTTCAAGTTGGTCAGACAGCCAGACCAGCCAAAGATCGACGAATCTAGACCGACGAGCCGGGAGGTCCGACAGTACAATATGATCGGGCAGACTACTCTGCGAGGCTGGACGGCTACCAGGGAGTGAATGCTCCTGTCTACGCCGCAGCTAAGGGCACCATACGGAGGGACGCCTGCCGCCCGAACTCTACATAATAAGTCCTAAAGAAACGATGAAAATACCGGGATGTCTACCTATTATCGACGGGCAGAAATGCCCGAAAAGTACACAACCAACGTGTTTTGGGGAATGATCTGCTCGGGACAAACGGAGAGTTCGGACACAATATGCTTAGGAAAGAATGCTCTTGTCCGTTGCTGTCTACTCTTATATGGCGGAATCCGTGAAGTACATGACATATGGGGCTAAGAAAGACTGCTTGCGTTTGCTTTGGGCTGGGACAGAATGCGTACGGACAAGACTGAAGACTGCGTCCCGGTTGATGGACACGATGAGTAACGACGAACAGCTGAAAAGACCCATTCACTCTTCACATTCTCTGCAGTTCTTCTTCGGCTTTTGCTACAACTGCCCAATGATCTTAATTGCCGTTCTTCTTTTCTCCGTGCACTCCCCTCCACTCGCCCTGAGCTTTTCTGACCGCATTTGCAATCACGGTTTGAAGTGATTCTGTCTCCTCCACCCCAAGCGCCTCATTATCCCACTCCTCATACAACACACGCCCCTCATCCACAACCTCCTCAACGACGCCGTAGTCTTCAACCAATCATCCTCTTCCCAAACCTCGTCCTCAATCCCCCTCAACTCCTCTGGCGAAGTATACCTCACATGCCACTCCCCTTCCGTATCCGCCAGCTTCGTATCCCTCTGCCTCTCAAACTCCCTTGAAACATCAGCATGACTAGCAACAAACCGTATTCCTTCCCACCTCAACAGCGCAGCCACAGTAAAGCGCCCGACATCACCCATAGTCGTCCACGCAATCTTCGCCTCCGTAGGCTCTAGCAGCCACGCTTTCCTCTCCTTCGCATCGAACGACCCGATACCAGGGACCTGTGGCACGGGCCCAAAGCCGAATTAGTGGGCCGCGTACGGCCCGGTCATGAGGTACATGTGCTCCAGCCGTTTCACATGGTCGCGGAAGTACCGCCGTACCTGCAACTTCTGCTAATGCACACGCTCCGTGGTGGAGATGGAGCTGTATTCGATATCGGCGCTGAACTCGCTCGGGAAGAAACGTTTGATGGTGCTGCTTTCTTCGGCGAGGCGGATGAGGTCGATTTGTAGGGTTATGGCTTCGCGGCCGAGGGCGAAGATGATTGTGTCGTAGGATTGGTAGGCGGAGGGTATGTGGGCTGGGTTTTGGAGAGAGCCGATAACGATGGTCGCGCCTTTTTGTTCGTAGCTAGCTAAACTAACCTTCTTGCGTTGGGCGGAGGATGAGGAGGTGAAGATCCCGACGATGGCGAAGGAGGACCCTGAGGCGAGGATGGCGGAGGTGATGTATTTGCCGATCAGGCCTGTGGCGCCGAAGATGAGGATGTTGTGGGGTTGGTGTGCCATAGTGGAAGTGAGTGGCAGTCTCTACTTCTACAGCAGACGTCTCGTAAGGTCCATATATGTCCAGCACATGAGTCCAGTGACTTTGCTTACACCGCCGAGACCGCGTTCGGCCAACTCTGTCTCCATCCGGAATCAATGTGATCTGGATCAGTAAGATGGTCTGAGAAGCGAGCCGTGGCCACGGATCGCTGTGGTCCGTTCATCACCGACCGGCATAGGTGTACCATGCCGAACGTGAGGGAGCAGATGAAAGGGTGAGTCCGGACGTTGCGGATGGGCCTCCTGGAGTTAATCCCGCGGCTGATGGCACTGAAAGCGATGCATGGTTGTAGGATCTGAAAGCGAAATATGGTATCCGAAGAGGACGAGATGAAGTGCCATCTTGCGCAGTGTGCTGCGGAATAGAAACCTACCTCGATTGCATTACCACTGGACGACTCCGCGTATGCAATATCCTCGCCGTCTCCAGTCTGCATGGATTCCAGACCTTAGAAACACCCGATTTGATCTTGACAGGCTTGTTAGATTGTCAATACTGAACTAAAGCGAAGTGAACATGGCGAGGTCGTTGGCGAATCGAAGTGAAGTGAACTCGCCGGCGTTTCTTCGGCCCTCGTTGCTGTTTGCACTTGCACACCCCACGTCACGTCACGTCCTCATTTGTCTTCACATGCATTACATCTTGCTGTAAGCCGTCCAAAATCAGCAGTGTACGAGGACGACATCGCTTCATAATGTCTCTCAACCCCGAGCAACAGGCACAATTGCAGGCTCAGCTCCAGCAGGCCGTGATCGCCTGCAGCGAGAGATGCTTGTCCTTCGCAGCAAAATGGTATGAGCTCTTACACTGTCGTTCGTATAATGGGTCTGACATGTGCTAAAGGGCGGCAGAACTATCCAACTCCTTCGCAACCTCCAAGAATGAGCCAGCAGATGACGCCTCCGACACTGATATCGACGATGACGATACACCAACCCCTCCCGCCTCCCACCCCACCAACCATGACCGGAAAGAGGCGAGACTGGAAGCACGAGAACTGCCCCGATACTTGATGGGCAAGTCCCTCTTCGACTGTCGAGAGTACGATCGATGTGCGGCAGTCTTCCTGCCAAGTCAGATCCCTCACCGCAGGCCACCTGCGGCCCGGATCGATGGTCTTGCAACGAAGATACTCCTGACGGAAGAACGAAAAACGCCGATGTCCAAACATTCGGTCAAGCCTCCTCCGCTTAGAGAAACATCGCTACCGAAGAACATCAGTCAGAAGTCGCTCTTCATCTCATTGTATGCGCGATATCTGTCTGGCGAGAAGAGAAAGAATGAGGACTCCGAAACAGTATTGGGACCAGCAGACGGACCAGTAACTCCCAACAGAGAAGTCAATGGCATACTGGCAATCTTGGAAGGATACTTCAACGCTCGCGGCGGCTTAGAAAACCTCAACAACTCCCAAGGCTGGCTCGATTACCTCTACGGCCTGATGCTGATGAAGAGCAAAACAGAAATGCTCGCAAAACAATGGCTCCTCCGCAGCGTCAACCTCAACCCCTACAACTGGTCCGCCTGGCTCGAGCTCGCGAGCCTCATCGGCTCCCAGGAAGAACTCCAAACCATCAGCGAACACCTTCCCCAGAATATCATGACCCTCCTGTTCTACGTCCACTGCAGCCAAGAGCTCTTCCTCCAGACCCCAGAAGCCTACAACACCCTCGCCCAACTCGACTCCATCTTCCCAAACTCCGCCTGGCTAGCCCAACAACGCGCCCAACTCCACTACCACGCCCGCGACCACGACACCGCCCTCAGCGTCTTCGATACTCTCCTCACCTACCACCCGCTCCGGATCGACGGAATGGATATCTACAGCAACCTCCTCTTCGTCCTGGGCAACAGACCCAAACTCGCTACCCTTGCCGCCACAGCCTCAGACATCGACAAGTTCCGCCCCGAAACCAATTGTATACTAGGAAACTACTACTCGCTCATCTCCGAGCACGAAAAAGCCGTCCTCCACTTCCGCCGCGCCCTAACCCTAGACCGCAACTTCCAAGGCGCATGGACGCTAATGGGACACGAGTACATCGAGCTGAAGAACACACAAGCCGCCATCGAGTCCTACCGCAGAGCAGTCGATATCAATCGCAAAGACTTCCGCGCCTGGTATGGACTCGGTCAAGGCTACGAGATGCTGGAATGCCATTCATACAGTCTCTTCTACTACCAGCGCGGTGCCGCTTTATGTCCGAACGACCCGAAGATGTGGTCAGCAGTCGGCCACGCGTACGGCAAATGCGACAAAATCCCTAACGCGATCCAAGCTTTCAAACGCGCGCTCGCTGTGGGCAGTCAGATTGACGCTGCATCCAGCTTTGGTAGCGGGACCGCTGATCCCCTGTCGAATGCGGTAGGCGGGGCGTTGGATCCGCAGGTTCTGTTCGATATCGCTTTGCTCTGTGAGCGGGAAGGTAAGGATACTGAGGCCTCGGCATTCATGGAGTTGTGTCTTGCGCAAGAGGAAGGGGCAGAGGAGGGTGAGGAAGGGATTGGGGTCACGCAGATTACGTCGCGAGCAAGGTTGTGGTTGGCGAAGTGGTGTCATGCGCATGAGTTGTGGGAGCGGTGTATGGAGTACGCCACCGAACTGTTCCAGGATGGGATGGATGTTGAGGAGGCGAAGGGGTTGATGCAGGATGTACGGGCGAGGACTCAGCAGAAGGCACCGCTTGAGGACGAGTAGCCATCGGATTTTTATTCCAGCTAAAATGACTATCATCATCTCTTCTTCCCATTCACCCCTCTCCCGGCCCCGACCTTTATCCTCCCGCCCTCCCTTCGTCTATCTCCGGTAAGGATACTAGGCAAGTAATCCTCATCCATCAAATCCCGCGCCTTAGCCTTCTTCTCCACCGTCGTAGCGCGCTGGTACTCCTTCTGATCTTCCGCAAGCATCAATCCGTTCCCCCACCCTCCTTTCCCACCGCCCTGCACCCTCCCATTACTAGATCCATGGACGGGTTTGGGGATACTGTACCGGTCGCCGCGGTGGTTCCACTGCATATTCCGCTTCAAATGCAACTTGAACTCCCCATTCGCGTTCGTCGAACACGACACCCGAGTGAGCGTCGGCTGCCCGCACCGCGGACAGAACTGCTTCGTCATGTCCTTTGTCGTCTGGAAGCAGGAATGACAGCGGAGGATGAAGGTTTTGAGGTGGGAGATGCGGGTTAGGGAGGGGGAGAGGAGGTTGAGGTTGATTTGGAGGAGGACGTTTTGCATTGCGTAGTCGGTTGTTAGGACGGCTGCTTGCATTGTTTTTGGGGTGGCGGTTTGGGCTGTTGAGGCGCCGGAATCTTCGGCCTGTTTTTTGCGGAGGTTCGAGGGGGTGATCCAGCCTTCGGAGTCGGAGTCGGAGGATTCTTGGGGTGACGAGGAGTTGTGGGCGGAGTCGATTTTGGAGGGGGGTGAGTCTTGGGGTGGTGGGTGCGAGGGGGTGGTCGTTATGCTATCTTGTGCTGCGTCCGTGGGTGGAGTAGGGTCTTCTTGGGGTGGTGTTTGTTCGGAACTGATAGTTGTGTCGTCTAGAGCCACGCTGAGGTCGTCCATAGGCCGGGCATCGGTCTCGCTGGGGGCTGAATCCTGTTCTGTGTTGGTAGGGACATCTGATGAGTTTTCGGGCTGTACCGGATCCGTGGCCTGCAGAGAGTCGGAAGAAGTCTCCGGCACGGTAGAAGCAGTCTCCCGCGCGACAGAAGGAGTCTCTTGCGCGATAGAAGTCGAAGCAGACTCCCGCGCTGGTGACGGCTCCTCCAGATCATCAGTCTTTTTCTCGAGCCCATCCGTTCCTGCCGTTTTGCCACCCACATCTTTCACCTCTACAGCGTCTTTTTGCGGAGGGGAGCCATTAATCCGTTTCTGCCCAGGAGCTCGTCGCAGTCTCCAGTCGCCACCATTGCGCTCGCACTCCAGTTCGTAGGTCAAGGCAATAATCAGAATATCCGGTCGACTGAGCACTGCCAGATCTCCAGTTCGTCTAGCAAAGTCGGTCACAAATTTCACGCTATTCGGGTTCGGGGATCTCAGAGTCAGGAAAGGCCGTAATGTGGTCTCTACTCGTGATCGTGTGGCTGCGTCTTTGATTTCGGTCAAGATTTCTGGTACAGTGATGAGAATTTCAGATTGATTGAGCAGGGTGGAGACTGAGGGCTCGTTTTTGATGATTGAGCCGGTGTCCAGGACCAGGGTGTGGATGGGCTTTTCGGACTCCATGTTAAAGGGTATATACGTGGAGTTAAAGTACATGTATTGATCGAAGAGCTCTCAAGAAAAATTCGGTCTTGATGAGGAAGTTGCAAAAAAATGCTGAGGTAAGAAAACTTGGCAAACCCCAAAAAACAGCATGACATTTGATACAAATTGAAAGTCAAGAGAACAGCACCATCCAAGAACAAGGACTGCTAACCCACCATCATCACAGGCCGGTACGCAAGTGTGCGCAGGTGAGGTACCTAGGCATTTCTCGAAAGCTAGAGGACCGTGCCGTGCCTTGCCGCCACAGTAGCGCCAGCACGGAAGACTTGAAGGACGTGAAGAACTCCTGGATATCCTTCGAATTAAACCTTCTATCCTTCAATGCTCATCTCGACTTCATGTCGTTTGCGTACTTGACTGGCGCAGCATTAGGGCTTCTGTACCTGCTCTGTTCTCGTAGCCTTTCCGGCGGCATCACTTGCTTTAGGACTCCAGTCTCGAGGCGCCATGGAACGCATTCAATCAAACGTCGCGAATTAGGAACACGTTCCTGGTCAATGCTATATTTGATCCTATGCGTAAGATCACGGGAGTGTGAGTGTGAGTGCGAGTGCTTTTCCCAAGCTCCTTTAGCTGATAGTGCATTCGTTACCTTCTTGGCTACACTGAGTTTCTTCTCGCGGCAGAATTTCCTGTTGCCTCGCATCTCTCTGCCTGCTAGTTGCGCTCTCCTTTTCTCACCATACCTGCAGGAAGGTTGTTCCTGTGTGTACTCGCCTCTTCATGGCGTCTTGCGCAGGCAGCCGAGCCATCGCCATCGCCATCGCCGACCAACGCACTCGACGTTCTGTGCGCAGCCTTCCAGACAGGCTCGACCCAGAGCTTCTCATGCACATCAATCGTGATTGCCGGAGCTACTACCATAGTTCCTGTGAACGAGTTGACGAGTGTACCGCTGACGGATAGCACCGGGGCAACGGCCGGCACCACAACAAGCGTCTCACCCCCGAGCTCAACGGAAATCGTCATTGACGGTAGCATCGCCGCGACGGTGCCCGTCAACTCCGTGACACTATTACATCTAACCGGTAGTACTGGTGCTACGACCGGCACTCTAACGACCCTAAAAAGCTCTCTAACGACGATACTTGCGTCAATAGGTTCGACGGAGATATCGATACTCTCACCACAGTCGCCCTCAGCTCTTTAACGACCATTTCGCTGGTTGATAGCGCTGGAGTTACATCGTTGTAGACAACCATTATCCCAGGTACTGGAGCTAGTCTGTCCTCGGATTCGACCGCGATTTCGATAGACGGTAGTCTCACCACACTCGCCCTCAGCTCTCTTGCAACTATTCCGTTGGTCAACAGTGCTGGAAGTACAACGTCGGTGCAGACCATATTTATATCGAATGCGGGAGCTACAAACCTCCCGGATTCGATGGCGGCATCGAAACCACGGTATTCGAGTGGCACTATGTAATCGAAACCGACAGCGAAACCAGCACAGCACATCGCAATCCACCAAGGTCGATACCCAATATACCAGTGGGATCGTAACCACAACAGTCTCGACCTCGGCGTGTTCGATGTCTAGCACCATGACTTACAGCTATGATTGGGCACCATTCTACATGCCGATTTGTAAGTCGGATTTTACCAATAACGCTTAGTGCGGTATGTGCATCCCAGACGGAAAGAGCGTGGTATGCTGACTTTGTGTCCCTCTGTTAAATCTACATCACCCCCCGTCACCACAGATCCGGACCAGACAACCTCAGTGACCACATCCTCATCATCTACGTCATCAGCCTCATCTCCTACTGCAAGCTGCAGCATGTGTAATGAAGCGGATGGCTGTATACCGACTACCTTCCCCTCAAAGGTAAACCTCGATGGTCTTGAGGTTTACGAGCTGTTCATAGCTGTACGTCCCGCCTGCTAATATCGCTTTCGGAACATGCAGCTAAATTTCAAATCTGCAGGGTTGGAATATGGCACGTCTAAATGGGGAGACCCATGACTCCGGAGCTGGGACAGGTTCTGGCAGAGGCCTTCTCGGATGCCTCCAACTACCTCTGGGCGGGACCGCCGAATCCGCGCTGACGGTCACAGGGTGGACGTTCGAAGACAGTCCAAGTCCCTGGTCGTTTGAAGCTGCCTTTGCACTCCCTCCCGGCAACTCAGCCCTCGTGAATGCATGTGTCAAGCTCACCGGGTGCCCGGAAGACAAACCCTGCGGTCTCGTTACTTCAAGTCCAAGTCCGACAGACACTCCAAGTCCGAGTCCGACAGCCAGTGATCCCGCCACTACTGTAGCCGTTCGTCTTCCATCCGCATCCTGCAGCAGAACACCTGGTGATTCAGTCGAAACGGTCGACATCTTAGGTGCTGTAAGTTTGGCCTTCTTATCTTATGGCATGACACAGCATATGGAGCTGACCCTAGTGTTTACAGGCCTGGAATCAGACGCTGTTGAGTGGGGACGGATATTGCTTCGGGCTTGGTCCAGGGCCTGGCCATGGTCTCCTCGGATGCCTCCAATTGTCGTTGGGCGGCCAGCAGGCGGTGACGGCTTGGACGTACGCCGACCAGACACACGATGCCCAGGATGTTCCCTCGCCCTGGCTTTTGCATGCACACTTTGAGTGTCCAAGCGGCGTGACCGGAGGTATAAATGAGTGTATCAAGGCGCTAGGAGGCCCGGACGATACTCCATGCAGCTAAGAGGGCCAGACAATATTCCATGTAGCGGCTAGCTCTGGACTCTCTTCGAATGAGGTACGTCATATAGCGTCCTTGATGCTATGTCGGCCATATTTGGCAGCCAGAGACTGATCTCACTACCAGGCGCTGCGACTTTTGCTCGACTCGAGGCATGAGATGGGCCTCGGAGGACAGTGCAGCTCCAGCCTGTGGTATACGGACTGCACGGGGAAGACTTGTCCCGCAAGTCCTGGCTACGGCTGAGTACGCATCAAAGCATAACAACGTTCGAGCATCTCAGTCTTACGTCATTCCACGAGACGATTTCGGCTGATATGGTCTCCTTGACATAATCGGTTCTACACTAGCGTCGGTCAACGTACGAACAGCACATGGCGAAGCAAACCTCCCCCGGGACCGCGGGAAGCTGCTGGGCCCAATCATTGGTCGACATCGATGTTGTCGGTTTTTGGAGATGCTCTTGTCTCAAGTCGTCCATTTTGCGTGCTTGTCATCGACGAGCCACCTGCTCTCGATAACGTGGAGGAGGGCAGAGACGGAGGATCAACCGGATCAGCGTCTGCTTGGTGTACGTAACTAGCAATGAACGAATGACCTTGCGGATTGTCATGCTGTGAAGTGATGGCTCGTATGGCCCTGATACCAAGTGTAAGATGGTCGTTCGGATAAATACGATTGCACCGAGATATTCTTTCAACCATCGATGCATCCATCTATTCTAGCCAAGACAAATCTTGGCGGATGATGGCCGTGCCAAACCTTCTTCCCTCGAGCAACATTCTACCAGCAACACCCCCTATGTATCAATGAATCAGCAGCATCTGCTCCTGATGAGTTCTCTTTGCTCTCTCTCCGCAACTCAACCGCTGGCGATGTGCCACCCCGACGAGCCTTTCGCGCGTCCTCCAGCCATCCGAACTCGTACCACGGATGCATGAGCCAGTCTCCCTCGACCAAGATCCAGCTATGTTACGACTCCAGGTCCGCCGTGTCACAAATCCAGGTCTCGAGAAAATGCCGGGGGTCCTCGAGAAATAAACATGTGCATGCAACGTCATGGCTCCCGGGCCTTTACCTCGCGTTTTCAGAGCGCTCAATACCTCCGGCGCTTCAGCCACGACTATTACAATGGCGCCTGAGCAATGTTGAGGATGCTTGTCCATAGCCAGAGCGAGAGGATGATATCCCGGCGCTACGGCTCATGAGGTCTTGTGCTATCTGCGTCGGATCGTTACACTACTCAGGAGGGTATCTGCGGTATGACGGGCATCAAAGGTAGGCTTGCTCCGAGACGTCGTCTGGTGACTGTCAACTTCAAACGGCAAGATGGAATCTTGAATTCTTCCCGGCAACTCTCCCACTTTCGTATCACTGGTCATGGTTTGATCTCTGTTGTCATTTCTGGCCGCAGGTTGTCCTTCTGCGACTCAGGTACTCAAATTGGTGCCAAATTCGACTTCTCGACTGATAAAGCATCGAAGAATGCTTCAATCGACTGCTCGTGACCACTGGCCATCGACGCCGAAGCCACCGGACATCTAATGGTACTGTTAGATGCGCGCCGGCAACGGCACGGCCTGACACAGTGGCAGTCGCAGCTGTGTGTGTATATCCTTGAGTACTACAATATCACCGAAGCTTAACAGCTTGCGTACGCTCGGTCATACGTGCGGCCAATCTACTTCGTCCGAGGGCACACCAGTTCTCTCAACTCTGTCAACTTATTCTCGCCTTGCCGGCCAACGAGGGACGAGCGCCTGGTTTGCAGCCCCTGCAACGATTGAGGTCGTTTGATGTATCGCAGAACCATGATGCGGCCCAGAGGCTAGCTGCCTTCCACTAAAGGATCACGCCAATCCGCAGGCATCGTGAGGACCAGTCGCAGTCTGCGTTAACATCTACCGATGACCCTGATAGCATGCTTGTCGCCAGCGAAGCGGTTCGCATTTCTTCTCCGATGAGGCAGCAAGGCAAATACGCTTGAATGGTCAGGCAGCTGTGCAGATGGAAGGACGGGTCCACGGTCGACTCAGCCAATCTGCATCGGTTGACTTCTCGTTTGCGGACATATATCTGCTGCTGGCCCTCCTCATCCATTCTCTCGTTCTTTCTGTCAATAAAAGTTCAACACTGTGATCGCAGCGCTGTGCCGCTACAACCTTTCCGGATTGGGGCAGCTTCGGAGCTCTGCTCTCGAAAGCTGACCTTGCTCTGTGGTTGGACGACCAAGCGACGTGGAGAAGGACGAAGCAGAGCGGAAAAAAGAGCGGCCATCATTCTGGTCTGCAACTGCCGATGACGTTCGGCTCCGATGGTCTCTCGTATCCAGCGCTACGGTTGGAAGTTGGACCGCATCACGTGAGTGCTATTCCTCGTGGATCGTTCTACTAGAAATGGTCGAACTTAATAGGAACAGGGATGACTTAGGAGCACAGTCATGCGCCGTCTCGAGAAGCGTATCGAAGCTTACTTATCGGGCCTACGGTCGTCTCCTTTGGGGCTTGGGAGTGTGGCCCGCAAGTCCGATCGATGCTCTCATGATCCACAGTTCAGACCGATGTGGCATGCTAGCAGGCGCTGTGTTGTCCTCACTTCCGGATAGTGCGAAGTGGACCACTGGGTCTGGCTAAGATCCGGCGCTGATATCCGATCAAAGCCAGGTGAACGCGGAAGGCCTCCCTTCGATGACACTGCGGAGGCGAGGCATGCTTGTCAATGACCACCCAAAAATTCACTGTCAAAAGATCGCTGCGCCGATCAGGCTATGCGGGACGACATCGTGGTCACTGGCTGTTGTACGAACGACAAAGAGCAACCTGAAGTCAAAGTTGCAAAGGGTTTTGCTGTTGATGCTTCAACCTAGCAGTGGTCAGAAAGCTCGCTCGTGAGTGGTCAGATTCCACACCGGTCTGAGGACTTGATAGTCTTCAGTGACGACAGCGCAATACCTGAGAAACGTTCGGTCTGAGGGTGCGCTGTTGTTCAAAACGCCGGCGACATGCTCCCAACTCAGATGCAGACCTCGAGATGCTCAGAGAACGATCAGACCGCCTCATACACCTTGTTGTACTTGAGCGGCAGTCAAGCAGCTGCGAGCGTGGACAGCAGAAGCCGCCACGATTACCCACATGTAAATCATGGCACTGGTACGTCATCTTTTCATTGCCGAGCTGCAGGGGCTGCATCCTGACTGCGTGTGTCAACATAGCAACCGAACGAGTCCCCTCGCTTCAGCTTCAGGGTACGCGAGATGCGCCGGAGCACTGACTTCCAGCAACGCTATGCCCAAGGTCGCTGGCAACCGCCACGTCCCCGAGGTAGTAACATAGCTGCGGGAAGCGGGCGCTATCAATACGACAATTGGAGTGTTCACCCAGCATCACGCTCTACCACCAGACGACGTCTGTACAAGACTTACTCCCTCTATGCAGACGTCGACCGTATTTGGGTCTTCAATGACGACGCCATCGATTGCAAAGTGGGCGATGGAACAGGCAATCCTCGAGCCGGTCGTGCCCAAGGTGCTGAAGAGGATGAAAACACTTCAGATGACTCGAATGGCGAAGTGAGGTCGACGGACGATTGGGTCCCATTGTCATTCAACTGGCCTTCGGAGACCGGCATGTTCCGCAGGTCCTACGCATGGAAACGGCAGCCGAATGGACGTATCTGTCTTCAGTCACCGAACAATGTTGCACTACCCGAACTCCTACCCGATCGACATCTAGCACCTCAACAAGACCGCGCCGCGCCACCACCCCACGGTGCTCTGGTCGGCGAGCTACCGATTCTCATTGCCTTGGTGGCACTATCGGTGCAACCGCAGCCGGGATTGGTCGATCAAGCTTTACGTACGTGTCTCCGAGGGAGATACCAGCCGCATGGCACACCGAGAGGAGCAGGATGTAAAATCGTCATGCAATTCGTAAAACGAGGCATCGAGCTAATAGTATATACAGGGCAACAAGGACGAGGGATTGTAGTCCGAGTCGAATATGAACCGACGCCGCCAGCGCAGCACCACCGAGGTCAGCCTGTCTACCAACCAGAGGACGATCCGGTCGTCCAAAGACTGCGGAAGTTTGAGCGAGGCCTCACCGTGTATGGTCCGTTCGCCATCTAAACCCCAGGTCATTCGAACTTAGCAAGATGTCCGGCACGGCTGTTTTGTGTCACGACAGCTCGCAATTATATCTCAGCACCAGCAGCGTCAGGTCAACTACCATCGCAAAGTCGACTAAGCGTACTAATAATCCGCCCCGTACATGAGTTTTGCCGTCCTCAGTTATCTAGTCTCAATAACGAGGGCAATCTACCTACCATGCCTGCTGTCAATGGAGTGTTTCCAATTCCCGGAGAGTTTAGATAGTGTTTGCTCTAAATGCAACACCAGTCGGCAACGCACCACTGCTGGGCGCCAGCGGCGCATCCTTCCAAATCCCGGTCAACGGCAATATCATCAACGGTGCAGGGGTATCTGTAACCTCGATCGCTACCCGTAAGTATTGCTTGTCGTTGGGTCACATCGGTCTGTGATCTGGGCGCCCATAACTGTCTTGTATGAATGCGCACTGGCTGACTGTTTGTTAGCAATCTGGGCATCGGTAATAACGCTTGTGAATGCACTTTTCCTAGATCGCTTTTACCCAGATCAACGAAGAGCGAGCGGCGGTAGGCAAGGGCTTTGGTGGCTTCGTTAACCCAGCGTTGTAATTCTAGATCTTTCCTGCAGTGCCTGAATCGTAAGATCGACATGATCTTTGTCAATGCTTGCATTGCTAAGGTAGGAACTGGTTCTAGGGATCCGAGCACAGGTCTGGGAACACCAGACTACCCGAAGCTGCTGGAAATGTACCAGGCTCTGCCATGAGGCTGCGAAGAGTACGGCTGGTGAAAGAGAGACGATAATACGTTGCGATACATCGAAACACGTGAAAGCATCGGAGCATATCTGGCTGTGAACTTGATATTGCTTAAGAATCGATCGACAACGTATCATAGCTTCGCTGAAACAGGTTCAGGCAAGTGGCCATTAGTCCCGATATCTTCCATGCTCGTGCCATTGCGCTCCTCGTCGACACTCGCCTCGCTTCCAGCTTCCCACCAAAGCCGCAAGCTACGAGCATGCCCTCGCTCCTCCTCACCGAACTCGACGGGGGGTCCTTTGACCTCCTCGCGCACTGCGTTACCACTTTGTTCGGTGGCCTTGCGAGCCCACGCCGGTTTGTCGGCATTGCTTTCGGCTACATTTGCAGCATGGTAGCGCCACACGCACCACGCACTGGCATCAGTAGAGAGCAAGTATGCCTGACGCTTACGAGACTTGACCTTGAAATCGCGAAGCAAAATCACATCACCGACTTCGGCCACTGGCAATGTTGCCTTCCATGGCCGGAACACCTCAACTCGGACGCTAGATGCGCTTTGTATGCTGGTATCGGAGATACGAAAGATGGTGTTATAGTCGCGAGGTCCGCTCTTAGCACGAGTAGGCTCCTTCGTCTTGTCTATGACCACGGCGAAGATGTCGACAGTTCCAGCACCATACGACTGTGAATTCGAAGGGTTGAGGCATGCGTCTAGTCGTGAGAGCGGCGTGAAGTACGAAAGTGAGGTTGACACTCCGTTGCTGTGAACTGGAACTAGTGGAGAGGCGTCTTTATGCTGTTCTTGTGCGGTCGGGTGTTCCTTCGCCTTCGTTTTCGCAGGTGCTTGTGGAAGGTGGTCATCGTTCGCGCCAACTACGCCATTCGACCGCTTGGGCGAGAACCATGCAGATATGACGTTGGGTACATTGCTGATCCGATTGCTGATGGACTTCCGCGCTGGTGTCTTCTTGGTCGTGGTCGGCACCTCCGCTTCTCCATCAACGAGCGGTGCGTCCATATGGTCTTCGGCATTCGTCTGCTGCGAGGCACTCGGCTCGCCTTCGATGCCCTGCTTGAGTAAATGCTCCTGGGGTTCAGCATTGGTCTGCTGCGAAGCTAGCGCATCTTCGATAATGCCGTCCTCAACCATCTGTTCCAGTGCGCTGTCCGATGTGGCTTGTGTAAGCTGAGGCGTCGGTGGCATTGTTGTATGCGTTGTGCCGTGGGGCGCTAAAAATGTGGTTGTCTGTGACAACATACCTTGCAAAGACTGAGAATTCGATGGACTGAGTGGCAAGCTTGGGTACGACGGAGCTTGAATCGTCTCGCGGTGTGTTGTTTCGATTTCTTCGCTGACAGCAGGAAGCACTGGGTGCGACAGTTCTTCTGACGGACTTCTCTGTGGCACTCTTAAAAGTGACGAAGGTTCGAGTTCAGCTTCCGTAGTTTCCAAACGACCACTTGATGCTTCACCGTGGCTGTCCATGATGTCCAGAACGTTCGAAGCGACACCACTTAGCTCCTCGGAGGCTATGAGCGTGCCGTTTTGTACCATCCCGGTTGTCACCGCGTCATAGGTATCATGGAAAGTAACAACTTCTGCGTCATGGGAGAGATCTCTCATGTCCATATCCTCAGAACGCCGCGTGATCTGGATCTCACTCGAGCGAGTGAACACGACGTCTTCGCGAGCTTGAACGAGTTCCTGGTTGTCCAGTGCGAAACCGGATGATTGAGGCTGTTGCGCGAGGTCGTACATTGCCTCGAGGGCTTCGACATC
The DNA here is from genome assembly GCA_033117895.1 of Extremus antarcticus. Lineage (NCBI taxonomy): Eukaryota > Fungi > Ascomycota > Dothideomycetes > Mycosphaerellales > Extremaceae > Extremus > Extremus antarcticus. Next base: position 256,505 of record JAWDJX010000028.1, read on the forward strand.
CTGTTGCGTGCTCACCTCGCCTCGTCGAGCTTCTAAAGGTTCAGACTCGTCTTCATCCTCGTCCGAAGAGCTAGCAATGTCAATCACTTCATACTGCTCCTGCGTAGTCACATCTGTGGTCTCCGTCACCTCAACATCGTTTTGCGTAGCCATCGCGGGTGCTTCGACTTCTGAAAGCTGTCCGTCGTCCTCAATCTCCTCTTCAGAGCTTGCAAGATTGGACGTTTGTTGTTGATAGTGCATAGTAGCAGGGTTTACGGCGGGCACCTCCACGTCATCTCGTGTGCCCTGCCAAGCTCCCATATCTGGGACACCCCGGGAGTCATCTTCGCTTTCCTCTTCAGACCCAATAGCACCAGATGCGTAGTGTTCCTCGGGCATGATACCCAGTGTCGGATCCACGAACTCTTCTTGCACAAGAGCTTGAGTATCGTCAACAGCTGGAGACGGCGCCTCACCTTCACTTTCGTCTTCCGAGTCGGAGCTCAGGTCTATGACTTCGACACCTTTAGCATGAACAGAAGGGGCCGTGACCAGACCCTCATCAGCAGCCGCGATGTCGAGCACGACAGGTATGACCTCTCCGAGACCGTCAGCTGCGTCTTCCACAACAGCATCCTTCAAGATCGCATCCTGAGTAACCTCCTTCACTTCTTCCAGTCGTGTCTCAGCTGCCGCGAACCTCGCGCGAGCAAGCTCAGATAACTCGACATCTGGTGCAGTGCTTCGAGGCTGCTCTTCGACATCTTGAACAGGCACCTGCTCAAGCGGAGCACTTTCCGGTACAACGAAAACGGTGGCGCCATTCGGCGTAGGACTTTCAGGCTCATCAGCAGGAGGCTCAGCAGTAGTCTCTTCAGCCTCAGGCGAGCGCGCGAAGCCAAACAAACTGCGAAACGTCCTAGCCATAACGCGATCCTTCTCCGACTGTGGGGTACGATGGGTAGAAGTCGGGGCAGAGCTTGCACCATCGAAGCCAAACATGCTAGGTCGGTCGTGGGTCTGAGGCTTTTCTGGAGTAATTGGCTCTGAGGGAGCCGTTCGCTCATCGTGAATTCCGTCCGCATCGTCCTCTGTGTCCTCTACAACTTCGGGCTTCTGCCGTGACTCGCTGTGTTCAACGAGGCTCTTCTCTTGCCTTAGCGTTACATCGGGTTCGATCATTTCATCGTCCTCGGTATCGTGTACAATGTTCTCAGATGCAAGTTCCGTAAAGCCGCAGTCGAGCATATCTTCGTTATCGGTATCAGGTTCTGTGTCTGACAGTACTTCATCGTTGGTCGTTTCCTGCATTATGAAGTCGTCCTCCGGTTGAGTTTCTCGTATAGTTTGAACTTGTACAACACCGCGAGTAGTAGCATCTTGTCCTTCTGGAGAGAGCTGCGTTCTACCAAAGTGCGTTTTCGCCACATCGGTAGGAAATGGCGAAGGCAGTGGTAGCGTTGGAGACTTGACTGGTAATAGCTTCGGCGTTAACGGATCGTTCGGCCGTGATTCGAGGGTGGATGATTGATCGTCCTCGGACTCGTCCACTGGTACAGCTAGACGTGGCAGAGGTGGCGGCAGCATCTTATCTCCACCATCGTTTGGAACGCTCAGTTCACCGTTCAATTGTTGTACAGGCGCATCCGGCTCATCGCACGTTTCCTTCGTAGGCGACGGCGACTTCTCCAGATACCTCCACGACTTGTTTCCACCGAAGGACAGCCTTTGACCACCATCTTGGCCACCCCTCGCTGCAGCCTCAATCCCAAACGGATCGTACTCAGAGTCCAGCTGGCTCTCCACAGATAACCGTAGCCTCTTCGCAAAAGCCGGCGAGGCAAAAGTGTGTCCGTCCTGCACTCCCCTCCTCAACCCAATCACACCCTTCGGCGCCGGTGTTGACAGAACGCCAGCCCTACTCTTGTCCTTATCTTCCCCCCTCGCTCCGTTGAGTTGACCGTCGTGCTGTTCTGTTCCCACCTCCTCATTAACCCTCAAAACAACATCCTCCCCACCAGCCCTCACAATCCTCATCTCCAACCTCCCCCCAAACCACAACTCCCCCCCTACCCCGTTACCCGGCGTCCGTCCCTTCTCCGGATCATCCTCCCACCTCCCTCCCTCAAGCCCTAGTACAACTTCATCGCCAATCCCCATCCTCGCGCGCGCAACAGCTTCCCCACTGGGGCCAGAAAATCGCACCCTCACTTGACCCTTCTTTCGCCGGAGTCTGAAGTCCGGGTCCGAAAGTAACAAGGCGCATTGGCGCGTCGCGGACGAGTAGGGCCAGGAGAGTGTGATGACTGCGCGAATGGAGGAGCTGGACGGTGGTGGGACATTGGGGATGAGCGAGTCGATTGGTATGATGGCCATGATTACAGTTGTAGATTACATTGCGGTGAATGAGATGTTCGCGTGTCTGGGAGGTATGCGTACAGAAACCGGTGTAGTGTGGCTGTTGTGCGTAAATGCAATGGTACACGACAGGACTCGAGGTGTGAGGTCAGCGGTCGAAGGTTTTGGGTGGGGTCTGTGCTAGCATACCAAGAACCTGAGGCACGAGCGGCGGCGACGGTGCGAGAGTGAGTTGAAGTGTTCATGCTGATGAATACGAAGTATCATACTGCCACACTCATGCTATTCAAATCGCATACTGGGGTATCACTATAGCCTCCAACCCTTCGCAATGCAAAACGCAAAGAAATGCTTCAATCATCCTTCTTCGACCGATCAATAACCGGCACTGGAATATCCGTCTTCTCAATCTTGTTCAACAAGCTCCCGTTCACGAACTGATTCCTCTGCGTCAGGTCTACCATTGGCCCTTTAGCATGACTCCCATCTAACACGCCCCTCCCCTTGGTTCCAGTTCCCCAGCCCGCTTGGCCTTGCGAGCCTGCTAGCAATCCTTCACCCGTGAACGCAGTCCCACTGGTCGCCGGACGTCGAGTCGACTTCGAAGTTGGCGCGTTACGGGACAGCGAGTTGGACCGATTGTGCGGGCTCGTGCTCGAGGTATTGCGAGAGCGCCAGTCGGTACTAGGTGGAATTCCGAGCGGGTCTTCAGGAGACGTGGCGTTCTCAATCAAAGCCGCACTGCCATCGGCATTGTAGCCGCGGCCTTTCCTGGAGTGTTGAGGCGGCTCGCGGTACTGTGGTGTCAGGTCCACGAGAGGCGTGGGCATGGCTTTCGCGCGGGAGTTGGAGCGTTGAATGTCACCGCCGCTGTTTGTCCTCTGCGCTTGTTGACCTCGAGAATGCGTAAGCTTGAGGCCGAGATCGAGAGATCTGCGACCGGTGTCTTCTTCTTTCGTATCGTAGCCATTATTGAGCAGGCTCGGGCCGTTCGTAAAAGCGCTGGCTTTCTTCTCCTCGCGCTCATTTTCTTGCCGCCGTTGCGAGTACTTCCTTCCCAGCAGCCCGGATGACAGGAACTCTTCCGGACTCGCCTTCGTCTGGTCGAGGGAAGGGCGTCTCCGGTCCAGCGAAGGCCTCCTCCCCAAATTGGCCAACGGTTCATCTTCTGCCAGCTGTGATTTGTTGGTCATCGCCCCGGGAGGGTTCTGCTTTCTCGCCCTGCTTGTCCTACGCTCTGGCGAGACCGTGGTATCAAACTGGCTCGATGACTTCGTGAAGCCAGCAGACATGGGCGGAGGGGCTTCGATCGATCTCCCAGTTGCAGGCCTCTTGTCGGAATGATCCATGTCCATCAGCGGTCTAAAAGACCCAAGATGGTACGCCGACTCCAATGACTTGCCGGTGCGATGAGTCTTTCCAACGCCAGTCTCCTTCTCCATAGCCGCGTTGTCGGCCGACTTCGGTTTTCGACCTTCACCCATGACATGGACTAAGTACCAGCTACGCCACCCCTGAATGGTCGCGTGAAAGTCGTCAGCGGTCTTGCGATCGTTAGTGCAAAAGAAATGCACAAAGTCGTGGGTCGACTCGAACATGCTCGTCTTCTGCTGCGACTTGATCGCGAAGCACAATTTCTTCGGCGGTTTGATCTTCCTTCTGACCTTCTCCTGCGTCGGCGTGTAGATATCAAAGTCACTGAGGTGGCAGACGCTGATCGCATCCTTGGGCTTGTCCGGGTCTTTCTGCGCTGTGATCTGACCATCTGGATGGAGTGTGATATGTCGCTTGTCCCACTTGCCAACCTTCTGTGAAAACGACATGAACCAGCTAGATTCTTCTGGCTTGTGTTTTGGCGCGCCTGCTACGCTCAGCTCTGCTTCCGAACTACCGGTACCAGGATCAACCAGAATTAAAGTGTTCTGACGGTCGGAGTCCCAGCTGTTCATGACATCTCGGATATGCTCGTACCGTCGCAGAGGGCGCTGTATGCCTACCGTGGTGAAGGACTCGAGCATCACAGCAGACTTCACATCGATGCGCTCTGCCATGCACACTGCAGCAGTCTTGATGATGTCGATCGGAGTAGTTGTAGGCGTGACGGAGAAGATGGTCTTCGATTTGCCGCACTCCACTAGCACAGACCTATCGCCGGCATTGACGGCAGACATAGGCGCATCGATACCTGGAACGATACCGCCGCCACCAGGCTTGGTTGTGGATGGCTCGTTGCCAGCTTTAGGATGAGATAGCGACCGTTTCTCGTTCCTGGGCGCCACCTCTCCTCTTTTCCGTTTGAACATGCCGAAGCATCCAGCAGTCTCTTCATCTTCTTCTCCCAGTTTCGGCAACGCACTTGTGCTCTTCGTAGCGCGGATCTGGTCTGAAGTCGGTGGGCCGTCCAGAACCACAGGCTTTGCTGCCGGTCTCACTGCTTCTGGTTGTGGCGCTGGGAACAGCTCGCCCGAAAAGCCCGAGGACTTCTGTCGAGTCCGCAGTTCGCCATCTTGATTGCGTTGCCCACTGTATCGCTCCCTCAACTGTCTGCGCCTCGAATCTTCCTCCTCCCAGTCGAGCTCTTCGCCGTTCACTCTGCGTGCATCCGTGGCTCCGGCTTGTGTCGGAGGGCTGAATTTACGCTCGTGGTACGTCTTCAAGCCACCGACCTGACGCTGGCTTTGCGGTCTGGCGTTCGTCGTTTGCATGCCTGGCTGCGCCGGAGTGGCTTGCTTCGAGGCCGGACTTGGTACAACATCGACATAGTCCTGGTCTCTGGCAGTCGCCGGTCGCGTTGCAAGTCCTCGTCGATACCTTGACTTGCTCCTCGTAAAGTTGTCATCGCTGGGTAGCTCATCGTGCTGCACGGGAAGTGGGTCGTGGACTTGTTCCAATGCTTGTTGTGGTCTGCGCTGCGAACGGTAACGCGAGACCTTTTGCGGCGGCGGCGAGGTCCCCAAGTCGGCCATGATGCATTCTGCCAGCGCCCACGGTTGCGTGCCGTCGAAAGAGCGGTTCGGAGAATTTCAGTCTCGAAATCTTGGTCGTTGCGCAACACGGCTATTCTTGTAGCCAACAGTGAGCATGGATCTCCCAATGCACAGCGCAGGGGAAGAGGTGTCGTGTGACAGAAGGGTCCAGTCGCGCGGAAATTGCGGCCCTCTTGTTTGACTACGATTCGTGCAGGACATGGGAGTTAAGATGAGTTTTGAGGCTGCTGTTTGCTCGCGGCAACGAAGATGAAGACATCAATTTCCAAGAGTGAGACGCGTCGCCGTTCGTTCAAACAACCTCTCAGGCTTGGCATGTCACATCCGCTGCAGACTCCTTTCTGGTGCGCCGTAAGGAAGACGAGACACCCCACAGTGATGATGCCGTGCCGGTACTTGCGCCGACGCAACCGAAGCTCCGTACCACGCCATTGCTCTGCGGTCGTTTCGAGGAAGTTTGAGCATCCACGGCGGCGGTATTCGACTCGACCCCGCCGCAATGGCACCGCTAGTACAACCAAGATGCAGCCTACCACTCCCACTTCTCGTATTACTTACTCGTCTGTCAGATTTTATACCTTGATACTCGTTGGTGTGACCGGCCCGTACATAGCATGGCCTCTTCATGTCCTTTCCACATTGTGGAATCGTGACCCGATACATATTGAGCGCATAGGCGCACGACGATGATGGACCGGCGGTCACAGCGAGCACTTCTGCTTGTGCTCTTTTTTGGCGTCGCGGTGATACTGTACAGGTCTTTGGGGGTGACGGATCATATCAGACAACGAGGAGGACGGTACAAGGTCGCGCCTGACGACCACACATCTTTACAACTGGACCCGAGGAAACTCAATCCAGCCAACTCGACACTCGGGGTACGTCAAACTTGCAGCGATATATGTATGTCGGAGGATACAATTAGGCGCTGACAACAGATGTACAGTTTGGCGCCGTACTAGCAGTATCGCGCGAAGGATCACCACGACGAGAGAGTTTACTGCTCGCCTCCAACATCACCGAGATCGATATCACCATCCCCGTACAACCCAAATGGACAGACGAAGACGTGAACAAGCTGCGCGCAGACAGAGACAGCCGAATATCAAAAGGCAGCGCGCTGGCATGGCTGGGACACCTGAATGCGCTACGCTGGTTCCTCTCGACCGACCTCGAGTCGGTCATGATACTAGAGGACGATGTAGACTGGGACATCCACCTCCGCACCGTCCAAATACCCACTGCAGCAGCCGCCATCCGCCAACTCGTCCTCGACAAGACCTCTCCTGAAGGTAATCTGGCACACGTGCCCAAAGAGAACAACTTCTGGGGCAACATCTCCACCTGGGACATCCTCTACCTCGGCCACTGTGGCGACATCTTCCGCCCCTCCTCCTGGACCTCTCAAGTACCTCGTGTTTTATACCCAGACTCCACACTCCCGCCTCGTCGGGAAATGCACCCTTACACCCAGAAGTTCCTCAACTCGATCGCCGTACCCGAGGACACACGAATGATCCACCAATCAATCTTCCCTCTCTGCACCTTCGGCTTCGCCATCACTCGCAACGCTGCACTGCGCCTCCTCACGGACATCGCCCACAAAGAAGCCGAAGGCGGCACAATGGCCTACGATGTCCGAGTACTGGAAGGCTGTCGCGACCTCGGACTGCGCTGCTGGTCGGCGAATCCAGAGCTGTTCCACCACATGGACATGGAGTCCGAGATCGCGCTGGCGACGCACCCGGAAGTCGGTCAAGGTGGCTCCGGCGGCGAGAACCAGGAAAAAGCAGGCGTGGACGATAAAGGCAGGCTCAAGACGCTTCGTGCTGGTGCGGCGCCGAATATCGCGTGCGGGGCAAGGAGTAAGAGCTTCTATACTACGGATCCGCGGACATTGGAGTACTTGCGGGAGCAGGTGGGACGGCAGGGGAAGTGCTTGAAGGATATAGAGGAACCTGGGTCAAAAGTGGTTCCCGACGAGGACCGGTATGAGGGACCTGGGGATCCGAGGTTGTACAGGTGAGGTCTGGACTGCATTTTGTGTTTAGCGTTGATGTGTTGGTCTTGGGCATTAAGATCTTGTATAGCTGGATTGCCTCCACGTGTGCGCGAGCACATTCAAACGAACTTGTGTTCTGCCTGGATATCTTCATGTTGTGCCGCCAAGGCTGCCTTGCTGCCTACATGTATCCTGTCGTGTGAGGTGAGGTTGTTTGTCGCAGGGGGGCAAACAGCATTGTGAGATGTTCTCATTTGCCACATACCGAAACACTGCATGTCATAAGCACACACGCAGTGTTGGCGAGAGGTAATCACTTTTGCCTGAGTCACTGTCTCGCAAGTCTCTTTATGGTGTCTTCACTTGACACCGCTTCTCAGACACGATTGAACCGCATTCACTAGGTGCAAGCATATCTTATATGCATCGCACTCGTTCACCGCCACGAGAGTCAAATTTGGTAAAGCAGACACTTATTTTCTCTACCAGCGCATACCTTCGACCACCACCGCCACCATGCCGTCCTCATCGAACCGCTCGACGGGCCTTGAGATCTGCCTGTTCTACGTACGCGCCGCTCCTCCCTCCCTGCCTCCAAGAACTTCACTGACCGTCACGCAGAACTTCCGCTACGCCCTCGCCCGCCTCCAAGGCTACTCCAACACCAACTACGCCTCCTTCACCAAGAAGTGCTTCGCGGAAGTCCTCGACATCTCCGTGCCTGATCTCCAGCGCATCCTGAACGGGAGCTGGGCAATATGGTAGGCGCCCACAGGTCAACTTTTCACCGTGACGTAGTCCCCGCTGACCTATGATTGTAGGAACAAACTCATCGACGAGAATGGAAGTATCAAAGGCAGCGACCGGATCTTCCAAGCTGGGAACGCTTTCGCGGATGCGGCGCAGACGCTTGAGAAGGCCGGGAGGGTGGAGGAGGGGGAGGAGTTCAAGGCGTGGGCGTCGGAGTTGTGGGATTTGAGTGTGGATCGGTGGGAGCTGGAGGAGGAGACGAAGAAGAAGAATGCTGCTTTGTGGAACTGATGGGTGGTGGGAGGATGAAGGCTGCTACGGCGTTTGGATGGGCAAGAGGCTACTTGATGGTCAGCACAAGGCTAGATACTTCCTTGCTTGCTTGCTGACTAGGAATTGGAGGGATGAGATACCCAGAAGGAGGTAGAGAGGACTGGTTTGAGCAAAAGCTCGCGCCCAACGCGAAATGAATACATCACGATCGTGCGTAATATCTGGCTCTCCATCACAAACTCTTCATGATTTCCTCTCCGCTATGCTGTCCATCTCCTATGTCTCGTTATGTCTGTCTGGTCCCTCTGACGCCGCCCACGCAACCGATTGAATGCATGGCCAGCTCTTATGGTACCCTTTTGTCCTTCTCCGCACCGCATGAATCGCAAAGTCAACAATGGTGAGCATACCGCGCCTGCATAACGCAGACGCAGCGGCTGCTGGTATGCACTGTCTAAAATGGTGCGTGGTGAAGGAAGACAAATGAGGTCGAGAAAGTTGAGATTTTAGTAGGGCGGCGAGAGCGACTCGGCGGGTTAAGTCGTGGGTGCTAAGCGAGATCATGCTTCAGCTTTAACTTCAACCTCACTTCAATGTCAAAGTCCCGTCCTTTGTATTTCATTATGTTCTCTGTCGTCAAAATCTAACACGTGCCCACGTACCCTCGCGTGAACTCACACTGCCTCGATGATTTCCTCGAGATCTCTCACTACAACCATCCCTTCGCCGTCGCCTTCGCCTGCTCTCTCAGTTGCTTCCTCAGGATTTTGCCACTCGGGTTACGCGGTATAGAATCCACGAACTTCACGTCGACCTTGCCCCATTTATAATGGGCGAGGTTCTCCTGCAGGCGCCTTTTGATGGCTTCCAATGCTACTGCCTCGCCAAGAGACTTGTCAGCAAGCACCACGAACACGAGAGGATACTCATCGGTCCCACTCCCGGCACTGATCGCTGCTGAATCTCCCACGCAGGCCAAGTCAAACAGAGCACCTTCGAGCTCTGCAGGTGCCACTTGGAAGCCGTTCACTTTTATGAGATCCTTCTTGCGGTCGATAAGGTAAACCTTCGCGTTTCGAACGTAGCCAACATCACCGGTCTTCAGCCAGTCGCCGTCGAAAGCCTCTTTGGTCGCCTTGTCGTTCTCAAAGTAGCCGGTCATTACTTGTTTACTTCGAACTAGGAGCTCTCCCGTAACCTGGCCTTTGGTCGACTTGACATCAGGATCTGTGATGACCTTTACTTCGAAACCAGGAAGGAGCTTGCCGACTGACCCTGTTGTATCGTCCTCGCCATGGCGAAACGTAGTAAACCAGCCACCCTCTGTCATCCCCCAAACCGGAATGATTCTTGGCTTCACATCGAAGATCTCCAGAGCACGACTTCTCAACTCAGCCGAGAGAGGCGCTCCGCCGGTGAAGATCTTGCGCACACCCTGCAGCAAAGGATGCGCATCGGCTTGCTGTTGAAGCCTGAGCAATATCGGCGGTGGTGCTGCGATTTCCGTGATCTCAAACTTATGGACCTTCTGCGCGAAGGTGTCGTCGTACCTCTTCATGATATATGTCGGAAGTCCACAGCGGAGAGAGTTGATGGCCACCTCAGGTGTCGAGAAGGCATGAAATACGGGTGTGCAAAATAAGCGCCGGACCTCATAGCCCTTAGCCTGATCGTCGTCCTGGATGGCCGCGGACTCCCTCATGAACGATCCGTGGGTGCGTATGGCCATCTTTGGGAGCCCGGTCGTGCCCGAAGTGGACTGCAGGGCTGCAATGTCGTTGGCTGTTATTGTGGCAAGTACCTGTCCACTTTTGTCTGCTGACCGAGTGTCCAGGAGATCGTGTACTGTCCTAAGACCTTGCACTTTCTCTTTCGGTCTAGCTTCCGCCTGCAAGATGTCGCTGAACATGATGATTTCGACATCATCCACGGTAAGCTCACATGTCGCCGATCTGACCGTCTCGAGATGCTCCGATAAGGTAATGACGTATTTCGACTTGGAGACCGAGATGTGATGCTTCAGTTCATGTGCGGTGTAGGCGGTGTTGGATCCTGTCCAACGACATCTCGATCCCCAGACACCGAGCATCAAGACTGGATACAAAACATCGTTGGGCAGGTGCAGGCACACAGCGTTGTCCTCTTCAAACGCTCCAACAAGTCCGGTGTACAGTTTTGCTGCCATATTTTGGGTCACGAAGCGTGATTCGTCTGCTGCATCAATGAGGACCGGCTTATCAGGATCGCCGGCCTTATTCAGGATCCATGAGACGAGATTTGAACATTCATCTGTGTTCGTAGGTGTCGAGAATTCCGACATTGTTGTACTTCGGAATGTTAGACTGGCACTACGTCAGCTTATATCAGGAAAGACGGCGGCAAGGAACGGTCTTCCAGCGACCACGAGACTACATCTCCCCTTCCGTGCTATGGTTCTGGAACGCCGAAGGAAGCCGACGCACCTTTGTTCGAAGATGCCCTTTTCCACGAGACTACAAAATGCCGACACCTTTATCAAACAGTGCGAGAACACGCTCGAGCCCTCCACTTTGACGAATGGTCGCAGTATCGCCAACCACTGTCGAAATGTCGCATCCATCTGGAGGGAATGTAAGTGGCCGGTTTGATGCCATGACGGTGAGTGTCGTATCATCATTCTGTTATTCTTTTACCTCCGTTCTAGTCGTTGGCAGGTTTAAGATGGCGAGAGTTGGATTTAACAGCGTCTGCTCTAGTTGGAGATGATGGAACCTAAGGCTACCAGTGGGAGAGATGTAGTAGCGATGGAGGACATCTGCACAATTCAGTATCGATGTGGGCTTTTCGTCGGACTGATGACAGCGATATGGATACGTTCAATGTGACTAGCACCATTGTGTGAATAGTGCATACACCGAGACTTCTTCTCGGTCTCCATGCTGTGTCACCACAGCATTCCATGTGCAGTACTGCTAGGCGATTATACTCAATACACATGATGCTCCACTGGCGTTGTCTGCAGGAAGACATCTCATCCTCCAAATCGTTCGCACCTTCCCGAGCCAAAGCCGAAAGTTCCAATGCGACTGCGGACTTGCTCGCAGACTTCACCTCTGAATTACATCAACTATATTGCCACATGTCCTACTGCGGATGCACTGAGCATCTCATCCATCATACGAATGCAACACTTGGTCGATCGCTGGAGGTCTGCAGCCACGGTGACACAAAGAACGGCAGGAAGCGAAGTGGCGCATGGCGTTGCTTGTGGGCGAATGTTTAGCGCGGGAACCTACGATCCTTTTTCCCTTCCCACAGTGCGACACCGCCTGGTAGAAGATGTGGTGACTAGATCACGCCTTTCACCGTTATTTGCACGCCGCGGCTGCATTGGGATCTACAGCAAATGTCCGGTCGTCAGCGGCACTATGATATCTATCGCCCTCCTCTGATGACACCGAGCCTGCCCGGGCGCTTTCCCACTCTGGCTTGTGTTCTGTAGCCTGGAACAGAAAGACTAACACATGATCAGTAGCATGTGGAGAGTCGTCATTCCTCCGAGGATTGTGTCAACATCTAGGGCAGAGATGCGACGTTGCCTTAAGGTTTACCACCGTACGACTTCGACCATGCCATCGTCAAACTTGACCTGGTTCCTGGGCCCTGGGCTGCATGGGGTGCATGGCAGCTATCACAGCATGCAACGGCACGTTAGGCAACTTCCATGCAGCCGTTCTGCACTCCACACGACAAACAGGGCTGCCTGCGCCGAGCTAGGCACCGATCTGGTGCTCCCAAATCACCTTATCGGCCTTCCTCCGCCACCAGATCTGCGGGTGAGGTGAGCACCTGCCTATAGGGTCTGATCGCCCGTTTATAGAAGCCACATATCTCCAGACCGGCCCGGAGAAAACATGACGAGCTGATCTAGCGTCCACACGGCTGCGGAAAATCGATACGGTCTCGACGAATCGGTCTAGACTCACGACTGACTGGCTCTACAACACTTCCGGCAACTCACATTTCGCCCCGTCTCCCGTCCGCAGTAGGCGACCGAGCATTCCCTAGTCCTCTACTAGAGGAGGATTCGATCAACAGCGAGCATGGCCGCAGACTATCGTAAGTTCGCCACGGCTAGATTATACCTCCTTCTCTCCTAATCGTCAATTGTCGTTCGTCTGTTCCGATATACGCTCCTTCATCTACACGCCCTGCAAACGTTGTGTATTCACGCAGTGCCAGCTCTAGTGCACATGCTGTGTGAAATCTCATCAAACTTTACTACCATCGGCTGCACCCACCTGAGCCGCTACTCCCCTGTTCGGTGTTCACCGCTGTACATCCCCTGATCCGGGTCTCCTGACATCGAGTCCGAGTCTGCCCGGCCCGGTTCTGGCAGAGGTGGTGTCAGCAACTCAATCACGAAGCCTCCAAATACTGGTCTATTACGTCAACTCTTCAACGCAACAACATTACTCCATCATGTCGAAAACAAACACTATAGATCTCGAGAGCGCATTCCATCTAGCATGGGAAGCAGTAAGGCCAGATCGTTCTGTTTCAACGACGCCAGCAGATGTACAGGACCATGCATTGCCAGCATCGCGACCGCAAGTCGGCTGGCGACCTCAACGACCCAGGCCGATATACCAGCCAAGGACTGTAACGATACGTCAAAACAGCGGTGGAGTACCAAGGCTGTCTTTCAACAGCAGCACACTGCACTACGTGCCGTCTGGACCAACCAGCGCGGCAGTCTCGCTTCCGGAACAAGTGCATTGTTCAGAGCAGAGCCATTATGCTGACAAATACCGGAGTACTGCGACGAAGTCGGGAATGCTGTTGGCCAAAATCGTGATCGATGAGGGGAGGTCCAGTATTTCAACCTATTCACTGGAGTCGTCCACAGATCTTGAAGACTGCATCGCCACGTCGAAGGACCTGGCAAAATTTACCACTGCCTATCCACTTCCGCCGGCGGAAGAATCAACAAGATGGACAGCATGGCGGTACGTCTCATACTACATGCGAGTGTGGGCGGTCATACTGCTGGTCAACTCCATCACCATGGTAATCATGATCTCGTACGGTGTCGCGAAACCTGGTAGCTTCACGTACGGCAGCGCCGCAGCAGCCGTCGGTGCGAACCTGCTGGCCTCCACACTTGCTCGACATGAGCACATCATCAATTTCCTCTTCCGCATCGTGTGCTTCCTACCACTCTCAACACCACTCTGGCTCCGCCGCCGCGCAGCAAAAGTCTACAGCTACGGCGGCATCCACTCCGGCTGCGGCATCAGCGCAATGCTCTGGTACCTCGTCTACGCCGTCCTAGCCACCCTCCAATTCGACGGTACAGGCGGCGAAGAAGCCGCTCTCGCCATCACCACAACCCTCACAATCATCCTTCTCATCATCATCACCGGCATGGCCCATCCTGCTGTGCGGAGATGCTTCCACAACCAATGGGAACTCTCCCACCGTTTCGGCGGCTGGTTCGTCGTCCTACTCGTCTGGGCGCAAACCACGATCATCGTTGTCGCCAACGCCCAGAACTCCCCAGAACCGACCAGAGAAGTGTTGGCGAAAACACCAACCTTCTACTTCCTCCTCCTCACCACCCTCCTAATCCTCTACCCCTGGCTCCGCCTCCGTCGCCGCAAAGTCACGCACTCCGAACAACTTTCCTCCCACGCCCTACGTCTACACTTCAACGACCGCAGAGTCTCGCACTGTATCGGCTACCGCCTCGCCACGAACCCACTGCTCGAAACGCACGGCTTTGCCACCATCCCCAACCCGACCCCCTTAACCCCTTCCGACAAAGACGAAGAAACAGGCTACTCCATCCTAATCTCCAACGCAGGCGACTGGACCTCCCACCTCATCACCCACCCCCCCAAAGCAATCTGGACCAAAGGCGCCCCCACAGTCGGTCTAATGCGCATCGCCTCCCTCTTCTCCCCCCTCGTCATCGTCGCCACCGGCTCGGGTATCGGCCCCGCGCTCTCGTTTCTACAAGCTAAACCCCACTGGCCGGTCCGCGTGATCTGGTCCGCAAGGGCGCCCTTGAAGACTTATGGTGCCGAGATTGTGGAGAGTGTGCTGAGGGCGGACGGGAGGGCGGTGGTTGTGGATACTGATGGGACTGGACGGCCGGATTTAGTTGGGTTGGCTTGGGGGGTGATGAGGGAGGGACTTGGGGGACGGAAGGCTGAGGCGGTCGTTGTGGTGGCGAATCCGACTGTTACGGGGGTTGTGGTTGGGGGGTTGGAGAGAAGGGGTGTGCCGGCTTTTGGGGCGATTTTTGATTCGTGAGGGCTTGGGAAAGGGTGGGTGGGTGTTTGGTGTAGGGGAAGATGTGGAGACGCAAGTCTTTTGTTTTTTGGCGTTCGGGTTGGAGTTTGGTTGGGATACATTGGTATGGGTGGCGGCGTTTGCTTGAAATGGGTACGCAATGAGCTTGGTACATGATCTGACACAGACCTCTGTCTGCTATATTTCGGTTTACATAGAACAAAGGCAATAACTCCTCTGCTCCAGACAACCCCGATCCCTCTCCCAACATCAACGCCAACATCATGTCGCTGTAGCCAAGTTCATTGTATGCCACCATCTTACCCATATCTCATGATCACCATGTCGCCCCAAGCGTATAGGAACCAACAGGCAGTCTCAAACACCACTCCGATGCACAAGCGCCCCACCCCGTCGGAACTGCACGCTCTCCTTCCGACTCATCACCTGCAGCGCGCGGTTGAGCGCCGATTCGCTGTACCCCTTCCGCTCGACGAACTCGCGACGGAGGGTGGCGAGGGAGGATGTGTAGCCCATGGGTAATCTAGCACACCAAGTCAGCAAACCGAGCCGCTTACACTGTTGTAAGACACGCATGGATGAACGTACCGTCGTCTCAACTCCTCCTCAACCTTATGCACCTCCTCAACCATCTCCCTATTCACCCCCAACCCCCCCGTCCCCTCACTCCCCCCCGCACTCATCACCGCATCCATCGTACTCCCCAAAAACAATCTAATAGCCTCATCAACATGCTTCTCCGTCGCCACAGGCAGCAACTCCATCTTCGCCAACGACTCCGTGATCCGCACCAAGCTCTCCAATTGCCGGACCGTGATCGGGATACTGGACCGCGCATTCGCGTCCTGCTCTGCGCGTGCTACTTGCCTCCGGATCGAGACGAAGTGGGAAGAGAGTTTCTCCGCCGCTTCAGGGGACAGACGGGGCGCACAGCGGGATTTCGCGTAGGAGATGTAGCGTTTCATCTTCTCCACTGGGATTTCCGAGGTTTCGGCGTTAGCGAAGTTGTGTTGCGCGTCGCGCGCTTGGCCGCCCATGTGGATGTTCATGACGTGCTTTGCCATCGTCTCGTCGCGCGCGCGGTCGTGCGTGTCGCGGACGATGAAGATGAGGTCGAAGCGCGAGAGGATCGTGGTTTGGAAATCGATGTTCTCGCCCGCGGATTTGAGATCGTCGTACCGGCCGAAGATCGGGTTAGCAGCTGCGAGGACCGATGTCCGCGCGTTCAGGATGGTGGTGATACCCGCTTTAGCGATAGAAATCGTCTGCTGCTCCATCGCCTCGTGGATGGCTACGCGGTCTTCATCGCGCATCTTGTCGAATTCGTCGATACAGACGACGCCGCCGTCGGCGAGGACCATGGCGCCGCCTTCGAGGTAGAATTCGCGGGTGGTGACGTCGCGTTGGACGGAGGCTGTGAGACCTGCGGCGGAAGAGCCTTTGCCGGAGGTGTAGATTGCGATTGGGGAGACTTTCTCCACGAACTTCAGGAGCTGGGATTTCGCTGTTCCGGGGTCACCGAGGAGGAGGACGTTGATGTCGCCACGCAAGCGCATGCCGTCGGGGAGGATCTTCTTGGAGCCGCCCATGAGGAGGCAGGTGATGGCTTTCTTGATATCGGCGTTGCCGTAGATGGAGGGTGCGATGCAAGAGGCGAAAAGGGAGTAGAGGTCCGGTCGACGGGACATTTCGAGGAACTCTTGCTCCTCTTCTTCAGTGAATTGCATGCCCATGCCGCCGGCTTGGTTGTGGGAGAGGTCAGTTTGCAGGCCAACGGCGCGGAGGTAGGGGTTGCGGATTGCGACTGCGTTGCTGCCTTTGCTGTTCTTTTGGCTGTTGTAAATGCTGAAGACGCCCATGACTACGCATCGCGAACCGGGGACGACGCGGTTGGCGAGGTAGCGGTCGGCGCTGACGAGAATGTGGCGGGGAAGTTCGCCGACGGGGACGTCTTCGGCGGCTTCTTGGAGTTTAAGGACTTGTTGGTCGATGAATTGGGATTTTTCGTGGACAACGAAGTAGGGGTCGAGAGGGCACTTGTCGCCGTCCGATGGGCCGTTCTGAGGTCGGGCGCAGACTCTAGGGAGTGTTACGCCTGTAAAGCCGGAGGTTATGCTTAGTGTTTCTGGGTGGCCGCAGTTGCGACATTGGATGTGGAGTGCTACTGCTTTTGAGCTGAGTGTGCTGGCGCCAATGACGATGCCGGGTATTCGGACGAGGTGGGAGACGTTGGTAGCTGTGAGGCCTCGAATGGAAGTTTGCGTGACGGAGGAGTGAATGAGGAGTTGGTGTTCGGGGAGGGCTTGCGCGAGTTGCTGGTCTTCTGCGCTTTGCGAAGGGTAGAGGATTCGTCGTGTGCAGATTCGGAGGGCGGCTTCGAACTAGATAATATACCATCATCAGTTCCGTCAACTTGTACTGAGTGCGGATGGTATACACGTACCACAGGTATGATCTCGGCTGGCTCATTGTTCAACCGATGCGCCAGGTGCTCGTTGAAAGCGATGAGGTGTGCAATGTCCATGTCGCAAAAGTACTGCCGCGACAGCACATTCTCTCGTATTTGGTCTCTACAATCACATTAACATCATGCCCTGATACCCTCTTGTTCGTCTCGTACCTGTAGATGAAGACATTGTCGAGATGGAAGTCGAGGATGAAGTCGACCAGCTCCTTCTGCACCCGCTTGTTGCTCTCCTCAATCGCCTTGTCTTCGCCGAACAGACTGAGCGTGTACACGGATTGCCGGTCCATCTTTGCGGGGTTTCTGTGGTTGTGGGAGTCTTGGAACGATTCAAGTGGGATGGGAGACGCGCTTCCCTCGCGGTCGTGTCGCGCTAATGCAACCACTCAACCCTAAATCGCTAGCCCAGGATCGGAGGCTCGGCTGCAATATCTCCGTCCTGAGAGCTGGACTTTTGGATATGGTAGTTAATATACGAGTACAGAGGAATCACGTTTGTTACCGATTCGACGGCATGGAAACGCGGACTTCTGTGCGAACGTAATCCTACCCAGCAAAGCGCACCTCATGAGGCCACCTATAGCACTCTCACGACGTCGGCCTCGAACATGTCATCCCCCTCCTCCAAGTTCTCGATAGATGGCCTCTCCCCCAGCTCACCAAGTTCACAACGATCTGGCTACCCATTCCCGGAGACTACACCTCGGCAACCTACCAACAATCGCTACCGGCCACGAAGAGGAAGCGTGGCCAGCACCACCTCCGTCAGCTCAATCGGCGGATCGCTAGACACACACGCACGGCGAGGGAGCACAATCCGAGAGACCAGCCAGAATGCAATCTCCACGCTCCTCCAGCCGCCGATCGTTCGGACAGGTCTCCTGCCTCATACAGCAGCCTCAGCAGCAGCGGCGGGCTACAAAGCTCCCACCACACGAGACATCCCTCCAGTGGCACTCACCAACATCCCACACGTTCCACCTGACAGCTTTCGAGACTACTTGACTCGCATCGGCCCACTGTTCGAGAGCTTCCAACGAGGCAGATCAGAGCCGGATCAGGCGCAATGGCTGAAGAAGGATAAGGAGCTGGAGAAGACAGATCGCTTCGCCGAAGCATTAGAACGACGGTGGAGTGGCAAGGATGGGCTTATGTCGCCGACAACACCGCGGACTGCTACCTCGCCCGTTTTTCCGCCTACTCCACGGACACCGGGAGGTGATCGTCGACGTTCGTCAGCTACCCATCGCAGAAATCGCAACGAACCTACACCTCTGTCGACCATCCCGTCTGTCTATTTTGACGAAGACTTCCACCTCGAAAACCCTCGAACTTTTGATGTCGTTTCCGAGCGTGCCGAGATCGTGCGACCTCCTCCAGGCACACCTCAGATAGAGCAGAGAGCTGCGAATGGCACGCCTTTACCTCCTCGGAAAGCGTTAGCTACGAATGCGATCTTGCAGGAGAAGCTGAGTTGGTATATGGACACGGTGGAAGTACATTTGATCAACAGCATTAGCACGGCGAGCTCGGGCTTCTTTGCGGCGCTTGGGAGCTTGAAAGAGCTGCAGACCGAGGCCGAGGAGAGTGTGGCCAAGATACAGAGTCTGCGGGAGGACTTGCGGCGGCTGGACCAGGAGGTCGCAGTCGCAGGGCTGGAGGTGGCAGCAAAGCGAAGGAGAAGAGCGAACTTGGGAAAGCTTGGCGCGGCGACAGCGCAAGTGCAGCGAGTGGTGGAGAACGTGAAGAGGGCAGACGAGCTGGTAGAGGAGGGCAGCTTTGATGAGGCTGCCGATCAGATGGACAGAGTAGGAAGACTGGTGTGCGGGCAGCCAGAACATGGAGCTGAGGATGCAGGACTCATCGATCTACGGCCACTGAAAGCGCTTCAAGGCTTGGACTCGGGTCTGCAAGAGCTGCAATTGAAGATTGGCACAGGATTCGCTAACCGACTCACCTCTATCCTAATGGCCGATTTACGCCAGCACATCGAACGAGTACCACCCTCGGAGACGCTGAAACGTTGGTCACGACAACGAGGCATTCCGCCCACATATATGGAGACGACGCCACAGTTCCGAGCCGATCTACTGTCTGCGCTCAAGGGTCTGCAGCGAGCTGGCTACACTGCACCAGCTACAGCTGCGTACCGAGAAGCTGTGACTAAGGAGATGAAAGCGATCATACGGAGATATTTACCCTCATCTAACGACGACGATGCGGACAGCATGGTTTCATCGGCCACAACATCGACTCGTGGAGGAGGGAGGCTGAGCCAGCAGGAGAAGAGCTCGATTCTAGCTCGCAATCTGCGAGCTCTGGATGCTGAGGATGCGGAGACTTTGCTCGTCAAAGTATACACAAACGTCGGCGAAGCTCTGCGAAGAGTCGGTACACAGACCAAGATCTTGCTGGATGTCACATCCGGCTCTTCAGCTCCAGAAGGTAGCAGAGGGCACTCGCGTCAAAACAGCATGACGGCCGAGCAAATGGAGCAAGCGAAGAACGAGCTTCCAAAGCCTGACGAGCTGTCGCAAGCCCTCGACCTCTCCTCGCTTCTCGGCCAAGCGGTCGATACAGCGCAAACGCAAATCACACGCGTGCTCAAAGTGCGCAACGAGCAGACTGTTCGTCTGGTGAAGCCGAGATTTCTGCGGTATTTTGCGCTCAACCGCCTCTTTGCTGATGAGTGTGAAGCCGTATCGGGTCGCGGAGGGCAAGCACTCAAGGGCTTGATCAATGCGCAGATCTCTGGGTTCGTGCAGGTGCTCGGAACTGCGGAGACGGAGAGGATCGCTGGCTGTTTGGACGCGGATAACTGGAACGCTGTTGATTTTACGGAGGAGAACGATAAGGTGCTAGGCAGGATATTGAGCAGCATGACCTCCGACCCACCCGACTGGGGCAGCGCTGTCCCGCCGATCTGGGAGCCTGTCGACCATCGTCTAGACAACAGCCAACCTCAGACCAACGGCATCACCACCAACGGCACCAGCACACCCACCCCCGCCACCAAAGCCACAGCCCGACCCGCCCACATCGACGACATCCGCTTCTTCCTCGTCTCCTCCGCCGTCGCCCTCCTCCCCACCCTCGACCTCCTCCTCTCCCTCACCCCCCAACTCCCCTCCCTAACCCCGCAAATCTCCACCGCCATCCTCGAAGTCTTACGAATTTTCAACTCCCGCTGCACGCAACTCGTGCTCGGCGCCGGCGCTACCCGCGGCTCCGCAGGCCTCAAAAACATCACGACCAAGCATCTCGCCCTCGCCCACCAAGCCGTCGGTTTCGTCGTCGGGCTCGTGCCCTACGTCCGCGAATGCGTTCGCCGCCACCTCCCAGGCGCCAAAGGCGACGGCACTCTCGGCGGCTCAGGCGGGGTGGCGAACGTGTTAGCTGAGTACGAGAAGGTCCGCCGGCTTTGCCAAGACCACCAGAGGGCTATTAGCGAGAAGTTGGTCGAGATCATGACGACGCGGAGTCAGGCGCACGTTAAAGCGCTTCATGCGCTCGACCTTGACGCCGTGGCGGAGGATGAGGATAGGGCGAGTCCGTATATGGAGACTTTGACCAAAGAGACGTTGACGCTGCATCGGGTGTTGAGTCGGCATTTGGGTGAGGCGGATGTGGGGGGGATTATGGAGCAAATTGGGCTGGCGTATCGAGCGCAGTGGGGGGAGGCTTTTGCGGGTAAGCTTGGGAGTATATCGGTAGAAGATGAGGGGAAGGCTAAGGGGGAGAGGGCGTTATTGAGGGATGCGCGGGCGTTGGAGAAGAAGTTGGGTGGGGTTGAGGGGTTTGGGGAGGTGGGGAAGGCGGTGGTTGCTGTGGTTGCCGTGGTACAGGGTAGGGCGAAGGGTGGTGGTGAGGGTGAGAAGAAGGGGTGAGTGGGAGGGATGCTGTTGGTATAGTAGCAGAGGGGATGGGTGGTTTGGATAGTTTAGCGATCTTAGCGATCTTAGCGCCGTGTATCTATTCTCCAAGGTTCAGTACGGGAATCTTCGGTTGTCGATTCAGACGAACCTTTTTTCATGATCTCCTTCTTTTGGGGATACTAAGGTACAGTCATAGGCAATCTGCATTTGCATTCATCGAACAACGCCACTGAGATCTTCTCCCCAGATGAAATAAAGTTTCCCTGCATGCATTTGCGGGCGTCGTTCCCTTCATTTGTGGCGCCACTTTTTTGCTCCTTCGTATGAAATGTTTACGACAACGCCCTTCACGGGTCGGTTGTCTGACCTGAACTCCGGGATAGATGAACTGATCCGCGAGTATATCCGGGTTTCCGCTGTCCATCTCTCTCTCTCTCTCTCTTTTCTCGATAAAACTTTTCTCCCCACTTCAACATGGCCGTTCGGAAACGCGGCGAAGCCAATGGCAAACCTAACGGGACAGCGAATGGAGCGATTGCGAAAGATGCAGAAGTGAGAGATGCGAAGACCGACCATTCACGCTGGCGGATGCGGGATGATGATGGCAGACACACCTGGCATTATCTGGAGACGGACGAGGAGTTGAAGGCATGGCCGACGACGGTGGCGGATCGGTATTTTCTTGGGCAGGAGACGGTGAGTGAATGTGGTCTATCCTGTAGCCGTCGCAGACTCGGGCCTATGCCGCAGTGCTGATGAAAAGCGAAGGGCCTACCAACTCTACCACCCGCGAAGACGCCTTTGCAAGCCTGCGAGAATGGACTCAAGTTCTACTCAAAGCTGCAACTCGAACCCGGAAACTGGGGCTGCGAATATGGCGGTCCCATGTTCCTGTTGCCAGGTTTGATTGTGACCCTCTATGTCACCGACCAACGCCTCTCCCGCCCCGAAGAAATCGAAATCACCCGCTACATCCTCAGCATGCAGAACCTCGGCGCCAAAAACCGCGGCGACGGCGGCTGGGGCCTGCACGTCGAAGCCGACTCCTCCGTCTTCGGCACCGCAATGAACTACACCGCGCTCCGCCTCCTCGGCGTCTCAGCCGAAGACCCCCGGATGCGGAAAGCGAGGGGATGTCTGTACGATCTCGGCGGAGCGCTGTACGCGCCCCACTGGGCGAAGTTCTGGCTCTCGGTGCTCGGGGTGATGGACTGGGAGGTCGTGAATCCTGTCCCGCCGGAGCTGTGGCTACTCCCGGATTGGGTGCCTATCGCGCCGTGGAGGTGGTGGATCCATATGCGGATGATTTTTCTGCCGATGAGTTTTGCGTGGAGTAAGAAGTATGTTTATCCCAAGGCGGAGGAGGATGAGGTTGTTCTGGAGTTGAGGGGGGAGTTGTTTACGCTGCCGCATGAGGAGATTAAATGGGGGAGGTATAAGAATGCGATTGGGGCGAGGGATAATTATCATTCGAAGTCGTGGTTTTTGAATTTGGTGAATTGGTTGTTGGTGTTGGTTTGGATTCCGTTTTTGAGGACGAGCTGGATGGTTAAGAGGGCGGAGGACTGGACGTGGAAGTTGATTCAGATGGAGGATCAGAATTCGGATTATGCTGATCTGGCGCCGGTGAACAATCCGCTGAATACGCTGTGCTGCGCCATTGTGGAAGGCTCGGATTCGAAGTCTGTCAGACGACATCGCGAGCGGCTGAGGGAGCATCTCTTCATGTCAAAAGGTGGTATGATGATGAATGGCACGAATGGCGTTCAGAACTGGGATACTGCTTTCACAATTCAAGCATTATGTGCTGCCGGCCTGGCCACAAAGCCGGACTACCGCGATATGCTACTCAGAGCACTCCAATTCCTGGAAGGCCAGCAATTCGTCGACCACTGCGTCGGCTACACCACCTCACCCACCTACTCCGATCCTCCAACCCACCGAACATCCGCTGAAGTAGGCTACCGCTCTCCCCGCCGCGGCGGCTGGGGCTTCAGCAACCGCGACCAAGGCTACGTAGTCTCCGACTGCGTGTCTGAAGTCATCAAAGCTATCCTCATGCTCCAAACTATCAAAGACCCTGCCAATCCCGAGAAGAACCTCTACCCCGTGACGCTTTCCGAGGAAAGGCAGAAATGGGCCATCGACATCATCCTTTCCCTCCAAAACACCACCGGCGGCGTCGCCTCGTACGAAACTCGCCGCGGGAGCGAGTGGCTCGAACACCTCAACGCAGCCGAAGTCTTCGGCCGCATAATGGTCGAGTACGACTACCCCGAATGCACCACCGCGTGCGTCACCGCTCTTTCCACCTTCTCTGCTATCCACCCCACGTACCGCGCCGCCGACATCGCCAAATTCATGACTTCCGCCGTCCAATGGATCCGCACGAACCAGCGAGCCGATGGGTCCTGGTACGGCAGTTGGGGGATCTGCTTCACGTATGCGGGAATGTTTGCGCTGGAGAGTTTGGGGACGCAGCGCGAGACGTGGGAGAATAGCGAGAGGGTGAGACGGGCTTGTGGGTTCTTTTTGGGGAAGCAGAGGGGGGATGGGGGGTGGGGGGAGAGTTATCGGAGTTGTGAGACGGGGGTGTGGACGGAGCATCCGGGGGGGAGTCAGGTTGTCAATACGGCTTGGGTTATTATTGCGTTGTTGGAGGCACAGTACCCGCATAGAGAGCCGATGGAAAGGGCGGTGAGATTGTTGATTGAGAGGCAGCAGAGTAATGGGGAGTGGTTGCAGGAGGGTATCGAGGGAGTGTTCAACAAGAGCTGGTTTGTGAATCTGCTTTGGATCTTTTGAGAGATGGGACTGACGTCCGACAGCATGATCTCGTACCCGAACTACAAGTTCATCTTCCCGATCAAGGCATTGGGGATGTACGCAAGACGCTTTGGAGACGAGGGGATGAACGGTACAGCTTAAGGTCTGCTAGCACCTTCTGCACCAGGGAGGATGATATTGCTAGCGCTCTAGCGCTTTGCTTCCCTAGCGACATCGAAGCATGCTCGACTGCTGGAAGCGTGCAGGGTTTTCGGATTATGCTGAGCGCGACACAGTATCTTCGACCTGCTGAAATCAGTCAACGCTCAACAATGCCGTTGTTTCGTAGCTTCTCGACATGCAGCAATATGCAGGAACCGCCGGTTCGCATGACAGCTTCTGCAGACACGCAAGGAGGTTCCGAGAACGGTTTGGAGGCCGCGTTTCTGCGGCCAGGCTTGTGCTACCTACGACTCGGGAGAGAAGGCATCGTCAACCCAGATCACCTCTCTGCCCACCCGGTCGCAGAATGTGTGCGACCATTTAGATACAATGTCAACCTGCAGTCGGCACATCGCCACCCGGCTGCATGGTTCTTACATCCGATTCGTGACAAGACACCCGTTTCCTGTAAAGGAGATTCAAGCTCATTCGGTCCGCATGCAGGGCTGAGGCTCTGCTGCGTAACCGTCGCCTACACACGTGCGACGCGAGGACATCGGGCTTCCACGAGCACATCTGTTGCCGTCGCGTGCTACTGTGTGCGTGTCGTTGTCTGCTGTGCTACCACTACGAGAACTGTATGATTTGTGCTCAAGTGAAGAGCTTCTTCAGATGGACAATGGCCCGATATCTGAAGAACACGGTCCCGGTGAGGGAGAAAGCAGGAACGGGTCTGACCCGCCGAACCGTTGTCGCTGTTCAAAGTGCACGGAGCGGTTTAGGTGAGATTAGCCGCGTCCCACTTGGTGTTTCAGGCTTATTGCGGCCACGATACATCATTTTGGTCACGCCTCTGAAGACGAGTGAAGTCACCAGAAAGGCAGGCGCGACGCAGAAGTGTCCGCATGACTAGCACGCCAAGGCTCTGCTTCACTCACAATTGGAAACACTCGACTTCATTCCGCTTTCTTCGCTTCAGTTCCACTCTTCACCGAACACCAACCTTTCTTGCGGATCCGCAGGTTTAATTAGGCCTCGCAGAAGACCCGTTAAACGCAGACTAGCCAACGGTCTGGCAGGGGTCCGGGCCTCTAGTGCATGTCCTTTCCGGCGGAGACGCTAAGGAATCCGAGCTGTCTTCCAAAATTCCAACCTTCGACTTGACTTGACTCTCACGCCGTGTCAGAGTCAACACCACCCCTCCGACAACCACCATCCCGCCTGGAGACCGGAGCCAGCCACGCCGCTGCCAATCGTCTAACCTGCGTGCTGCGTGCTCTATCATCAGGAGCAATATTAACGAGACTCTTCCAGTAGTTTCATCATCAACGGCTAGCTTATCCTGCGAGCTCCCGTCGAGTCCGTTTCCGCAAGCTCTATCCACGCATACATCCACGACGACCCGACAGATCGATAGCTGAATCCACTACCAAGTCGAGCATCTCGGAAGGCGTTGGGCGTTTCGGACATACGGTAGAACAAGCACAACTTCAACAAGTCAACATGGCGACACCCATTCAGGCTCAGCCTTACTCGGCCGGCGGCTACCCACCCCAAGTTGCTGGTCCACCACAACACCATCAAGGTCAATACGGCGCTGCTCCGGCTAGCCACAACTTTGAGAAATTTTGCATCATTCACATCGCCACGACTTGCGATGAACACGGCGTCTACGTCACTAAGGATAGCGCAGAGGTCATTGAAATCGGCTGGGTCGTGGTCGATGCGAAGCACCCGGATCTGCCAGAGGTATGTTTCGAATTCCTGAGGGCCACTCCCACCCCACTCTGCTCCCCCTTCACAGTTGTACTGCGACGGCCTGCTAACTGCAGTTCACAGCTCCACCGTCAGAGCGTGCTGGTCAAGCCAATCAACACACCTATCACGCCACTATGCACCTCCCTTACTACGCTGACGTGGGAGCATGTCCGCGGCGCGGGTACCTTCCGTGAGGCCATCGATGCTTTCAGCAACTACGCCGCGGAGCACCTCATTAACAAGGGCGCGAGTCCGAATGACCCACCAACCTTCGCGTACGTCACGCTGATGCCGTGGGACCTCCGTGTGCAGATGCCACGCGAAGCGCACGACAAGAACGTTGTGCTGCCACACTATCTCCAGCACCCGGTTCTCTTCGGTCTCCGCAACGAGTATCAAGCCTTCCAGGCTCACCATCCTGAGACCTTGGCTTTTAGCTCCTCCACTCTGTCTTCGATCTGTGCCGGACTTGAGGTCGACGAGGTTCGCTCATCTGGCAAGATCTCTGGCGGACTCCCGTTCCACCTGCAGGCCCTGGCACCGTCGTCGCCACGTCGCGCCCTCGAGGAGGCTCTTACGCTCACCCGCTGCGTGCGTTCTCTCTACTCAAAGTCTCGCCCCAGCCAGACCAACCCAGCCGGAGACCCAGACGTCCTCGCTCGCCCCCTCGACGCGCGTAGTGATGTGCGAGCCTTTCTCGGCGAACATTCGAAAGTGCTGCACCTTAGTGGGCTCCCGCACGACACCACACAGAGTGAGCTCGAGAGTTGGTTCACGCAGTACGGCGGTCGTCCGATCGCGTTCTGGACGCTGCGTGCTCCAGACGGAGGAAAGCCAAGTGGCAGTGGGTTTGTCGTGTTTGGCAGTCACGAGGAGGTAAGTGACGTTTCCCATCCGATAACTTTCGAACACAGTAGCTAATCTTATCCACCAGGCTGCAGAGTCATTGAGCATGAACGGTCGCGCGTTGAATGATCGTGCGATCGAGGTCTCGCCGTCTTCGTCCAGGGTGAGTCAACCGTTCGTCAACGAAGCAAAGAGTTTTATACTGACTGTACCCAGGTTCTCGATCGTGCTGCGGCCCAGGGTCCACCAGGTGGTCCACCAGTGCTCACACCATTCCCACCGTCGAAGAACCGTCCTCGCCCTGGAGACTGGACCTGTCCGTCGTGCGGCTTCTCCAACTTCCAGCGTCGCACGGTCTGCTTCCGCTGCTCGTTCCCTGCGATGTCTGCCCAGCAGCCAGATCCATACGGTCAGCAATACGGCATGGCGCCAAACCCATACGGTGGAGCAGGTGGATACGGTCAGCCGCATATGATGGGTGGACCTCAGATGCACGGTGGTGCTTACGGTGGGATGGGAGGCGGACAAGGAGGTCAGCGCACGTCAGCACGAACCCCTTCGGTTGAACTTCAGCTAACAGGTCTACTATAGGTCGAGGTGGCGTTGTCCCATTCCGTGCTGGTGATTGGAAGTGCGGACGTGATGGATGCTTCTATCACAACTTCGCCAAGAACAGCCACTGCTTGCGTTGTGGTGCCCCACGTCAGGAAGCTGCGGTGGTCGCTGAAGGGGGAGGTGGAAACAACTATCACGGACACGGACACGGCGGTGCAGCTGGCTCTTCCTACGGCCCGCCTGGAAACATGTCGATGCAAGGATCTATGGGCGGTAGCTCGTACGGCGGCATGACCCCAGCATCCGGAGACCCGTACGGCGGCAACATGGGCGGCCCACCAGGTGGATATGGTGGACAGTCATTCGGACCTGCTTCGACCTACGCCCTTCCGTCAGGCCTAGGCGCACCAAGCCCGTACATGCAAGGTGGCTACGGTCAGATGGGCCCGCCAAACACCGCCGGTCAGCAGAGCCCCGGTGGCTTCGACAGCCGCGCCGAGCAAGCCTTCAATCAGGGCAACGCCTCCGCGACTGGTGGTGCCCCTGGCTACGCTGCCAACGGAGCCCAGTATGGCTCGAACACCGGCAACTACCCAGGCGACGATGTCTCCCTCTCATTCCTGCAGTCAAGCATGGGCAACCTGGGCTTCGGCGAGCAGCGCGACGATCGCCGCAACGGACAGGGTGGACACGGACAGGGGCAGGGCCAGGGTCAGGGGAGTGCCTAGTCGCCGCAGTAGGATGGCGGTTCGATCAGGTGGTTCATGGGTTTAGGAGATCTGGGCGGGCATCGGAGAACAGCATACGGTCAGGGTTAGCGAGGCGTGGGAGGATGGTCATGTGATTAGCGTGGCGTCCGTGGGGGCTGAAAGATTCTCCGATGCGAACTTGCTTGTGATTGTGCTACTAGGTAGTCAACTCACCGATAGTCATCAAACGATGTTGATATTCGAGAAGGTGCTGTCTGTGCTGGTTCATGATCTACTAACATTCTCCCATCTCGTTGTTACCAAAACACGCACCGCACAAGAAACACAGCTGAACCTACGTTCACATCAACGTCCATCACCACACTATCCTCTTCCTTACTTTCACAAAATGTCCAACCCACACCACCTCGCTGCCGCACACGACGCCACAGTTACATATGGCTCACTTATCGACATATGTTTCCCGGAGACCTCCTGTCCATAACATCTCCACCTCGACACGGACGACCAATGCCGTAAGTTACACCAGCATAATAGATGGTCCACTGCTAACATGCAGTAGCAATCTGTTTGAGTAGGAATAAAGAACCCGTCCTCACCGGCTGCGGCCACGCATTCTGCAAGCGGTGTATCACGCGATGGCTGGAGGAGAACTCGCGTTGCGCAAAGTGCAGAGCACACCAGTCCGTGAATACCATCGTCGTCCTCGACGGTGTAGCCATACGCAGAACAGCCCGTTGGGACCTGCTGCACGTAGGCAAGGAAAATTGGGAGTGTACGACAAAAGGTCCTTCACGTTGTGATCCCACCGCCGTTCCAGCCAGACACCCTAATACCGATTTAGGGAACTGTGGACCGGCAAGCGGAGAAGATGTTTTTGAGCGAAGCAGAGGAGTGGGAGCATCGTTT
Source organism: Extremus antarcticus (assembly GCA_033117895.1). NCBI lineage: Eukaryota > Fungi > Ascomycota > Dothideomycetes > Mycosphaerellales > Extremaceae > Extremus > Extremus antarcticus. The sequence continues at coordinate 285,199 of JAWDJX010000028.1, forward strand.
GAGTAAGGTGCAGGGTGAGCGTGCCGCTGCGGTGTACAAGTATTCACGCAAGGTGTCCGAGAAGAAGAAAGCGAGGATGATCAACAAGACGACACCCCTCCCGATACGACGGTAGTCGCATCGCCATCGCGCGAAGGTAGGAAGAGCTGCGGGATACGAGAGGAGGGTCACAGGATCCAACCACACAGTCACAATCACATGTAGTATCTTCGAGCAGTCGCGCCTCGTCTATGAGCGCTTGAGTGCACCCTCCAACAAAGTTACGTTGAGGAAAGCACTGCAGTCCACGATCTGGGTAGGTGGATCCCGGCCGAAGCTTCGAGATCGACTCTGTCCTCCTGTATCGGAAGCGACCGTATGGCCACGGCAGGTGTTCCAACCTGGTCGCTGCTTCGCAGTCTCCAAGGACGATGAGGGGAGTATAGCACTACAGTCAATGATCCGGCCACAGCTACCTCCTTCGTACTCTCGAGATCGCTTTTGATAGCGATACCTGGAAAGTCGGAACTCCCGAGAAGCGTTGCTTCATCATAGGCTGAAGCCGTATCGCGTCCATCGAGATATCGGAGAGGGTGGTATTGCAGGTCATGATCTGGCCATATGCGCTCTGTTTGTAGTCCGGAGAGCACATGTGGTGGCCGAGTCCGGCTGTCTGCGACTCTGAGAGGCCGGTGCTTCGTTTTCGGTCGACTGTCTACCCTCTCTACGGACGAAACCAAGAAGAGGCCACTACAGCCCGTGATGTGGCCATTGCTGCTTGGTTGCCAGTCTCGACAGTATGTAATGGCCATGTCCCGGTTCCTACTGCTTTGAGAGATTAGCGCTACGGCTTCGATCGACGGTGTATCTTCTCCACCAGCTTTACGGGAATCGAGCCACTACAGCCATTGAGCTGGGCAGATGTGTTTCGTTTGAAGTTGGGAGAGAACATTTGTCAAACGTGACCCGCGTGCTTAGCGCGATTTTCACCCCACCTCTAGATTCGCCATCAATGCTCGAACAACCCTGCATCGTACACATAATCCTCACGACATGCGCCAAACATGGCGTCAATCGCGGAGAGTAGTGTCAATACAGCGCAGTACGAGAAGCTCGCGCAACTACGCGATGCTTTTCTGCAGGTGAGCGCGCACCCTTGAGGTCTGTGTAAGGTGACAAAAGTTCAACTGACGCAATCATCCTTGCTACGTGCAGCCTGAGCCGCAAAATGATATGCACGCGAGCGGCGTAAGCGATCTTCATACCGACAACTCCAAAGAGGCGACCATTCCGGAATCCGCGAATGCCTATAACACGACGAATTCCTCTCCAAAACCCCCGCCACGCCTCTCCTCTTCCAAGTCTGCGCCTACTGCTGAGATGGAGGCGATGATATCGCAAACGTCGCCTTCACAGCATGCTTATCACCCAGAGTTGACGAGAGCGCAGTCGTTCCATGGCTTCGTCGCGGGCTTCGAGGGAGGCGACACGCAGCCGATGGAGTCGCAGGTGTATCGTAACTACACGGAGTCGATGATGAATGCTACTACACCCAAGAAGGTCCTGCTAAGGGCCCAGATATCGCCGAATGGCAAGACGGAGTACCAGATGGAAACGGTGGATGAGGAGATGAGCAGTGTGCACGAAGGGGAGAGCGGCTTTGTGAATCTGGACTACACGGAACCATCGCCAGGTGCACAGTCGGACGCTTCACACGCGTCTGAGCTACTGAGGAGCCCGGAGACGCAGCTACCGGCGCAGCAGATCGGTCTGCCAGAGACACCGAGCATTGCAGGAAACAAGCGCAAGCGCGATAGTGATGTGGACGCCTCTGCAGTGACGACAAACAAGAAGACGCCAGGTCTCACACAGCTGTTTGGCGGACCAGAGAAGAGTAATGCGATGACTGCGACTCAGCTTTTCAACCAGACGCAAGCTCCTTCCTCGCCTCTACCGGAAGGGGCACGATCAGATCCCGTTATCACCAGGCCTTCGCCGAATCTGCAGCATCAGTTCAGCGTATCTTCTCCCTCGATCATGACCTCCTCGCCAGTCATAACACGAAACGGCAGGCTCTCGTTGATGCCGGGCGACCCGAGCGAGAATTACAGGAGCTTGAAGGAATCTCAAGAAGCAAGGGCAAGGAAACTTCGCGGAGAGTGGGGAGAATCGGATCGTTTCAATGAGCACGGCGCTGAGTTCGAGATTGAGGGAGACGATAGGGATGATAGTCAGACTTCGGAGCAGTGGCGACTCGAGAAGAAGATGCTGCAAAGGGTACGGAGCGAGAACGCTATCAATGAGATGCGGGAGGTTCGTGCTTCATCGCGGCCTGGATCGCGGCCTGGATCGCGGCCAACTTCCAGCCCAAAGAAACAGGTGGCGACTATCGATCTTGTCACGCCTGCGACTGTTAAGGTGGCGGGGCGTGTCAAGATTAGTCTCTCGGATGACATTGATGTTGAAGATGAGGACGGTGCGGAGCAGGATCAGCCAATGGTGGACGCGGTGGATATCGAGGCCGATGGAGAACAGGACGACGCCGATGAGTATGATGAACTTGCGCAGGAAGTGCTTAGAAGTCAGGGCCCCGCGGATGATGAGGACGGGGAAGAGGCAGAAGATGACGAAGAGGTGATGTCAGTCTCTGGCTCAGCTCGAGATGATGAGGGTCTCCCCGATACGATTCGGGACGCTGGTTTTCCGGCCGACATCAACCAGCTACAAGGGTCGCAGGCAAATTCTAATGCTCGCCAGAATACAGGCCGCGAGCTCGCTACTCAGCCATCTGCTATCGCCGATTCACAGCCGCAACAACGGGACACCTCGAAGGCCTCGTCCACACCACATCGGAGAGCAGAAGAAGGCGCCCTTCATTCGTCTTTCGTGCCCGGATCGCAATATACTGGCAGGACGAGCATTGATCAAGCAGTCATTCCAAGTAGATCGCACACTAGCAGGCCTGATGGCGCATCGCAGGACAGGGACAAGATCCCCAGCAGTCCTCCTCTTGCCCTCCTACGAGAAGAGTCCGAAGGTGCTATTGTCAGGGCGCTGCAAGGCCAAGCTCGCGGTGCTCACCAGCTGTCCAAGCAAACAAGCTCTATTGCCGAACTAGAGGTGCCTGAGAGCGACTTCGCGGCTCCAGATGCCACGGACCCGCGGCCTCCCAGCAGAGCAGGCTTGCAGCGTGGCGAAACCGATAGCAACCAACTTTTCTCCACCGCTCGATCTCATGTTTCGGCTTCAGGTCCTCAAGCCACTGCACCGACTCTAGCTCCATCTCGATTCAAAGCTCTTATAAGCCAGCAAAGCAAGACAGCTTCACAGACACCACGCACAGCGGCAGGTGTGCGGCACTTTGCTGATATCGCCGATGCAGCTTCACCACCGAAGGGTAGCGGTGAGACAGAGGTCGATATTGATGCCATCATGAGCGATATCATCACTGCGGATGACGAGCGAGTCTTCGACGTGATGGAGAGTCCGAGTAGTGCAAGGGCTCAGAAGCGTCGCAAGACTATGCATACGATTGCTGATGTGGTCGAGAGCCCTGTGAAGCGCACCAGGAGCAGAGCCAAGCCACGGGCGAGATTCGAGACCGCACCCGTGCCTGAGCTGTCACGTACACCTCCAACGGCCGTGGTGGAGCGACCAAATTCACCGCCACCTGTTCTCCAAGACGCTCCAAGCAAGGCGAACGAGCGACGAAGGGCTACGCCTCCTGTGCAGGATGTACCAGAATCTACACCAGATAGCGTGAAGCAGCGCGAGGAGGCTGGCGCGAAGCTGGCCTCACAGCTGCTTTCTAGGAGGTCTTCGAGAGCTCCAAAGCCGTCTACATTGGCCCATCCGAAGAAAAGCGCAACCGGGGTCTCGAAGAGGAGCAGAGTGATTGCTCCAAGCTCAGATGTAGATGCTGAGGAGCAAACTGCTGTCGTTGAGGAGACCACGATGGAGACCCGTACTGAAACTGTTGATGCAGAACAGTCAGACATCATCCACGAGAGCATTGTGGAGGATGATCAGGCACCCGACGCGCACGATGCCGCCTTACGAACCGATAAGCAGCCAAAAATCAACAAGACGCTACAATTTGATGGTTCGAATCGGGTTCTAGCGCTCTTCAAGGGCTCGTACAACAACTTCTACCCTGCCACATGGCTCAACACGACGCCTGACGGCCGCAAATACCGTGTAAGATTCGAGGATGGAAACATCACCAGCCTCGACACAAAGCATGTACGCAAATTCGAGCTGCGTGCGGGCGATGTCGTCAGAGTCGACCTGCCCGAACTGAAGGGCAAGACTTGGGTCGTTGACCGCCTGGGTCGCACTGCACAGACGGAAGAAGATGCGGCCAACGGATTTGACTGTCATGGCCATATCACTGTTCACGTCGCCACCAAAGCTTCGCGCGCCAGTACTGCAGACACGAACGTCACAAATGATAAAGACGAAGAAACGATTGAGGTGGCAACAAGCTCGATCTACCTTCTGCCCTCAATGTGGGCTCGCTTCTCCGACCGCAACTTCGCTCCACAGAACCGTCACGGCAGCAGACCGGCCACACCTTCCAACGGTATGCAAACACCAGACACTGATACACCGACATCTCGATCCCGCCGGACCACTGTCCTGACCACTAAGGTTCTGTCCGCCCGACCATCGAACCTGCGCGAAGAGTCTGTCATGTCTTCCAGCCCGTCTGACCATGGCCAAGGTCTCTTCGCCAACATGGCATTCGCTATCTCGTACGGCTCGAACGAGGTCGAGAGGACCGAGGTCAGTCGCCTGATAGTACGTAATGGCGGTTTGCTCCTCGAGCAAGGCTTTGATGAGCTCTTCGAGCTACCTAAACTTGAGAATCCAACAAGTACAAGTCCAACCAAGACGAATGGCCGCGTGTCCGTTGAGGACGATAGCGACGATACCGGCCTTGTGCTAAAGTCACAGTACGACGGACTGGGCTTCGTCGCACTTATCGCTGACAAGCACAGCCGACGTGCGAAGTATGTGCAAGCACTTGCTCTAGGCCTACCAACGCTGTCTGGAAGATGGATAGCAGACTCTCTCAACGCTACGAAGAACCCGTCTGGCCGTGCCCCTGAGCCTGCGCCTCTACCGTGGTCGAGGTATCTATTGCCAGCAGGAGAGAGCGCGTATCTGGGACACGCTATCCGCTCCAGAGCCATGGCTGTCTACCCAGCTTCCGAGGCCAAGCTCTCGACCACCATCGCCAACCGCGACATCTTACTTAACAGCGATGGCGTGCTGATCGTGGCGTCGAAGAAGAGCAAAGCTGTCTGGGAGCGCCGAAAGGCCTACGCTTTCCTGACTTTGGCGCTCGGTGCCGGTGGCGTAAAGCGTGTATCTGATGTCGCGGAAGCGAAGGTCTTTGCTGCGGGCGAGGGCTCGAGATGGAAGTGGGTGTACGTCGATGGCTCTGTGGCTGATGCGAGCAAGGCTATGTTCCCTGGTTCGAATGAGGGTGTGAAGAAGAGGAAACGTGATGCTGGGGTCGCTGCGGCGGCTAGAAAAGTTGACGTCAAAGCTATGTCTGCTGGTGATGGGAGGGTCACGATCGTCAACGACGAGTTCGTTGTACAGAGCCTGATCTTAGGCGCGCTGGTGGATTGAGCTATGCTGAACGACGGAATCTACTGACTTGTACATTGCTCGAACGCTTGCACACGAGAAACATCATACACGCGAAATATTGCAACACAGCTAGACCATAACGACCGCTACCGCAGCCCAAGTGGCTTGAGTATCCTCTCCCGCACCGTCTTCGCCGCAACCTCGCCTCCTCTATGTAGTGCCAATGCGCCGATTATGCTGTACATCGTATGCGCGAGCACCACGTCCTCCCCACTGCTCTTCAGGTTGTCGCTTTTCCGCGGCTTCCATCTCATCACTCTGTTGATGCCGTATGCAGTGGCCACCTTCGCCAGTCGTGTCTTCTCCAGGATAGCGTTCTTCGAGAAATTTGTTACGTTCCCCAGCCCTTCGAGCGCGGCATGTTGGAAGACATCATTTTGCGCTGCTGCAGGCTGCATAGAAGGCGCAGAGGGCATATTGAGCAAGGCCAGGGAAGTCTGCACGTCCACGATGCGTTTGCCGAGGAAAGCGAGGCGGTCGTTGAAGCCGCGGCGGCCGTGGTCGAAGGATTTGTGGGTTAGGGCGAGCCACTGGGTATACAAATTAGCAACGAACTCCTACACCCTCGTAATAGCTTGAAGTCGTGCCTTGATCTCCTCAGGTAATATATCTCGTCCCTGCGTGCTCTCCACCTCCCCCTTGAACGCCTCCCCTACCCGTCCCATAAAGCGGTCGTACATCTCATCTACGGGCTCCTGTTGCGCATTGACTCGCCATACCGGCTGTTTGGGCTCCGGTCGTGTTCGCTCTGGCATCTTCATGCGCGGGGGGGTTTGCATCCATCGTGGGAGTTGTTCTGATGATTCGGACGGGGAGGTGGTGGTTGATGCGCTTCGTCTACGAATTGTTGTGGGGGCGCTGGCGACAGTGCGGATGGTCTTTGATGGGTTTGAGGTTTGCGATGAGCGGAGACATCTTAAGCACACGAATGGAGATGTTGTTGGCGCCATTGTAGTGTGATGGGATGAAGAGGTGAAGTTGGCTTTGGCATTGCCTCAAAGGAGAAGGTTTCTGAGTATGGCTTGGCGCTCTCTCCCGAAGCTCCGCTCGCGTTCGATCTTGAAGGCGCGTCTGTCGACTTCATTTGGGACCCATTTCATCTGGTTTAATTTAGCATACGGCAACGATGTTTGGATCTCTTACATCTTGACTGACGAATCTGTCAATCAAATCTATCACAAGGTTTCAAGTCGGCTCAGGACCACACTTCAAGTGGAAATGGCATCAGCTAGGACATCACTAAAGGACGAATTGGCTGCAGCACTATCACACAACTTTCAATGCAAAGTACGCTATCTTCACTCTCCCTCGCGACCTTGCGATCCGCTCTTCTCGCCACCCTCTGGATCCGAGCCCGAGAAGACACGATTAGCGAGCCACTTTCTATCAGCCAGCATCATTCCGAAGACATCGTCTGGAGATTCGAAATCGCAAGATGTGCTTGTGCTCGGGATCGAGGTACTCATATACTCCACGAAGCACCTGACAACGCTTTTCGTCAGTAAAGCGGATTCCACTGGATACTTGCCACAGCAACGACCCTCTCCTGCGAAAGGCATTATCACCACATTCTTGAGATCGTTATCAAGCAAGGAACGGGAGAAGCATCCAAGCCGCAAGGTTGTGATCTCGCTGTTCGCCAGGTCGCAGTCGCAATATCTGTTTCCTGGATCGGCCGAAAATTCGAACAAGCACGTACTTGACGACAGACAGCTCATCAAATGGTGGGCTCGAGTGTTAGATCCGATCTTTCCGATGGACGACGAACACCGCGAATCACAAGGCCACGACTCGGAATATGAAGGCTATATCACTGTACCAGGCTACGAATGTGCTGAGTTGCGGCAATATATGCCCCCGAACAGTGGAGGTCGGCCACGATGGAAAGCAGGCAACCCGCTTGCAGAACTTGCAGAAGCTCGCCGCGTACCATCTGATGCTCCTCCGAGATGCTTGCTACCACGATTTCCTGATGATCCGAAAGCTCGATTCATGCAGGATCTGGATGATGAAGTCGGGATGGCCGGCGAGTCCGTCACTGTCAGTCCAGCGAAAAAGCGCAAGAGCGGCAAGTGGAGTTCGATTAGAAATCTCGACCGGTTCTGGGAAGCTATGGAGTTCAGACAGGAGTGTTCCTCCGGTCGAGTGGTTGGGTTCTTGTGGTTGGTTATGCGGCCGCAGCAATCATTGACCGATGAAGACGCCGCGAACGGTGCAAGCCAGGACTCCGTGTTCGAAAGCCAGAATAGCGATATCTTCTCGCAGCAAGACGAAACGGAATCGGCAAGCAGAAGTCCAATCAAGCGTAGACGAAAGCCGTTATCTGGACCCATAGTACCACGTCAACCTCGCCTGAAGGGCGGCTCATCGTCTCTGACAGCAAGCTCCGACCTCGTGGGGATGCTGGACCCCCCTACTACAGAGGGTGTCGTGTTGGGCAAAGAAGGCTACGCGAAGGCTATGCATACACTGCTTCAACTCGACTTCAGTTCATTGGAAACCGCATCGGCCTCGACTACCAAATGGACATCTGATGTAACTGCGATTGCTGGTTTCCAGACTGACTGGTCACTCGAGATCAAGGGAACAGCGAAGTCCGAAGGAGCTGGTGTTACGAACGGCAGCAATGGCACGTCTCAGGTGAACGACCTGGGCGGCATGATCAGGAAGAAGCGGAAGGCCGAAGACCTGCCCGTGACGCAGCCAGAACCTGCTATGAACGTGTCTGGTACTAGTATGATCAGGAAGAAGCCGAAATCTGCGAGCAGCTGAGCATCTTACGACAATCCCTCCAGCACAAAGATCCCCTGGATACTGTGTAGCGATGCAGTGCAAGATGGTATTTGACGGGTTCCTGTCAATCATCTAAGCCTCGAGATTAACGTGAGTGGCGCACCGCTAATGCCAAGTGCGACTCGATAACTCCGAATTAGACCAGGTGTACCCCCGAAACGTTGGACGCCTTCACGCCACACCACTCTCGGTTGCGCTTATACGGCGTAAGAACCATAAGCAATGCTTGATAAAAGAGACGCCTAGCACAGTTCTACCGGCTGGGCATGCAGTGGAGAGACTGAATATAAGTCGTGCCGCTCTCCTCGTGTGCTGGTCGTCGTCTCGTACCCAGTCAGGCCAACAGGAGCTGCGACAGGATCCCGATAGAAAAGCCGTGATTGACGATGGCTATCACCCTACTGAAACGCGCGGTGGTCCTCCTCTTCGCCGGATCTACCGCCTTTGCGTCGCCGACGGACCTTATAGTACGACAAACCAACCAAACCACAGATGCGCCCTACGTGATCAATGGACATTTCGGTCAGCCTTTGGAAGGGACTTGGGACATAGGTTATCCTGCTGGAAGTACGTTCTCTATGTTTCGTCACTCTGTAGTTGCTTCAAGCGACCTACTGGCCGGCTGACTCACTGACTCTTCATTGCCATAGACACTAGCGACTTCGTCTTTCGGACCAAAGACCACGGAAACAACGTGCTTCAGATCTCTGATCCCCGAAACTGCAGCGACAATGGCCATTCACAAGACTACAACTTCTACGCGACCATTGTCAACGTTGTCCCTTGGCATCTACCATGATGTCGCCTGGGACTACAGGCTTTCGGAACACTGGGACTCCATATACTGGCGTTTTCCCGGAGCCGTGCATGTCGAGCCTAGAGGCGGCCACAGTCTAAAAGGAAGCTACAGTCGCATCGTGAAGAAGAACCAGTGGTACACATATCGGTCACGCTTTCGTCTCAACCCAAGCCGGCCTAAGCTACCGAACCCGACGAACGTGACGCTGGTGGTCGCATATCGGAAGTGCGATTATTGCGGAGGCAATGGGCTTCAGGGCGATGTGCAGATTGACAACGTGCGGGTCCATCTATCGTAGGCCATGGGAGGCCTTGTGTTGAGCAGGAAGTGGTTCAAGAGGCAGGCCGTTTTCAGACCTCGAGACGATCTCCGTTGCGCTCGAACTTTTGTACGTTCATGGGTGGTGTGGAGTGTCAGACTGGATCATCTAAAACGTTCGCACGACGATGCGCCAACGCACTCAGCATCTCTCTCTGTGACCCCCCTTCGATGCGAGCCTTGACTTCCAGATTGATGAACTTCTCAGTACTGCTACCATATCTGATCACGGGCTGCCAAACGACTTCACCATATGCGCGGTCTTCCAGACCTGTTCACATGGAAGGCAGGAAGCCATTTGTGACTGAATTGACAGCGGGTTGAGGTCCAGAGTCTCTATGCGCTCAGCACTCGGCTCGTCGCCTCGGGTGGGACGAAGGAGGCAGGTGCCGACAACTCTGTTCAGACTACACCTCAAACGTGAATGCCAAGGATCACGACATACAGTAGATCTGCTGCAGTATGCCCTCCAGCCAATGGCACATCGAGCTCATCTTGAACCTCCGCTCATACTCTGCTGGTATTGATGGAAATGCTTCGGCCATATCCACTGCTGTTCTTGCGGCTAACTCAACCTTTTGCTAGCAGAACGCATCACGATGATCTCCACGTGGGTGGCTGCAACTCTTTACTTAAAGTGTAATCCTCCTCCCGTATCTTCTGACTTCACTTGATAGACAGATCTTCTCTACAGCCGTCATGTCCCACACGAAGGAGACCGAGGCCCAAACCGGCTTTGCTGGAGCCACCATTGAATCGACAAGAGCAGACTCTCCCGCCTCGTTCAACAAATCCGACTCAGACCTCGACGACAATTACAGGTTGTATCAACAGCAGGCTGGCCAACAGCTAGATCCTGTGGAGGCCAAGAGAGTGTTGCGGAAGATTGACCGTCGGGTTCTGCCCGTTCTTATCGTCATCTACCTGCTTCAGTATCTTGACAAGAATGGCATCAACTACGCAAGTGCGTATGGCTTGGAGGAAGGGACGCATTTAGAAGGCCAGGTATGCTCCGGATTGTTATAGACAAGCTAGATTATGGGCTCGGACTGACTCTCGGTTATCAACAGGACTATGCCTGGCTGTCGAGCATCTTCTACTTTGGTTACCTGGTCGCTCAGTATCCTTTTGGGTTCCTCCTACAACGCTATCGAATAGCCAGAGTCCTTGGCTGTGCAATCCTTGCCTGGGGCATCGTCCTCATCACGACACCTGCCTGCCACAGCTTTGCTGGAATGGCCAGTAATCGTTTCCTCCTCGGAGCGTTGGAGGCTTCAGTCAACCCAGGATTTGTAATGATCATCGGTATGTGGTACAGATCCTCCGAGCAACCACTTCGCTTGGAGTCTTACTACTGCACGAACGGTATCGCAACCATGTTTGGTGGTTTGATCGGATATGCTGTGGGCAACATCAAGTCCGGCCTCCCGCGTTGGATGTACGGTTTCCTGATCTTCGGATCTTTGTCGATCATCGCTGGCGTTTGGACTGTTCTCATACTCCCCGACTCGCCATCGACTGCCAAATTCTTGACAGAGGCTGAGAAGGTGGTTGCGGTGGAACGAGTCGCTGAGAACCGTCAAGGAGTCAAGAATCGCACGTTCAAAAAGGCACAAGCCTGGCAAGTGTTGTACGATCCGAAGACCTGGATTTTGTTCGTCATGGCGACGGCCGCCCAAGTCCCAAACTCAGCACTAACAAGTGTAAGTACGCAATCCATGTCGGACGGCCAGAGACTTACTCCTATTCTAGTTCGCTTCGATCATCGTTGGGTCCTTCGGCTTCGATACCCTGGGTACGTCAAAGTGGTGGATTGAAGGGTTCTCTAAGACAGCACCAAGCACCGTGGGGCGCTCTGACGCCTTCCACCCTTCGCCTCCATCCTTGAGACACTTGCTAACCCTTCTACCCATCGCTTTAGGCACGCAATATCTGCAAATTCCTGGTGGTGCCGTGCAGTTCCTAGCTCTCATCACCGGCGGCTACATCTGCACGAAATTTCCAAACCTGAGATGCATAACCATGATGGTGGCTAATACCATCTGTATCATCGGGGCCGCTTGTCTTGTTGGCTTGCCTACCGACAACAAATGGGGACGACTGGTGGCACTTTGGTGAGCACTGATGGAACAAACTTTCGAACGTACGACACTACTGACAAACCTAGGCTATGCTACTTCCAAGGCCTCGGATTCTCTTTGAGCTTAACAATGATCTCTAGCAACATCGCTGGTACAACGAAGAAACAACTCACTGGAGCTATCCTGTTCACAGGATATTGTGGGGGAAACATCATTGGTCCTCAGACATTCCGAGACAATGAGGCTCCGTACTACCACTCCGCCTACATAGCGTAAGATTAAATTCGATCCAAAGAATTTGCTGGATGTACTAATCGCTCCGCAGAATGTTGGTCGGCTACAGCGTAAAGCTGGCAATGGCGGTTATCCTATACGTCTACATGTTCACAGCGAACAAGAAGAGAGACCGGGAGGCAGCTGCAGCAGGTGTTGTCAGCGATGAGGAAGAGAAGGCCGCGATCGAACGAGGGATGCGTGACTTGACGGAGCTAGACAATAAGGGCTTCAGATACTCACTGTAATACGCGGAACCTGAACGCATTCTATGTTGACCTCTCCAACGTTGATAGCCGGAATAAGAGGCCACATCGACACGGCAGCAGATACGTCTGCCGCTGTAGTGACGGAGAAGGCGGTGAATGCGTACGAGTGTTGCTACTCTGGTCTTCATGTTCTTGTCCTAGCAATACTCGCTGGATAGCAAGACAACGTTCAATTAATCAACTTCTCCGACTCGACGACAATGGCATACTTTCCCAACCAAGGCAATGGCGGCCAAGGAAGCCAGCAAAACTACTCTTACAATAATGGCAACCAGCAAGTCCAGTACTCTTCCCAGCACTTCAGCTGGGGAAGCTCACAGCAAAGCAACAATATGGAACCTTCGCCACGACAGATGTTGCAGCAGGATCCGACGCTGCTACAGCCGATGCAACCAGTGCTCTTCGACTCTGCACAATTCCAGCAAAACCACCTAGCTCTCCATCAGGCAAGCATGCAAGCGGGAATGCAACATACACAGAGCATGATGAACGCCATGCAAGCGAACGTAAACCTTCTCCAGCCTCAGATAATGGTGTCACAACCAGCTCTGCGGCCACAGATAGAATATGTTCGGGCTCCGCCTCCACTACAATTGCCAGCTCCGGTACAATACCAGCAAGCGCTGCCACCAGCTCCAGCCCAGCCTGTCACACACCACGCCGGCCGAAATAGCGATTACCGCAACGAGGTCGTACGCGAGGCGAAGAAGTTCGACACACGACTGCATCGTCTCGAACAATCACGCTCGCAGGACCAAAGCCAGTTGGAGGCGAGGGATCGTGAGCTGGCTGCTGCGAGGGCTCAAGAGCAGCATTTGAGAGAGCAGCTTCTTGCCACTGAACAGCGTCACAGTCATGCACTGTCCGAGATGGCGCAGTCGCAAGCTGCACAGCCAGCCTACGCAGCTTCGAACCTGGATATGCAGGCGCTCCAGACTATGATTGATGAGGTGCAGCGGAATCGAGTATCCAAGGAAGACATCAAACAGCTCGTTAGCGATGCCGTTGGTGCACAGTTAGCTGGAGTCGCAAAGAGCTCCGACCTCGAATCGGCAGCTTCGAGAATGGAGAAGGGGCTCAGCAAGGTTCCAGCAGGCGCCTCCAATTCTCAAGTGCAGCAAATCATCCAGGATGAACTGGCGAAGGCGGTACGGAAGGTATCCAAAGCTGTACCCAAGCAGCAACGCAGTCTTGAGGCTCCGCAACGGACTGTCGTACCAGAGACAAAAGTCCAATATGCGATGATCGACACCGCTACCCCTGGCTCGAAAACGCAGAACCAACAAGCACACAGCATGTCGAGATCCTCACTGCCGCCGCCTACAAACTACCTGCGGATCGAGCAGCCTCCAGCTGCTGCTCAATCAATGAGAACCACGTCTGTGTCTCCCAGCCACCAGAACCCCGAGAGTGGCGCGAGGCTAGCAATCACAGCTCCAAAGAACACACCAGTTGTAGAGAGCGCAATAGTGCCTTTCAAGAACAAGCATCACAAAAACGGTCGAACGCATCGAGATTTGGCGAGTCCGAAGCAGCTGCCGCCGGCAGGTACTCTCCTAGCAAGCAGTGCTTTGGTTCGAAGAAGCCCAGGTGACGACCAGCAGCAACTGGCCGAGGCTAAAAGCAAGAACAACGGCACGATGGCGTTGCTTGACGACTTTCCGGACAATGCAAGCCAGGTGTCGACGTGGCAAAGGCAGCAGGTGGCTCCGCAACCTAGCAAGGATATAATTCCGAGGATCCAACAGTGGGATGATGGCCGTACGGCGAGCACACACACTCCTCTACGCCAGATCCAAGGTGCCTCCGAGGAGGTTGAAATGAGCAAGGCGCTCGTTAAGCAGAGCAAGGACGTCGCCAGAAGGTCGCGTAAGAAGTGACAGTAGTCTAGGCAGTCTTGTAAGATCAGTATCACAGTAGCATGGCAGTATGATATGTGTGAACATCGAGAACAGTGGCAGAACGTGTGTGAGCTTGCCAATCGTTCTTGAAGGTATCCTTGAAACCCTATCGCCAAACTCCACGCTCGAGAATCAATATCATCCAGCCTAACAGGCACATAATCACAGCCCCAAACTCTTTCTCACATCTGCCTTAACCCTCTTCTCGAACTCTGGCCGTCTTTCTCGCCACATTCTCGCTGCATCCACATTCGCCGGACTCTCGTCATTCGGCTCAGCAATCATGCTCATCACGCTGATCAAGATCTTTTCCACACTCTGAATCGGTGACCACCGCTCTGAAGCCTGCTCATAATGATTTGGGTCCTCCCCTGGGGCGTGAAGGATGGATATGCAGACGTTGCCGTTGGTATAGACTACCTTCACGTTAGCAGCTGTCTCTCAGGTCTATGGTCATGACTCTGCATACCATTAGGATGCCATAAGTCGCACAAGAACCTCATCGATGGTGGCATAAGCGGATAGTCCTTCGGGAACTTCAGCTCTGCTGGGAACACTCCTCCTTCGTACGGGCTGCCCTCGGGTCCAGCTATTATGGCTTCCCAGACAAACAGATCATCCTCGCTTACGGGGCCAGCAGTGATGCCTTCCGGAGGGTCGGTGGTGAGGTGTTTGTACTCCTGGTAGAGTCGCTTGGATGCCACGGAAGTCATGTTGTCGAGCTTGATGTTGGTGAAAAGAAATGGACGTTGTTGCAAGGCGTTCTGAGAGGCGAAGTTGGACAAAGAACGCTGACTCAGCGCGCGTCACCAACGTTCACATTTCGTCGTCCCTTCTTCACCTCTTTTCTTTAGCCACCATGACCGACCATCATCGTTCTTCTAACGATCAACTCCGCCGCGCAGGCCAACTGTATACAGCCAGCCTGACGTCAAGTTGCTTATGAGCCTCGTCCTCGAATACGAGAGGATATCCGCTGCTCCCGGTTTCGGAACCTTCATCAGTCCTCTGTCGCGACGGGTACATCGGGTGTCAGACAGCCTTTTGAACAACAGTCCACAATCGCAATGCCGACCCCGAGCTGATCAAGACTGTCTATAGTCAGCCAACGCAAGTATGGAGAAGCTGGATGGCGTGTATTATATTCTCTTTCATTCTCCTCTCTCTCATCACAACGGCGTGAAGAACATTATACCAAGATGGCGACGGCATACTATCCACCGATGCCACCAGCTGGCATGTACCCACCACGGCCTCAAGAAAACTACTACGGTCCACCGCAATACATACAACAGCTTCCAAACGGCTACTATCCGCCTCCCGAATACCAGCCACAACAGTATCAACAGCAGTATCGACCACCCTTTGTAACCTCTTCTCCGTTTCCAGAACCATATCGGGAGCCATATGCGCCACGTCCTTCCTACCAATACCCGGCTCGAGAGTCGTATCTGCCACAGTTTGCACCCCCTCAACGTTCTCGCGGGTGCCAGACTGGGCCACCACAATACTCGGACATTCCTCCACACCCGTGGATGAGACACTGGAACATGGAACAGATCTGGAATGAGTTCAACAACCCTCCATACCCTCAATACGGCATCCCGGAAAACCAACGAGTACCCTACACTGGTGGCAGCCAGATACATTCAAGCAGCTCCACTAGCCGCCGATCCCAGCAAGGCTCAGCGGGTGGGAGAGGACTAGGCGCAGCACTGAAGAACCACGGCATGATCGGTGCAGTCGGAGGTCTGGCACTGGGCGCTGTTGATGCTGGAGCGTACGAGCATCATGAGAAGGAGAAACATCGACACGAAGATCGAACTTACGATGAAGGCTACTACGGTGGCGAGAGCCGACGTGAGTACGACCAAGACGATACCGAATATGTGCAAGACGACGACTATTATGAAGAGCCGGTGATGATGATGATGCCGACTACGATGATGATGTTGCTTACCGGGACGATTATCAAGGTGGTTATCAGGACGATTATGTTGATGGTTACAACAATAGGGATGGCTTCTGACTGGAAAATCTCGCGCTTTTGGCTAGTCAGCGTGGCGCTGTGGTGCTAGACATGTACTTGATGTACCACTACTCGAGTGCATGCCACGTCTCCGACTTTGCAATTTCTTAACATTTCGTCGGTCTTCATGTGCACAGTCCGATGGCATGTCTTTGTCCTTCGTAGAGCTCGTATAGTGTCCCAGTGCTTTGTGACTTTTTGGGACACAGCTGAATAGTTGCAAGCAGACCGGCATCCAACCAAGCGACGACTCTCTCATCCTACCTCTACACTGCCCTCGGGTACACCTTTCGTGCTTCGGAGCCTCCGCGAGAAGAACTGCATGATCGGCATCATCTCGTCCCGGTTGCTGGGCATGCTGTCTCCAGGCTTTCGATAGCGCTTGATCTCCACATGCTCGAAGAGGCGCTTGAGCTTCTCTTCGGATGTCGATGTTACAGCCGACTGATCTGAGCCTGCACACACCAGGATGGGAGTCTTGCACTTCGTCTCCAAGGTTGCGGGCGCCTCGCTTGGTAGACCAGCTCCGATGCTGATGATTCCTCCGAGTTCTGGCGTGGTGTCCGGGTTCGAAGTGTGCAGGTCGACTGTTCTGAATTAGTTATCAGGGTCTGTATGAAAAGCAAGACTTCTGACCTGCAAAGTTCAACGCGGCCATGCCACCCTGCCCAAAGCCGAAGAACATGATCTCACGAGTCTTGAAACCACATTTCTCGACTAGAGCATCTTGGACGATACTCTTGAAGAACTTGTTGGACTGCTTGAAGCCCGCATCTGCATCAATGCCTCCAGACGTTGAGTCAAAGATAATGTCGTCTCCCCAGTGAAAGCCCCCCAAATCTAGCAAGCCCTGTGGTCCTTGAATGGAGATGCATACTGTCTCGGGTAAGTTCATCTGCTTGCCCAAGTTTGTGAAAGAAGCATGATTGTCGCCCAGGCCATGGAGAAGGATGAGTACGTTTGTTGGAGCATCCCCGGCTGGTGCTGCTCAGGTGAGAGTCGTGTCAGCAGCGATCTCAAGTATGAAGTATAGCTTACTGCGCCTTGAGCGCGTATGAATACTGAAAGCAGACAGAGAGCTTTAGGCGCTGTCAGGAGCTCGGTCCGATGACGGACTAGCACTTACGCGGCCCTATGGACAGTTTTATGTTGTCCGGAAAGTCGGAGCTAGTTGGCAGTCGTCCCATGTTTGAGGTCAGTGTGGAGGCGTCTTGTAGTCACTGTGCTCGACACCGATCTTGATTGGCCGTTTAATTGAAGCTCCCGGATGCCAGGTTCCAGCTCGCATCCTGCAAAGGACAGAGGTAAGGCCAAGGTTTCGAAGCTCTCGTAGCCGATGCTTATGTGCGTGGCAGCAAGAGCTTGTTCCTGCTGATGGCTTGGCAGTGTTGCATCGTCCAACATCGCGCATCGCAGGAGTGGATGACCGCTTCGTCGTTCGATGTCAGGTTATTGTGAACAGTAGCAGGACAATATGAAAGAACGAATGATCGATCCTTTCCCACTTCTCACCAAGTTTGCCGTCGATGCTGAAACGGCCATGGCTCCGGTTGACGCCATTGAACAGCGACTAACAAGTTTCCCAAGCCGTTCCAGACGCAGGTGAAGAGACCCTGACCCACTCACCGATGGTGGCTGAACTCTGTGACGTGTTTCGCTAGCTGTGCAGCGTGAATAGATGGAGGGGCAGGAGGGGACATGTGGTGTCCGGAGAAGCCCTTATATAAACTGCAGAAGCTTCCTGTTCCTTACCTCTTCATCGACCCTTCATATAAGCAACCAAAACTTCTCTCAAACTCACACTTTCTCCACACCAACACCAACACATCAATCGCAAAGATGTTCGGCTGGGGTATGTACATTTCTTCGACCCAATGGTATCCTCCAATGCTGACCTGCTCCCACAGACGATGCTCACGACGACTACAAGAAGACCCAGAACTCCGACAACAAAGCCGAGCTCAGCCATGAGGTCCTAGCCGGCGGTGCCTCCTTCCTCGCCATGCACGAGTTCGAGAACTACCAGCGCAAGGAAGGTATGCCAGCCCTACCACATCACCACATTAACTCACCTGCTGATGACAATGCAAGGCAAGGAAGTCAGCCACGCGTTCGCCAAAGAGGCCCTTGCGGCCATGGCCGGTGTAGAGGTCGATCGTATCGCCGAGATGAACGGCGCCGACTACGTCGACCGCGAGAAGGCCAAGCATGAGGCGAAGAAGCGGTCCGAGCAGTTGTACGACCAGCATTATGGCGATGAGGAGAACTACAACCCGAACAAGAAGCACCCGCACAGGAAGCTTCAGCAGGAGTTCGGCAACTAAATGGTCAGCTGAACAAGCCACGGCAAGGAGTGGGGAGGAGGGAGGATTGTGACACATGAGAATGCGAGATGACATGATCTGGCTTGATGCCACATGTTACTGCCAGCTAGACTGCTTGGTATGATTGAAACCAAAACCGTGTAATGATTCGTGCTCCGTGTCTTTCCATCCACCAAGTGAGTGTCGTGCCCCTGTCCACTTCTCTGTGCGTACCACCTAGCTCAAATGAACGCCAAGATATGTAATGGTGTCGGCATCACCACCGTGGTTCACGAGGCTATGCCCAGAAACCCAGTCGCCGCCCGATCCACCCAAACACATAGGCCCACGCAGCCCAAAACATGAGGAACCCGAAATCCCCCTGCCGGCCTTGACCGAATCTGGCACGGTCCAACGGGTACGGGAGCTGACAGCCGAGCGTATGCTCGAGCATCGTAGCTGCGCATGCGGCGAGAAACCCGTAGATGGCAAACCTGTACACTTGCCAGAAATGGCTCAGATTGCCGTAGTGGTGAAGTGTCAAGATCATCCTAAAGAGGAAGAGGCCGACCGTTGCGAACACGGCCTTCCAAAAAATGGACGTCCACCAACGATCTCGGGCGAGGTCGTCGGAGGTGTTGGCGTAAGTTTCGGAATCCGTGATGGTGTCCTCTCGCTCGTCGAGATTGATGCCGGAAGCCGATGCTCCTGCTCTTGTTATCAAGGACGTTGCACCGAGGACGGAGACGAACGCTATCACCCCGATTGCGCATATCGAGAGCCGGTGCCAAACGGGCGGCCTGTTGCCTTGGGCATCACGCATCGTCCAGATCTTCGACACGGTGTAGCCTGCCGCGACGATGCTGAGAGTGTAGAATAGGTGGTTCCAAAACCAAGTCAGCATGCTGGTGACATAGCCGTTGGCGTTGGCGGACGTGGTGTGTTCGGCGGAGTCGCTCATGTTGATGCCGGAAGCAGAAGCTTTTGAGATCAGGGACATGAAAAAGAGCACGGCGCCAAGACCGATCATCGTGGTCAGGCACTTGAGGATCCGTTGCCACATATGCGGCCTGTTGCCCTGCGTGTCACGGTAATGCCAGGTCTTCCAGATCAAGATACCTGCCGCGGCGATGGGAAGGCTGTAGTACGCGAGGACGAAGAGCCCAGTCATGAAGCCGGCGAAACGGTCGATGAAGTTTGTGTCCTCGATGAGTTCGGCCGAGTCGCGCGGGTTGATGCTGGAAGTCTCGGGCCCTGGTATTAGCGTGAACAAAATAGAACAGGCGCCAATAGCCATCCCAAGGAATGTGCAAATGACAACCCGCCTCCACATGGGCGGCCTGTTGCCTCGTGTATCCTGGGAAGTCCAAACGGCCCAGATGACGCAACCCAACGCGACGGCGCAAAAGCCGAAGGCAAAGGAGACGGACACCCCAACTGCAAAGGTAGCCCAAGCTTTGTATGATTCGTCGTCCTCGTTAACTGCGGCCGCGTCGCGCAAGTTGATGCTGGAAGCCGAGACCGGTTGAAGGAGACCAAAAGCCTGGACGATGGCGGCGATCATCGCAACTTCCAAAAGAAGAATCCATCTCCACAACGCCCGCCCCGCGCCTTTGTGCACTACCAACCACCAAGCGATGAAGAGAACGAGAAGGAGGTCCAGTTGGAGGACCCAGCGTCTCAACAAGAACAGAGCGCTGGTGGAAGGTTGGCTGGCGTTCGTGGGTACGGCTTCGTGGGAGGCGCTCGTGTCGACGTCGGAACCCTCAACCCCTGGTGCTCTCACCATGGTCGCAATGCTGAAACCGGTGATCGCCTGCTTCCACTGGTGAAACCAAGCCCGTACCCTCTTGTTGGCGCGAAGGTAGCGAAACAAGTAGCCGAGAGCAAAAATGCCAACCAGGCCGAGGATGCAAAGGAGGATCCAAGCCAAAGACTCCCGCTAAGAATTGTTGGAGGCGGACTGCGTCGGCATGGCGGAGCCTCTCGTGTCGGATATGCCGGTGTCGGTGCTGGAAGCCTCGCCCATGGGTAGTTTCGACATGGCCCAAGCATATACAGCGTTGATGCAACTGATGCCAGCTTTGGTCCACTTCTTGCAGTTATCATAACCAGTCTGTGCCTTCCACTTGTTGCCAACGCAACAACAGATGCCTACAGCGACAAAGACGAAGAAAAAGACGGCTACGAGGATACCAACGGTGGCCCAAAGCAGAGACTGCTGGTCGGCTTTTGGCATAGCAGGCACCGTTTCCATGGGAGCGCCTCTCGTGGCGACGATGCCGGTGGCAGTGCTGGAAGCCGAAGCGGTCGGTGCTCTGATTGCCATGCACAGAAGTACCATGAAGATCATTTGGGGCATCCAGTCCCAGAATCGCCTCTGTACCGCCCTCATGCCACAGCGGGGAGCAGCTGAGAGGATGTGCGTGATAATGCCCAGGACACTCATGAAGGTCATGGCAACAAGATTTTCGCAGAACCAATCCACAAGACTGATGACGGGGTTGTGAACTTTGCGGTCGAGATCGGTGATGGGTGGCTGGTTGTTGTCCATGGTTGAGGTGCTGGTGCTGATGACGTGGGTGTTGTTAAGCTATTGTGTTGGACGAGTGGCGTACGGAATCTCGATGGAAATCTCGCGTTGTGCTGGTGACGTCGGTGATGTCGAGCTGTTGTACCTGACGAGTGGCGTTCGAGAGCTGGACTTGGAGGGATGGTCGTCGAGAGCCGGACGAATGGCGTTCGAAAGCTGAACGAGTATTTCGCGAGAGTATTTGGGTGAGTCCGGTGGGTGATTGCGTATCTCGCGAAAGTACTTGGGTGAGTATGCGGTGCTTTCGAATGTGCGGTGCTTGCGAGTTATGCGGTGCTTACGAGTTATGCGATGCTTGCGAGTGAGTAGAGTGCTTGCAAATATGCGGTGCTTGCAAGTATGGTGCTCTGAGATGAATATGCAGCGCTTTTGAGAAGAGTAAGGATGTGAAGAAGAGGATGAAGAAGTAAGAGGGCGGATGGTTTGTTGACAGCACCCCACGTCGAACCCGGAAAGCGCAGGCCAGTCGTAGGAAGGGGCAGGAGCATGGCGCCGGTCGCGAACCAGAGGAGCTGGCAGTCGCGAACACCTCCCGAGCCGAACAGCATCTTGAGCTGTTATGCTGCTTTCTCGTTCATTAGCTCTGTAGTAGAACTTGGGGGCCACCAGGAACCGAGTCTCCGCAATCACGAGGAATTTCGTGCTACTTGTCTGCTGATTGTTCTGCTCAGATACGTGCTGGACCTTCGCTGCAGAACCCCGGGAAGGAGCGAGACGTAAAGCTTGTCACTGCCGCAGGAAGGTTGTCGAATATCGCAAGAGCTTCGGCTGTTCCAGCGTCGCACCGTGGTTGCACTCACCTTCATGTCATCTTCCAGGACACAATTGTGGGAAGTAGCGACTATGAAATATTGATAATGCGTATTGATCTCGAGGTCTCCGGAATCGTCACGTGAAATTCATCAGGGGTCGTCAAATTGAGCTGCAGCTCTTGTCCTGTGAGAGTCAGCCATAGTTTACTCAGCGCCGGCTCGAATGATGGCGAGACAAACATTCTGGTATAAAACACCCATATCCGTCCCTTGGTGGCCATTTGCCATATCTGCAAAGCACACTGAAGAATTGCAGCTCTCGGGACAGCTTGTCCGTCATGCTCAAAATCTGATCATGCCCTTCTCTCCGTTCGCAAGCTGGTAGATGATCAACCTCCGTCCGTGAAACTCATAGTTCTGTTGTCTCCGTCTTGCCGCTCATGACAGCAGATCAGCCACGTTCATCGGCATCTCGTCGATTTGGGTGGAATAGTAGACTGGTATGCTGTTAGTTCTTCCGCCTGGAGACGACTCACACAGAATTTGTGACTTACGCTCAATGTCCCTCAGAATACGCACATCCTCGCTAGTAACGAAGTTGATGGCGACTCCCTTCCTTCCAAACCTTCCAGATCTTCCTATGCGGTGGATGTAGTTCTCACGATTCGACGGCAAGTCATAATTGATCACCAAGCTGACCTGCTGCACATCGATTCCTCTTGCCCAAACGTCCGTGGAGATCAGCACTCGGCTGTTGCCCTGACGGAACTCGCCCATAATGCTGTCGCGTTCCTTTTGCGGCATCTCTCCGTGCATGCTGGAGACGGTGAAGTTGGCATCGCGCATCTTGTCCGTCAGCCAGTCGACCTTACGACGCGTGTTGCAGAAGATGACGGCTTGTGTGATGGTGAGTGTGTCGTAGAGGTCGCAGAGGGTGTCGAATTTCCATTCTTCCTTTTCGACAGCGATGAAGTATTGCTTCAACCCTTCAAGCGTCAGTTCGTCGCGCTTCACCAGGATGCGCACCGGATCTGTCATGAACTTGGTGGTCATGTCCAGAACATCGTACGGTAGAGTGGCGCTGACGACTACCACCTGGGTCGCCGGCGGAAGGTAGCGGTAGACATCGTAGATCTGCTCTCGGAAGCCTCTGTTCAGGAGTTCGTCTGCTTCGTCCAGGACCAGCATCTTGATGTTCCGGGTACGCAGATTCCGACGACGGATCATATCAGCTACGCGACCTGGAGTACCACTGACGACGTGCTGTCCGTAGTCCAGCTTGCGGATATCTTCACCGACGTTCGTGCCGCCGATGCAGGCGTGGCACTGAACGTTCATGTAGTCGCCGAGTGCGAGGAGGACGGACTGGATTTGTGTCGCGAGTTCGCGAGTTGGAGATAGAACGAGTGCTATGACACACTGTCAGCTTTTAGGGCTAATCAACATGGACCGGCACAACCCACCCTGCGTCTCGCGAACCGCAGTATCGATGACCTGGAGGATGCTGATACTAAACGTCGCCGTCTTGCCCGTCCCCGACTGCGCCTGGGCGATAGTGTCTCTTCCCTTGCAGATCTGAACGATCGCACGTGACTGGACTGCAGACGGAGACTCGTAGCCGTATGCATAGATGCCGCGGAGGAGGTTCTCTTTCAGGTGCATCGCCTCGAATGTCGGCGCCACGCTGACCTCCTTGGAAGTGGAGAACTCCATGCGCTCTTCCGCCTTGCGATCGATGCCATCTTCGGCCATGTTGTCGGTATTATTGTGAAGGGGTGAACAGTTGGTGATCTGAAGTGGACGTCTGATGTACGGTCTGCGGAAAAGAGCTCTGCGGAGTTGGCCCGAGCACCTCCGCAAAAGCTTATTTTCGATTTTCGAGCTAGCGGATCTTCATAGATTGGTCCACCATTTCTATCTCGTAGACAACATCTCTTCCGCTTTTTTACTGCTCCCTGAACAAGACGGCTTCGAGTAATTGGCTCTTCTCATCGCCGACACATACTCCCCTGGGAGCTTAGACCCGATCGCGCTGCAGCTTGCCAAGTGCTCGTAAGTACTGATCACTCCTCTTCCACTTTCACGTTTCGCGGCGGCGTGGCTGGCGGGAGTGAGCGGAGGTACGAGGTTGAGTGGTACCCTCGAGGATAGGGAGATCGAACACAGAAAGACGTAAAGCTCGGTAGTCCGGCAGGATGCTACACGAAGATCTGCGGTACGTCCACGAGGATGTCGAGCGTTTGGAGCAAGCAATAGCCGATCGAGTGCTAGAGGACCCAAAGCACGTAAGTAATGATCCAAATACCGAGCATATTGCAGAATACGAAGATTGCTCACATTCTGCAGATCCGCAACAGACTAGTTCGCGACCACGAGGTAGCAACCTTTCTATCGCGCATACAGTCGCAGTCAGAACGAGGACTCCACATCTACAATTACCAGCAACAGGAGCGGACTGAGGAGGTGCAGGCGATCGGCATGGGCGATGCTTTCGAGGAATTCTACAAGCGACTCGATGAGGTCAAGAATTTCCACAAGCGATACCCGAACGAGCCAGTAGAAAACCTTGAGCGTGCATACAAGCGAGTCGAGCAAGGCGGACCTGGGAGCTACGCAGGCGACATTGATGGCATGTTCACGGGTGAAGAGGCGTTCGGCCGCTTCTTCGATTTGACAATGCTTCATGAGGAGTACCTGAATCTACCTGGCGTCAAAGGTGGCAGGAAGCTGACTTATCTGCAATACCTGGACATCTTCGACACCTTCACACCACCACAATGTCCGATCAAGCGTCAGGACAAGATGACGGACGAATACTTCAGCTACGTGGGCACTCTAGCACAATATCTGGAGAGCTTTCTTAGGCGAACGAAGCCACTTGAAGATCTGGACAAGCTGTTCACTGAGTTTGACAGCGACTTCGAGAAACGGTGGGAGCATGACGATGTGCCAGGTTGGGAGGAGAAGGTGGCTCAGACTAATGGTAGCGCTTCGAAAGGACTGGCGACCGAGGGCACGGGCGAGGGCGTGTGGTGCGCGGACTGCGAGAAGGAGTTCAAGAACGACAATGTGTACAAAGCGCATTTGCCTGGCAAGAAGCACATCAAAAACGTGGAAGCGAGACAACAGAACCCATCAGGTGACGTGGAGATGGCGAACGGCATCAGCACAACAGCTTCCACCGCAAACACAGCCCGATTAAAAGAGAAGGCCATCGCCGAGCGCGAGCATCGCGTTCGCAGACTCGCGAACGTGATGAAGACGGAGCGCGAAGACACTAGAGTAAACGTCGAGCGCAAAGCCGGCATGACTGATCGCGAACGCCAACAAGAGCTCGCAGCCCTCTACGAAGAAGACGCCGCCGCCATCGGCGCAGTCGCTGCAGAAGCATCCGACGACGAAGGCGAGGAGAAAGTCTACAACCCCCTCAAACTCCCTCTCGCCTGGGACGGCAAACCCATCCCCTTCTGGCTCTACAAGCTTCACGGCCTAGGTGTCGAATTCCCGTGCGAGATCTGCGGCAATTACGTCTACATGGGTCGTCGCGCGTTCGAGAAGCATTTCTCTGAGGCGCGTCATGTGCACGGCTTGAAGTGTCTGGGTGTCACGCAGACGGGTCTGTTTCGCGAGATCACGAGGATCGAGGAGGCGCAGAGACTGTGGGAGAAGATTCAGAGGGATAAGAAGCAGGTTGTGGGAAAGACGCAGGATGTGGTGGAGATGGAGGATAGTTTTGGGAATGTGATGCCGATGAAGGTGTATCAGGATCTGGAGAAGCAAGGGTTGTTGTGATCTTGCTTGGACAGTCGAGATGCCTTTTGCAGTGGGATCCGCACACTCGAACGCGACGTCGAGGCTGCTGTTCATCATGCCAGAAGCTTGTCGTGGTTGTGGTCTAGCACGCTCGGCCAGGTAGTCGAGTACCGCCATTCAGCTGAAGCTCGTCGCACTGACTCGAAACCGCATAATACTAAAACCAGGGTTCTTTTGCTGCTCTCTTTCTCTTTCTCATTACCGTCACTCGATCTCATCAATCTTTGGACTTCTTTGAAAGGTCGAGATGTTTTGTGGCGTCCCCTCGTGATCCAGCTCCAAGCTGCCATTGGCCAAGACCTACCCTGACTTCTGATCTCCACAACGACCTGCATATATCGACTTCTCAAGCCGAAGAAGCAAATCGAGCATGTCGTGGCGAAAGCTTTTCAACTACGTTCGTCTTCGTTGACGAGACGAGTACCTCGAATGGCGTCGATGCGTTGACCGCCTTGACAGGCTCTGCACGAAGATGTGGCCGTTCAAGACCACGAAGCACGAGTATCGTGCGGTGGCAAGCGACGAGGACGAGCGGAAAGTTGAGAATGGGCAACGAGAAGGTTCTGAAGCAACGCCTCGACGGAATTACAGACTGGTTATAGTTATTGGCGCAATACTGGTCGTTGTCACTCTATGCTTCGTCGCCACCTACCTGGTCCTCTCCTCATCCACCACGGACACCAACCAGCCTCCAACATCAGAGCAGGACAGCGACAGGTGCCCCCGGCGACATGAATGGCGCACCCTAACCCCCACCCAACAGACCTCCTACATCTCCGCCGTCCTCTGCCTCCGCAACCAGTCCTCCACCCTCGCCCCTTCCAACAACGCCATGACAGCCTACGACGACTTCCCCTGGATCCACTCCCGCGTCGGCTACTTCACCCACCACAGCGCCCCCTTCCTCCCCTGGCACCGCTACTTCCTCCACATCTACGAAACCACCCTCCGCTCGAAATGCGGGTACCAAGGAAATCTCGTCTACTGGGACTGGACGCTCGACGCCTCCTCCATCGAAACCAGCCCTGTCTTTGACGCTGAGACAGGCTTCGGAGGCGATGGAGAGGTGGGAGGGGAGATTACGGTAAGTAATACGGGCAGGTGTGTGGTTGATGGGCCGTTTGCGGGGATCGAGGTGCCGTTTTATGATGTCAAGTACCAGCCGCATTGTTTGTCGAGGGGATTTAGGGATTTGGAGGGGAAGATGGGGCATATCGATGGTGGAGAAATTACGCCGGAGGGGATAGAGGAGGTGTTGGGGACTGAGGGGTATGAGCGGTTTGTGACGCTGATGGAGAGTCGGGTGCATGATGCGATTCCGTATGGGATTTCTGGGGATTTTGAGACGTTTACTGCGCCTTATGGTAAGTCGGTTTGTCCGATGTGCGACATTGGAATGCTGATGGGCTGCTAGATCCGCTGTTCTTCCTACACCACACACAGCTCGATCGCCTCTGGTGGCTTTGGCAGCAGCGACAGCCTGCTAATGGGCTGACTGCGTATGGCGGCCACAAGGAGCGGCATTCGATCGAGATGGCCAACTTGGACGATACGCTCTTCTACAAAGGTCTCGCTTCGGACATTCGAGTTCGTGAGGTGATGAATGTCGAGGGCGATTTGCTCTGCTACAGATATTGAGATCACGAGACACAGAGTCAAACGCAAATGTGCAATCTATCTGTGCATTTTTCACGCTGTAAGGAAGTCGCTTCAAGCAATAAGGTACACCTCGCTTTACGACCACAAAAACCCGGAAGTCCAGAGCTCATCACCATCTCGGTCATAAAAATCTAGGTAGGACTTCTATACAGGGTACAAGTTGACTTGTGGGCGTGGTTGCCTCTCTGGCGAATGCCTTCGTAATCGGCCTAAGTCAGAGGGTCAGAACTAATTCGACATCCTTCAAGAAGATAGTCACGTCAACTTACCAAACAAAGATAGCAGAACTCGTATTTGCATTGAGAACAAGTCATCTGCAACTAGTCAGCTATTCTTCCTGCTCTCAAAGATTGGGGCGTACGTACATGATCACAACCACTCTTCTTCTGGATATTCCACCTGCAACGCGGACAAGACTTCGAGATAGAACGCACTGTCTCTTCACCCTTTCGTTCGTCGGCTTTCCTTCTCTGGTAGGCTTTCCGCTCCTCTTCAGCGGCTTCTTGTCGCTCTCTGGTTATTCGCTGGGTATTCATGCGCTGTTGTTCTTTCTGGCTGCGCTGCTTGTCCTCGCGCTCGAACTCTCGATGGAGAAATTTGGCTGCGAGTGCGTCCTGTTTGGTCTGCGCGTCGCCGTCTTCACTCTGGTTTGTCGATGTGTCGAAGACTGAAGCGTTCCATTGATACTGATACGCTTGTTCGGACTGCGGCGTGGTAGCAGGCTTTGGATTCCTCGTAGGGGCAAGGTCCTTCAGGAGCCATTTCTTCATGAAGCCTTTGAACTTGACCGATCGTTGGCTTTGTAGGAGGCCAGTTTCAGTGCCTACGAACATGTCAAACCCCCTGATGTACCGAGATGCTGGCCGATTGGAGCTTTCGTCGGTGCGTTCGTCGTGCTCTCGAAGGCTTAAGTGGAGAGCAAGCGCGTACTCAGCGGTGTCTTCATCCTCGAGCGAAGAACGTCCCGTGGCAGGGCGATGGGCGTTGATTGCCTGAGGCTCACGAGTCGGCTCGAAGTATCGAGCCCACCCAGAGACAACATCGTTGCCGTCATGCTCAGCCTGTGCGCCGTCAGGCGACGACTCGCCATTCATGCGGCTTGCGAATGCCGAACAAGTCTCGTCTTCGTGCCAAGGCTCGTTGCAAGCGACACAATGTCGCACTCTGCAAGTGCTGCACTGGAACAGAGGCATATCTTCTCCACCCTCGTGTATCTGACCGGAACCGCAGCGTGGATTTCGACACCACACGAAACCTGGCTCGTTGCTGAGAGCGGCCCGTGTGACTAGCTGGTCGTACCTGTCAAAGAGCTCGTTCGTGGCATGACGCAGGATGTCTGAGTAGGCCATATACTCCGGGCACTCGATACATTTGATTCTATCCCAGCCTTGGTTGATGTGTTGAGTCTCGATCCACTGCTGAACACAAGAGCGACAGGCAGCATTCTCGTGGATGCATCCAGATGTCAGATGATCCGATACGAATGACTCCGAGGGAAGCTCGTCCGCGCAAGACACGCAAGTCCTAGTGGCAGTCACACCAGCGGTCTCCAAATGTGCCAAGCTTGATGCTCGGGAGAGATCGTCTTGGCTTCCAGTATGGAGCCATTGTGGTGGCTGCTTTCGTCTCCGTCGACAAGCAGCAGTGGCAGCTGCGCACGTAAGCGCATCGCCTTCAGTCTGTTCTCTGCGCGACGGAGATAGTAGCTTTCCTTCATCATCCGTCCATGGCCGTGAGAGAAGGTCGTTTGTGGCGCAGATTTGACACACCAAAACCCCGGGATAGACATTCCGTTTGGGCAGGATCTGGCCACAACGCGTGCATGCCCACCCTTGCCTCGTCTTCGAGTGGGTCCCGCGGTAAGATTCCTGGAGTAGTCTTCCTGGTGCGCCAACATAACCAAGAAATGCCACCTCTGACACGGGGCCACCTTGCTCAACTGCGAACAGCGGATCACAGATGACTGAGTCCTTTCTGCTTATTTCGAATGGCATGTCACGCATGTCTACATAGTCTGAGAGAGGCCATTGACCTTCTCTACTTTCGTGTTGCTGCGGCGCATCGAGGTAGTTGTAGAACCAGTCGTCTTCCATTGGTGAGATGTCCGAATCGTCATTGTATTGGATCGATCGCCGGAAGCTCAGCGGCTCCTTCGATGCCTGTCGTTTTTTGGACGCAGTTGGCCGAGAAGATATGCTGGTTACATGTACTCTGTACGGATTGTTCGAAGGTAGATCATCCCGAGGAAGGCTGGACAGGTACTCTGGCGGCGGATCAGGTGGTGACCAAGTCCGGACTTGGTGTCTATCTGGAAAGCGTTGCAGCTTCTTCGCGAAAGGCGAAGATGCCTCCATACCAGATTCCGATGGTGTTCGACCCGGAACAGAAGGCTCTCTGGCAAGCCGCGCTGCCCCTCGATCTGCCGAACAAACTTGTCCCTCAGTAGCCAGAACTCCGAACTTGAAAGCTGCTATGTTAACTGTACATCCCTCTTGCTTCTACGAATACGATCCATGAAGTGATCGGACGTCTGAACATCGAAAGAAAAGAGCTCTGAGCCTACAAGGTAGCACGACTTGCAATGCCGCAAGGCTCAGTCTTGTGAGAGGCCACTGCATACGTCAGAGTCTCTCCAGCAAGATTAACCATGAATATAGCAAGGCTGGTGACCTGAGGCCGGCCTTCGTATCTCGAGCTTCAGACTGCGGACCGTTGCCTTGACACATGGCGGCCGCCATACTGCAGACGCCACCGCCACCGCGTGTGCAGAATTCTGTTTGGCACCACGTTTCATGCTGTGTTTCGATACCGATGAGCGTGCAACGGATTGTTTTTGAGATATCTATCAGAAGCGATAGATGGTGTGTAGGACGAGACGAACACATGCGGTTGGGTTGGTTGTTGAAGCTCGGGCCACCCACTAGTTGAGTAACCGCGAACTGGTGTCACGCGTTCATGGATGGCGTTAGCATAGTGTCATTGATGAAGGCATGGACATCGGTATTGGCTGGAAAGGAAGACGAGGTTCCTCCGCTCATGAGCTTCAAGCAGGATCCTGTGGAGTTGATCAGTGCCGGCAGTAAGGCGAAGCCGGAAAGTTATGTGTTGCATAAGTGGATGTTGAAGGGCACCTCTTTCTACAAGTTCGTGGCCAATCAGATGTCGGAGATGGTCTGGTATCCGGGAGTCGAAACTCGCATGATCTGCCTCCCCGGAGCTCTCATCGCCAGGTTGAAGAGCCAGGCAGTGGATGACGTCAAGTCTGCCCAAATTGATGCCGGCAAGGACGAGAAGAGTTTCGTCAGCGCAGGCGACGCCGTATCGGCCTGGATCGCTCGTATTGCAGTCTCTGCGCTACGTCTCCCGCTCTCACAGCCAGTGGCGTTGGCAAATGTTCTCGACACCAGAGGCGTGGTCGGAACGCAGATCTTATCCGATGGAACGGCGTATGCCGGTAACATGTGTGTCCAGTTCTTCACGTACGTCTCCGCTGGCGAGCTGGCAGAGGAGAGCCTTGGTGCCACAGCACTACGAATCCGACGGGCCTTGGATGAGCAACGCACCGTCCAACAATTTGAAGCTTACGTCGCCACACATAAGGAAGCGACCGCAGCTGGGAGGCTCTCCCTGTTTGGACCCTGGAACATGGTCATGATGAACCTGTCCAACTGGCATAAAGCACGATTCTTCGAGTACGACTTTTCGGCAGCGATCAGGCAATGCCCAGCAGAGGATGGAATGGTGAGTGTGGGTGAGAATGGAACGAGAGCTGGTGGGAAACCAGCTTACATCAGCACCACTGGGCACGAGAATGTGCCGGTCTCTTCGCGGAATGTAGGGTGTTTAGTGGGGAAAGATAGAGAGGGCAATTGGTGGATGAACTGGACGATGAGGAAAGGAGCTTGGCCTGCCTTTGTTGAGGTGGCAAAAACTAGTGCCGCAAAGGCTTCATATGGCGGAGAGTCGTAAAGAGCAGATGGCGAAGAGTAACTGTTCGCACTGAGCAGGCACAGACCCGCTGTACATACCATGCCGCACTACTCGCGACCTTCGTGCCACCGATACACCCCATCCACTCCCCCCTTCCCATCATTAATCAACTCGAGAACTTTGCTCTTGACTTTCACCGCACTCGCGGGTCCTTGTTGACTTGGCGAGATGGGCGGACCTGAAGCCATCATGTCATCGAACTGTGCTTTAGACAACCCACCGTCAACCCAAGGGACAGCTCCACCTCCGCCACGGCACGGTGCACGCAGCTCGTCAATGACCTCGTTGTAGTAGCCGAGACCAGATAGGACTGCTTGCGGCGAACGCGAGTAGTCTTGGGTACCGATATCGTTGCCTGAAGGAGCTGAGGGAGGTTGGCCGGCCAGGAGTCTAGGGAGGTCTTCCTTTGCGGCCTCGGGCGAGGAGAAGAAGTTGATGACTGCTTCAGTATAAGCCAGGAGTCATGAATGCCTTACTGATCACGTCGAGGTGCATACCTCCGATTTCAGGTCGGAGATGCTCAGTGACGATGCGGCCCATCTCGGCCATGCGGCCTAGGAGCACGATTGGGATAGCTGCTTTCGCCATGATACTAAAGCTTGATGAGGAAGAGTGTGTATATTCAGTCGGATGGTGCTCGTGTTGATCGCCTTGAGTAGAAGTGCTCGTACACCAGGTATTTATGCGTAGCTGTACGCCGTTTTAATCACATCTCGTTTACTCGTACTGCTTGCGTCGTGAAGCCGGGAGTACATTCGACATCAACGTGGACAAGTGCGTGGGACTCCGCGGACGCACGTCTGTAGTCCGAATTGCAAAGAGCACAGGTAGTATCATAATATGAAGCAAAGTTTGTGGGAAGAGCAAGGAGAGCCTGCCTTAACAGAAAACGAAAGTGCGGCCGGAGGTCCCAATTAGGCAGGAGCCTCAATTCGCATTCAAAAAGAATTGATAGCTCGAACTCACCTTAAGCCAGAACATGCAAAAGTAATCATTCAAAGTAATCATTTACAGACCTCGACAAGGGCAAAAAACTTTCAGCATCTCTTTGTTTGCATGTGTCATCCTTAGTGCAGGGGCCATGCTAATCTTCTCTGTATTGTTTCAAATTGACCAAATGCCCGAAGGCATGGACATGACTTTGTATATTGTATACATCCCTTACTTCCAGCGCCGAGCTTCTGCCGAACAAACTGCGGCCGCCGCCTAAGTGCGAGTATCTTCATTCATGTCCTACTCTTACACGACTCCAATATGTGAGGACCAGATTCCGCATTTCGATCAAAATGTGGTGGTCGTGGAAGCGGAAGGCAGAACCTATGCATC
This sequence comes from Extremus antarcticus, assembly GCA_033117895.1. Taxonomy (NCBI): domain Eukaryota; kingdom Fungi; phylum Ascomycota; class Dothideomycetes; order Mycosphaerellales; family Extremaceae; genus Extremus; species Extremus antarcticus. Next base: position 317,738 of record JAWDJX010000028.1, read on the forward strand.
AACGCCATTGAGTGCTTCGATGCACGTCGGTTGTTGAAAACCATGCCGAACACGCGAGAGAGTACGCATTGAGAATGAAACAACAGAGATACCTTACATGTCAAGCAGAAGAAAGAGTTCAGATGGCAATTTAGATCTGAGACGTGCGACTGAGAAGAAGCTACCTTAGAGCTCCTGTGGATCGACGAAGTACCCAGGTAGAACTGTGCATCATTACAGTGAGGAACAGACTGTTGGTAACGTAGTCTTATCTTAATTGACGCGGAAAACGAACGGGCGAGAGACTCATCTTCGAGTTCGCCTCGTACACACGCTACGATATGCCATCGGTACCTCAGCTTATTATCAACAGTCCTGTCCAAATCTTGTGTTGTTCCTTCCCTCAGCGGGCAGCCCATCATCGTCCGCCAAGCCATACCGAGTAAAGACCACCTCACCTCTTGAAACACCACACTTAATGTCCCGAAGGTGAGCGTTCTTGCTCGTCAATCACAAAGATGCACTCCAGTCTGGTCCGGGTACAAAATGTCTTCGGGTTCTTCACCTCCGTTGCGTTCACCGTAGCAGCAGTAATCGCGGTCAGCGTACTGTTAAGCCCACAACACCCTTCCGCGAGCCTGGAGCTTCGCAACGTACAAGTGTAAGCACAGCTTCAGCGAAGATCGACGTGATCTGACAGGACACAGCGTGAAAGGGCGCCCACACTACTACAGCACGAAGCGAGAAGAATACGCGCACATCAAGTTCGATCTTGACGCTGGTATGCCTTCCCTTCCACCCACGAGGCCCAAGCTAACACCTACCAGACTTGACCTCCCTCTTCAAGTGGAACACCAAACAAATCTTCCTCTACATCACCGCCTCCTACCCCTCATCCTCACCCTCCACCATCCCCTCCTCCGAAGCCGTCATCTGGGACGCCATCATCCCCTCCGACTTCGCCCGCTCCCACGCAAACACCTACCTCCACCCCACAACCTCCAAAACCAAGCCCTCCAAGAAGTCGAAGCAAAAAGGCAAACCCTACCCTGAAGGCGCCTCGCCCGGCATCGTGCGCCTTAGCAACCAGAAACCCAAATACCAGATCACAGATGTGTCGGGCAAGATCGCAGAGCGCACGAACGCGACGCTGAATCTGCACTGGAATATCCAACCGTGGGTGGGAGCGCTGGTGTGGACGAACACGAAGACGTATGGGAGGTGGGAGGGTTTGAAGGGCGGGGTGAGTGGGTTTGAGTTCCCGGCGCTGAAGGGTAGTGAGACGGTGAAGAAGGAGGAGTTGAGGACTGAGACGGGTGGGGAGAGGAATAGAGGCAGTCCTGCTTGATCGTGGGTAGTGTTAACTCATGCAAGTGTTACAACGACGAGGGCTTCTCATTTGATCAATGTGGGTCCTGTTTGTGCTTACCATCACAGGGTTTGTTCAGGACGCTGGCTTGATGCTTACCAGACGAAGGAGGATCTACTTGGCTTGATTTATGCTGTACCGCGCCTTTCTTTCTTTGCTCTCTTTCTTTCGCATCTAACACCGCACTCGATCCACATTGTGGCAAGCAAAGGATGTCTCGACAGGGTCCACAAATCGATACCTCCGGATGGCTCTAAGACTTGGCCCGGGGACTGGGCGATCTGCCTCCTGCGAGAGTTCATCGCCAAGCGAGACGATGCTGGGGTACGGAGACCTTCATTCCAATTCCGGTGCGACTACCACGTGCATGACGAGCTGGCGCCAAAGAGTGCCGGATGTGACGCAGCATGAGTATGGTAAGACACTTCGGACACATCTCGTGGCACTGCTGACAAGAGATGCTACCTGCAGGTTCAAGAAGTATCTCTTAACCATCGTCACTCCAGAGTAGTGGAGATGGACTCTTTGTACCTTTAGATCAGCTGGATGGAAGCTGGGTCGGATCGTTCATATGACAGCGTGGACTAGGCGTGGTAGGGAAAAGGAACGCACCATTGCATTATGCCTCCGACGAGTGGGTGGTAGAGTGGAGATGCCAGGAGTTTTGGTATGACTGTGTGTTGTCCAAATGCAAGTCCGTCCCTTTCTCAGACACCAAATGGGTCGTCAAACGACTCGCTACCTTTAGAGATTCCCTTACGGTGTCATCGATTTACATGTGACAGCCAAGACAGTGGCCGGATCTGGAAGTAGCGAGGAAAATTGCGGCCCGGATCGATCCCGCTGGTGGCTCGCGATCTAAGCTCTCCTCCGCCAGAAACTTCTGACATGACTTCAGATCAGCGTCTACAGCAGCTTCTCAACGCCGAGACGATGGCGCACCCTGAGTGGAAGAAGCAGAAACTTGAGTTCTCGAACACCTTCACCGTCTTGGTCGGCTCCGAAAAGAAGAACTATGTTCTCCACAAGTGCTTCGTGGTCAAGACATCCGGATTCTTTGCCACCGCCACGAACGGTAATTGGGAGCAGAGCAAAGACCAGATCTCGCTACCGGACTACGATAGTCCCACATTCGAACAGTATCTCCAGTGGCTTTACACCGGCTCTATCGTCACAGCGGACTCCATAGACGGCTGTAGCCAGCTCGACCCCTCGGAGAGCCTCAAGCGAGCGAGTGCCATCTACGAGCAGCTACTGAAGCTTTACTTTCTCGCGCAGTACCTTCTCGATCTGGCATGCAAGAACGCAGTGATGGACAAGATGATAGACGTGCAGATCAAAACGCGTGTCTGGCCGGGAGCGGTGTCAACAATCGACAAGATTTGGTCGACCACGCCAGACAAATGCCCAATGCAGAGACTTGTTGTTCGATACTGGAGCTTATTCCAAAAGGCCGACCAAGCCCGAGGCGATTTCGAAAAACTGCCATCAAGCTTCTCGTCGAGCATCATACAGGAATCCTTGGCCAAACGAGATGGCGCAAAGACGTGGCCACCCTCTCTGAAGTTCCGATGTGACTACCATGAGCACGATGAGATGGCCCCGACGACATCCGACTGCGGAGACGACGTCCCAAAAGTGTAAGTGTTCATCCAACCGGGCGCAGTTGAGGCTCAATTGCTAACATCGTTCTCGCTGATAGCAACAGCACCCCAGCCGTGGCTTCAGCACCAGCTGGCTTTCCTTCGTTCGCTGGGAATCCGCCCCCTCCCTCGACACCTGTTGCGCCTACTGGCTTCAACAACCCTTCACAAACGCGGCGCCTCCGGGGCGCCGAATCGAGGCGGACGTGACGGCCGTGGTGGAAGGGGTGGTCGCGGTGGGCAGGGTAACTTTTGATCAGCATGACAGGTCGCATGAGCACAGGGGAAGTGGTCGTGGCGTCGGAGACGTTGGTAATAGCAGCAGCAGCAGCAGACGTCTGTAAGATGAATTGTCAAGCTACAAGCTATATATGTGACCCAAAAACTCGCGATGTTGGTGCTCCCAGCTGCTTCTCAGCCGTGCTGAATACAGCTAGTGAGGTCAATACGAGTGATCACAAGCTGACATTGAGCTTGCAGCGAGGGGATACTCACCAGGGTCATCCTGCTCGCTCTTCTTTCTGATATCGCGCCCATCATTCATGGTACTGCTCACGGCTGTCTAGAAGCTTTCTTGAGGAGCGAGCCGCAAGCTGCCTGACCAAATCCGTGAATATGTCGGGTTGGAGCGAGTTGGCGAAGTGCGCAATGTCCTTCTCGCGAACACTCATGGCCCACATCGCGGCTATGATACGTCGCATCGATGTCCCTTCCGGAGTGGCACGCCAGACATCCTCGATCTCTTCTACTTCGGGCAGGAGATGTCGGTGTTCCTCATAGACGCGATCCACGACACTGTTCTTGAAACTGAAGTCGAGGAGGTACTGGCCTAGTATGTAAAGCTTTGAGAGCCGGAGCAAGACATTGGGAGGCGTGCAAGAATCGTCATTATCGGTGGTAAAAGCTTTGGTGTAGAGCCACTCGAGGTACACCTTAAAGAGATTAGGCTCCTGGTCCGGTAAGGCGACAGCGTTGGTGTTCACTTCCTCCCATTTCCCACTGATTGCCGCAGCGAAAAAGCCAGACGTCAAGGCGAAGGCCTCATGGACCAGATGTTGGTTCCTCTCCGCCCTACGTAGACGACGAAGGTGTCGCTGAAGTCGTGCATTCGTCGTGTGTTCTCAGTTTGGGACATTTTGCTCGGCTATCTTGATGGTTGCGACATTGGGCATCGGCGGAGATGAAGAGCAGGAGACACAATTCTGGTGTGCGAAGCAGCTCCTTCTCGAAAGGGATACAAGGCTTGGCTTGTCACATGCACGCCAGGGATCATGTGAAAGCAGACTGGTGATACGGGACTGCTTGCTGAATGGGACGACAACAACATTTACTAACCGAGCACCCTTTCGATTCTTATGTTTGGGTCATCCACTCATCACCTCCCTTCGCCTCGCCCTCCTGCTGAACCCCAATCGCACCCTCATCATCCGTCCTCCCTCTCCAAGCCTTCATAAACCTCTCCTTACTCTCAATATCCCCCCGATCCTTTGGTTCCAAGCCCCGATACCTCCTCCAAGTCTCCTCCTCACTAATCGGAAGCGCCGTCCACCCATCCAGCCCCACAAATCCCCACGTAGCCATCTTCAACCACTCCTTATGCATCTTCATGCCACGCCTGAAGCACTCCTTCACCAACAACTCGTCCGGACCAAGGAGAGGCTCGCGTGGCTTGGTGTGCGGTAGAGTGATTGACGGTTGCTGAGGCTGTTGCGCTTGCAACTGGGCTTGCTGAGCAGGAGCCAAGTTGTTCCCGACGATAGAGGGGTGGGATATGGCGACTTGTTTGCTTTTTCCCTTTCCTCCACCTCCCTCCTGGCCAGCAGAACCGTCATCCTTCTTCACCCCAAAAGCGACCCCAGTCCTCTCCATCCCCGCCATCCCCACCTCCCACCACGGAATCCCCATAATACTCATCTTCCTCGTCTCTTCGGGAGTATCTTCCGGATGCCTGTACTCATGCCTGACCCAAAGGCGTAGCACATCAAGATCGGTGATACCTCGGAAACCGTCTTCTGGGTCTGGGCTCCACCCTCTAATCACCCTCCACAAACTTGTCATCTGGCGACCCTGGAGCAGCATCTTGCGCATGTCAACGCCGCAGATAGCCTTCGTATCGTGCTTCTCCGGCCAGAGACGGCGGTTCGAGGCGCCGACTTCTTGTTGTGGGGCGGTGGGATCGGTGAAGAACATATCCACTTTTATCAAGAAATGATTAAAGTTTCTGAGGTTGTCGTTGGAGAAGTATTTCTCATTCCGCACCAGCGCGATCCGGTGCGCGTTCAGTGGGAGATCCATGAGAAACCACATCCTCCTCACCGCCTCCAACGTCCCTGGCGGGCAATAGAGGCCGTAAGTGCGGAGCACAATCAACATATCCTCGCACACCCCCATTCGCCACACTACCATCTGCAACCACCTCAGACTTGGACAATCGCGAAGATCCTGCCACCGTTTCTTGACCTCCGCCTCCTTGCCGTCTAGACGCATCTTCTGCACCCGGCCCGGATCTTTGACGCAGAGACTCTTGTAGCAGCGCCAGGGGTAGATCTTCTCGCTATTCGGCGCCCAGGTGCGAGTAGAGGAGAGGATGTAGGCCGTGTGGTTGCGGTTGAAGAGGTAGTGGAAGGTTTTGCTCGTGGCGTATAGAGTGATGAGAGCGGGGAAGGGGAGGTAGGAAACGAATTTGAGGAGCAACGAGTCGTCCCGCGCGAGGGCGGAGATGAGAGGGAAGGTGCCGTCCGGGTTCCGGGGGACGGGTTTGCGTGTGCCTGGGGTGGTTGGTGTGGCCGGTGTGGTTGCTGCGCGATCGGTGGGGAGGTTTGGCGTGAGCAGCGACAAGTTGGCGAGGGACGGGGTGGTGGCGAGGTTACTTGTTGATGGGATGGCGGAGTGTAGTTGTGCAGCCGCGAAGCTTTTCGTGAGTGGCGTGAAGACTGGTGTGCCGGTATGATCGTAGGTGATGGTGATGTTTGTTTCGATCCGCAATTTCTTCTTCGGTGGCGGCCCGTTGTCGTCTTTCACTTCCTCCATTTCCTCGCTCTCGACAGCCGCCACTTCGTCACTCCCGGTCATCACCTTGTCGCCGTCGCGAATCTCTCGCCCGACTCCTAGCTTTCTCCCGCCAGTGCTCGTCCCCATCCCACTTGCCAACCCGCTCTCCTCCATCGCGCCTTCCACGTCGTTCTCTCCTGTGACTTGGCTGGCGCGCAGCGAACAACTCCGCCTCCTTTTGCTGAACCCTCTCGTCCTGTTCCGCAATCGTGTTGGCGTGCCTCTGCGCGCGCTCGGTCTTCTTGTCTCGCCGCGCCTGCTTCTCAGCCTGCTTCTTCTCCTTCTCCTCTTTGGCGCGCTTCTCTCGTTCTTGGCGTTTGAACTTGCTGCCGAAGCCGCTGGCTACAAGATACGGAGAAGAGTTAGCGGGTCTTGAACTTCGTGCAGAGCTTGCGGTCTCCGTATGGTCACCACTTACTAGGTTTCCACCCCCTCGAAGGCCAATTAGCCTCGTAATGCGAAGCACAATAGAACGAGCAGAGGATCAGGGTGGCGGCGGCGTAGTATCTGCGGCCGATACCCATCACTAGGTCAGATTTGGTGTCAGTGAAGTTTCTCGAATTTGCTCGTTAAGGTATTGACGCGGCGGAGGCGGAGGTGGTTGCGGTGGGCAACTACAATGGTCCAGTCAGTAGGCCAATAGTCCAGTCCAGTGGTCCAATAGGAGTTCGATAAGCCAGCTCCCAAAAGAAGAAAGTTTTCAAGAACAATAGCAACCCCGTGTGTAGAAGTTTCGAGGTTCCAGGCTGAGCTGAGCATGTGAAGGCGTAAACGTTGCACAGCACGTTCGCCTTGCCGAGCCACGAGAGGGTGGAACGTTCGACAGGCTGTGAGTGCATGCGCCTTGTGTGACATGTGCCTGAGGATGAGGTGAGGTTGTTGACAACTTGAAGTCTTGTGAGAGCGGTGATGTCACATCACGAGTTCTGATTGATGCTAGAGAAAGATGATAGTTGAGCAAAGCAACTTACGCCGCGTTGAGCCGCACCAGACATATCTCGGGTATCACAAAAAAAAAACGTCGCCGACCGTGATCGTGCTTACTGAAGGCTCGCTCCAAGGCCTGTTGAAGGGGCCGCCCAAACACACCTGACCGCGGTCTTTTCAAACCGCTTTCACCAGTACGCCAAACACCATCGCTGCAAAACAACCACTCTCTTCAAGTGCGGGCCATCCCATTCACCTCCACGGGGGATTCATCGCCTCCCCAACAAACTCAAAAACTCCTCCCTAGTCTTCGCCCTCTTCCGCATCGCCCCGAGCATACAACTCGTCGTCGTACTCGCCCCGGGCTTCTGCACCCCGCGCATCACCATACACAGGTGACTACTCTCCATCACGACCGCCACGCCCTGCGGCTTCAGCACCTCGCTCAGCGCGAGCGCGACTTGTTTCGTTAGCCGTTCTTGGACTTGCAGGCGGCGGGAGAACATTTCCGCGATGCGGGCGAGTTTGGACAGGCCGATGACGCGGCGGGAGGGGATGTAGCCGATGTGCATCTGAACGACAAAGGAAAGGGGGTTAGTGAGGAGGAAGGTGGATGGGGGAGGGGAAGGGTGCCTACCTTGCCAGTAAACGGGACCAAGTGGTGCTCACAGAGCGAGTAGACCTCGATGTCCTTTACTATCACCAACTCGTCGTGATCTTCGTGGAAGACTGCGCCGTTGACGATATCCCGCAGATTCTCCTCGTAGCCTTTTGTGAACCACATCATCGCTTTTGCATACCGCTCCGGTGTCCCGTGTAAGCCTTCTCGGTCTGGATCTTCGCCAATACACTCCAGTATCGTCCGTACTGCTCCCGACAGCTTTTTGAGTCGCGCTTCTGCGTCCTCCGGGTTCTCGCGTTCGCGCAAGCGGGAGAGAGTGCCGACGGAGGGCCATGAGAGGCCGTCGAAGTCGATGGTGGGGTTCTGGGTCGAAGGTGTGGTAGAGGGTGTAGTGGAGCGGGTTGTGAGGGGCGGTGTCAGGGGTGCCTCGTCCCGAAGATCTCGCGCAGCAATCTTCTCGTCTAAATCTTCGATGTCGCCTTCGGTGACTTCTTCGTATTGTTGGGCGGGGAGGTTTTGTCTAGGTACGGCGGGAGAATTGTGTGAGGACTGTTGCCCATTTGTTGTGTCGTCTAGATGAAGTGACTCAATATCAAGATGTTCTTTCCGCGGGCCGACGGAGCTTTTTATGGCGTTGAAGGTGCTTTCGCGATCCGATCGCTCGTGGTTGGCAGAGGTCGAGGCGTGCAGAGGACTGTGGCCGTTGACGAAGTGTGCGATGGCGGCTTTCGCTCGAGGTGCTGCATGCGGTGTGGGCTCCATGGCTGTGGTAAGTATGGATTAAAGGACGCAGATGTGAGGTAAGAAGTATTCTGCTTGTGAGAATGGGCTAGAGATAGTAGTTGGAATATGCCGCCTCAATGAAGTAGAAGAGCCAGGCCATTGTTTGTCCCGAGCTGTTCATGAACTGTCTATGTCCGTCTCTACTCAAGTGACTCCGACTTCACCCAGAATTGCGGATGATTTTGCTTCATACGAGGTGATGTCGCGAATGGTCCGATCATCCGATGCAATCGAGGCTAAGCCGGAGTTATCCGGCGGGCACAAATACTATTGACCTCGCGGCCACCTCCCACGCCCTTGCAGCATCAACCACGAGCACACTTCATCTCTGGAAAGCGAGAAATGACTATTACATTGTTTGCAGCATCGTAACAAGTCTCTGGCGATCAGGTCGACGGCGCACAGCTCCATAGCGACCTGCCAGCACGGTGTACCTACCGCCACCCGCCATGCTGACATTTCCACTCCTCGCACTCTCGATCCACTGGAGTTATTCTGGAACATACAACAGCTTTCACCTACCCTTCTCCCACTGTGCTAGCTCGGATGCCGGGGGCGTGCGCGCATGACCGGCGTGCGACGATGCGCTGCAGGATTACTGGCAGCGGGTGCAGCATCGTGCTTCTTAGATAGTCCTCGCAGTTTGTGATGCGATATGTGATTTCAAGGCCCTGTGATACGACCGAGTTCCGACTTGGAGAGCCGGCACTTACAACTGGACGACTTGGAGCACTACACCTGGTCGGGACTGGACACTTCTGCTAACGTTTACAGCCACGCTCACACTTGCTCAGCATTTATCGAGCTCCCATGGTTCCATTAGCTACGAGTAAAACCGCGCGCTCAAAGCACACTGTCGTTTCCGTTCTTGAGGACGGGGGCATCATTGAACTAACGCAGATGCTTCCACCTTCTTACTTGACATTTCGCGAAGGCCTGTGGCTGCTTCACCAACGGCGAGAGGGATCGTGCCTGATCGCCCCTCGGAACATAGCTGCATCGCGTCTCTCTTCGGCCACAGAACTTTTCGAGTGAAACGTGTTACGTCTATGGACGCAGAGACCGGTTGGCTTTCGAGGCTGGCAGCGCAGCATGGGCGATGTTCGTTCTCCACGGCGATGCTCCGAGCCTGAGCATGCGCAAGGTCTCGTCCGACATCTCGTGCTCGTCTACTTGTGAGGAGTCTGCGTTCTGGCGGAGTAAGCCATTAACACGACTACTCGGTTTCGTCGTTGTCTTCGTCGAAGGATTGGGGGCAGGACGACAAGAGAGCGATGCCAAGGCTGGATCTCGCGCCGAAGTGGGGTCGGCGTTTTTGCCGCTCGAGACGGCGACCGACATGCACACCTCAACACTTGCATGCACGCAGAAGGGCATCGGTGAGTGTGGTATAGCTAACATTCGTCCGTGATATGCTCCCATTCTTTTCTCCCTTTGTTAGCATTTCTCCCCCGAGTACATGGTTCTGAAGGCGAAGGAAGGTTCAGCTCCAGCAAATCATCCATCCGCGATTTCTCCCTTCTTGGCAGGCCTTGCTTTGCACCTCTGCTTGTGCGCGCCATATGGCCGGGTCACCACCCGCATCCAATAATCAGCGGAGGAGTAGAGAGGAACTTGGACACCGTCGTCGAGGCTTGAGGAGTCCTGAGGCAGCGAGACCGCGCCGTGTCATATCTCCGGACAGCGCCGCCGATCCGAAGCGGGAGCAGTTCAAGGATCACAGCACCTCTCACCCACACTTATCCTCTTCTCACAAGCACACCCGACACCACTCCCCACACCATCACCATCATCGAGGGAGGAGTGGAAGCCGACGACGCTCAAGATCGCCAAGAGACTTCCGTGCTGCGGAAGTTGATAGGGCGGTAGGCAGTCGAAGGGAGCGGAGTGCTGAGCGGACTTCTCATCGTCACCACCGACCGGCCAATTCACCCACCACACACAAACGCCGACAAAGTCGTTCGCCGTCGCCGTCAGCCGAAGACAGCAAACACCACAAGCGGGGACGAAGCATCACGCCGACCTCATCAAAGCACCACCGCCGTGAAAGCAGAGACAAGCGAGCCAGGTCACCTCGGCCTGCCTTGACCGACGACACTGTGGCTGCAAGACGCCCACCTTCCGATTACCCATCAGGTCGCCGGCGATCCCGATCTCGAGACTCGCGCTACCAAAGTGACGCAGTGAGGGAACGAGGACCGTCTGAAGGCGACCGAAGAAGAACAGGTGAGAGCTACGACAGATACCCGCGCCGGCCATCACCTGAAAGAGGCTCAAGACGTGCCAACCCGCGCTCACCGCCACCTCCACGCGGCGACCCAGGTGTACGGGCAAGAGACTCTAGAGGTACACTTGAGGCAAGGGAAAGCAAGGAGTCTCGCCGCGGAGGACGTTCGCCAGAGTCGCGGCAAAGACCATACACGGACACTCGTCGGCCGCTGTCCCGATCACCACGTGGTCGCGAAAGCAGGTGCGATAGTCCTGAGCGGAGGTCGAAAGCTCCTGCCGCTGCATCACGCCACATCAGCCGAGACTCGAAGCGAAAGCGGTCTCCGAGTCGAGAGAGTCAGCGCTCGCGCAAAGGCGGCCGAGAAACCGACGCAGAGATGTACGGTCGTGGCCCATATGATCCTCGCAGCGCTGGATATCCTCCGCATCACGCCCAACACGGTCATCAATCCTACCCACCCTCACATCATGGGTCGCACGCAGGGTCGCCAGCACACGGTTATCCGCCTCAGCAGTCGCCTTATCCACATCCACACGGCGCGACTCAGCCACCTGTAGCGTACTACCAACCTCAGCCGGCAAAGCAGTACGGCGGATCACCCAATCATCCAACCTACCCTTCCGCTCGAGACTCACTAGCGCGACCAGCTGCCCAGCGTGGTGGACCAGCACAGAGAGGTGGAAGAGGACACTTCGCAAATCTCTCCTGGACACCTGGCGATGGCACAAAAGGTGGCAACTTGGTCACACCTGCCGACAAGGAGAAAAGCGAGTCGAAATCGCAACCACCACCTCCACCACCACCCGAAGAACCAGAAGACGACGATGATAACCCATTTCGTCCGCCTGCGGATTTGCGTGCCGAGGATGAGAGTGCGAGGAAGAAGCGCAAGATCGAGTCTGAGAAGACAACATCAGCGCTTGGTGGTGCCGCCGCTGGAGCAGAGAGCAAAGACGGAGTTGCAGGCGCAAAGAGCAAGATCTCCTTTTCCATTAAAGGCCGCGCGAACGCAGTCGCCGCGGAGAAAGCAGCCGCAGCAAGCGTGCCCGCGAAACCGCAGCAGACCGCGCCCGAACCTCATCCTGCGACCACGGCTGCGAAGAAAGCTCCAGTACCCGTCTCGCCGCTTGTGCAGACCGCGATAGCGAAGAGTGCGAATTATGTCGGTAATACTCGCGTAGGAGATGTGGTGAAGAAGACTGCGTCACCTTCGGTGCGGAAGGAGAAAGTGCGGAAGAAGCGTCTGAAGGCTCGGCCAGAGCTGAGCGATGATTTTGCTGCGAGCGAGAGTGTGTACTTCCGCAAGACGGGTAATGAGAGCGTAGTTGGCAGCGGGACGTACGGGAAGGTATACAAGGGTGTGCATGTTTACACGGGCAGGATGGTGGCGCTGAAGAAGATTCGAATGGAGGGTGAGAGAGATGGGGTGAGCATATCGTCTGAACGTTCGAAGAAGCGCTGTTTGCTGACCATCATCACAGTTCCCTGTTACAGCCATCCGCGAGATCAAGCTCCTCCAGTCGCTCGACAATGCCAATATTGTCGCCCTCCAAGAAGTCATGGTCGAACGCAACGACTGCTTCATGGTTTTCGAGTACCTCTCCCACGACCTCACCGGCATCCTCAATCATCCCACCTTCTCCTTGTCCGCTGCCCACAAGAAACACCTCGCCCGTCAACTATTCGAAGGCCTCGATTACCTCCACCACCGCGGCGTCCTACACCGCGACATCAAAGCTGCCAACATCCTCGTTTCCAACACCGGCGAGCTGAAGTTAGCAGACTTCGGCCTCGCACGCTTCTATCAAAAGAACGGCAAGCAAGACTACACGAACCGCGTCATCACCATCTGGTACCGCAGCCCAGAACTCCTGCTCGGCGAGACACAGTATGGACCTGCAGTCGACATCTGGTCCGCCGCCTGCGTGCTCGTCGAGATCTTCACCCGCCACGCCATCTTCCCCGGCGACGGCGGCGAGATCAACCAACTCGACAAAATCTACGCCGTTCTCGGCACGCCCTCCCGCAGCGAATGGCCCGGCATCGCAGAACTCCAGTGGTACGAACTCCTGCGCCCCGCACAACGGATCGCCTCCTCCTTCACACAAAAATACTCCGACCGCGTCTCCCCGGAGGCTTTCGAGCTGCTTCAAGCAATGTTCCTCTTCGACCCCACCCTCCGCCCCACCGCGAGCGACGTCCTCGAGCACCCGTACTTCGCCACCGAGGAGCCGAAGGAGCAAAGGGTGTGGGAGCTTGAAGGGCTGGAGGGCGAGTGGCATGAATTCGAGAGTAAGGCGTTGAGGAAGGAGAAGGAGAGGGGGGAGCGGGAGGCGAGGAAGCGGGAGAAGGAGGTGGAGAAGCGCAAGGGGGAGGAGTTGTTGCCGGATGGGAATTTGAAGAAGGTTAGGGTTGAGAGGGCTGAGGCTGCTTAGGAGGAGGCGGTCACTCGAGCTGGTGGGATTTGGCGGTGGGTTGGAAGGGTTGGTGGTGGGGGGGGTATAGATATGCATACGATTACGCCGACGGTGTGTGAGATAGGGGTATGATGGTGATGTGTGGCGATTGCATTACTGCCGCAAGACCACAATTCTATTCCACGATCTCAACCGCCATCATCTCCCGCATCGATCCATCGACAAGAGACGACTGTCCGTTCCCTCAAGCATTCTCAATTTGCCACTCAACCAGAGATGGCTGTGAAGGGCGTTGTCAGTCTGTCGCCCTCGACCAGCCGCATGTTCTCCGCCATCGCATCCATGAATCACACCCTGTCGCAAGCGATCTATCGACCGCGGCCATAGCCTTGGTGAACATTGGCGTCATTGCCATTGCAGCCTGTCAATCTTAGTTAGCGCCACACGTCGACAGCGGTCCGCGGGCTACTTACAGTAGGGGTCCGCGGAATCGCAGGAACTCTGGATCTTGTTGCCAACAGGACACTGGAAGCTTGAAGGACGGGCCTAACAGGGTTAGCTAAGATAGCGACGTTCTCTCTCCCTGCTTCACTCACGTCAAGCCCTCCGGCCCGACAGGAACCAACCTCGTAGGAGAACCTATATACCTGTATACAGAAAGGGGAATAGGTCAGCTTGTGCCTGATACAATGGAGGATCAGTTTACCAACATATCTTGGATCTCCCATGAGGATCACGGCCTTCACGGCCGCCTGTGCTGCGCTGATAAGTGGGACAGCAGTGGAAGAGATGCCTGCGCCGGAATCGCCACCTCCGCACACTACGTTGTCGAAAACTTGACCGCCCTGCATACTTTTAGTGATAGCCCAACTGCGTTTGCCGGTGCCTGTGTCTTACCTGAGAGTATCCGACCAGCACGATCTGTGTGTTCGGGCATTTGGCCACATAAGCGTTGATCACCGAAGCAGCAGTTGAGGTCCCTTGGTTGGCCGAGTTCGCATAACTGGTCCCTCCGCAGCTGCTTTGCCCGCCACACGCTGGGTAGTTCAGCGCCTCCGCGGTCGACCCAGAGTACGCCTGGAGCACAAGATTGACGACCGTCGATAAAGACCCGTAGCCCGCCGGGGCGGTCGTCTCACGGGCGCCGGAGACGTGCACGTTTGGGTACTACATATTAGGAGTTAGCACGCAACATGCCCAACGGGATTCTGCACTGCACGTACGCTCTGGGCCATGGCTATGCCTGCAAGAGCAGGCAGAGCGAGGACATATTGGATGTACATGTTGCTTAACACAAGTCAAACAAATGCTTCGAGGTTGAGTTTTGAGTGATCGCAGGAGAAATCATCCTACGTGCGGGTTTTCCATCCTTCTGACAACGAACCAGCATCCGGTCATGCGAGGAGCCTGATGACCTCCAAAGTAGATGAGCAGGCTAAAGGCTGGCTCATCATACGCGATGCTTGTAGCAACGTTGTGTGCAACGCGCAAGTGTGATGTCTGCTATACAACGTGCAGCGACAACCGTGTGTGCACATGTGGCAACAGAATCACGAGGGCCAGCGTGAAGCCTTAGAGCACTATGGCTAAATCAGGACCTGGTTGCTGGGTAAGTATGACAATCTAGACCTGCCTTTCGTTGTGGTACATTGGTTTTGGATAGATGAAAGGCCTACTCACCCACAAGTTACGATTTCGGTAAGCTATCCCGACAGGACCGATATCTTCTGTCCATCATTATGTCCGGGAGAGTAGCCTGGCGGGTTGCGCGACGAGGAATGTAGGAAAGTACGACTGCACAATCTAGCCAAAGTTATCAATCTTGTTATTCACTTGCTCTGCACGTGACAGAGGCAACGTCCGATCCGCGCCTTGGCACTAAATTAAGTAAGCTTTCTGCAGGGATGCTTGGTCACTTCGCAAGAAGCAACTTCTGCATGTACTCATCAACATTGCTTCTATTTCTCATCGACATCAGACGCCATGCTAATACATATCTAGTGAAGTGGCCGCGCGATAAGTGCTAGGACCGCTACTGGTGCGAGGCGCGGATGAGATTGAAGTCTGATCAGAAGCCAAAGGCATCTCTGACGCATGCTCCGTATTCTTGTCCAATCACTGCAACAATCCTTTCCGCCGCGAAGTGTCGGGCTCTAGAGATGCTGGATCTTCGTTAGTAACAATGTCTGACCGTACATGGAAGACTCAACTACCTGCGATATGCGGAGTGAACCTCGGGGCCGAGCCCCCAAAACGAATACCAGTCAGCCTTTGGGGAGACTTGGAATGGCTTCCGAAAGATCGGTATGCCTACGCCTGGTGGCTTCTGTCCCAGGAACGACTCGCTCAAAGATTGGCAGTTTGGGAATGCAAGCGCTCGCTCATACTCACCGTCCCTTGAACCATCGCGCCATGCGATATGGCCAGGCTCCGTACGGCCAGCAGACGCCCGACACAGCGATAGTGAGATCCAACGACTCGCGTCATCCTCGCACGGTATGTGTAAGTACCCACGTCAGCAAAGCTTGCTTGAGCTTGCGCAGTTCAAGCACTTCCTCAGCGTAGAGAGCATGTGGCTCGAACGGCCTCTGGAAGATGACTGTGCAGTTGAGCGTAGCTTCCTGTTGCTAGAGCGTCACGACTACGAACTACTGATTGCTACATCAGCTACTGTCCACCGCTGGGACGTCCACGGCATGCAATCTCGGCAAACAGCCGCTGTGCGAGGACAGGGCAAGGCTTATACTTATCGCTGGAAGGGAAAGCGCGGACGTGGATAGGTCGCTCGTAACAGGCAGCGGTGCAACGATGCGATGATGGAGGACATGCGGACGTGCCGCGATCGTTGAGCCTCTTCCGCTGGCGAATGGTCCAGGTATTGTGGGGTGGAGGGGAGAAGGCAGTGGGGAGAAGGGAGCCCTTGCCGTCTTGCTCGTGGATGCTTTTACCTCGACGACTTATATATAGGTATACTATATCGCTTAGTAGAATCCAGTACATCAAACCTCACGCAGCAGCGATAGTAAGCGCCTGCCTGATCCCCATCCTCCGTCCTATCTTGAGGAGCCCTTCAGTCGCCCTACCCTTTTGCGTGCGACTGGTGTGACCGGACATTTTGATCATGCGCAGATACCAGATGGCGGGACCACCCATATGTGCTTGTCGAGACCGCCATTTCCACCCGACATCTGTTGCGCCTTGCACTGGGGCGCCGGAGCTATCCACCTCTCCGAACAGGAAAGGCATGGTGTTTAGGATCTGGTCGGCGGTGGTGACGACGATGTCCACACAGCGCGTTCGCTCGGTGTCGGATAATAAGGCCGGGCTACTGCTCTCGAGGAAGGAGGTTCGGTATCTGCACTCGAAGTGCAGCAGGGTTTCGTGAAGCACGATGACCACACCGTGGAGCATGCTCCGGAGACGGAGAGAGTTACGGTCGTGGACGCATCCCGAGTCCAGACGGGAGTGTTGTGCGCCGCCTGGCAGCATGTCCGGATAGCGTTTTAAGCGCTGTTGCCCTTTCAATTCATCGCGGGGCCAGTCCAGCGCCGACTTCTGTAGGCACAAGGCCCTATCTCGCAAGGCAGACGCTTGAGTATAGACATTCGTTTGCTCGTCTGTAGTCACGGACGAGGGATCCATGCAGAACGACCGCATCTGCGCGCAAACATCTGCCACTTGTGCGCGGAAGGAGGAAGTGAGAGCGCCAGAGCTAGGGCCTTCGGCGCTTGCTTTCCCGACCTGTTCAAGCAGCGGTTGCCAATCGTCCAGAGGAAATTTCTTACCGGCCATCAGGGCATACATCATCTGCGTATCCAAGAGTTCTCAGTCCGAGTCGTTGTGAAGCACCGTTTTGGCGCAGACAATACACAGATGACTCACTGCTGACCCGTGGACCAGGTAGAACACACGACACTCCCTCCGTGTTCTGAGCTGATCGGTGCCTCGCAAATGTAACAACATCACCAAGCCTTGTATATGCGATGTCCACGCAGGCTCGTCCTCGACAACGTGCTTCAGCTCTCCGGTAATCACCTATATCGTGTTAATTTATCTTGTGTCGTCACTCCTCGCTATCCACACCCGCTGACCTCGTAGAGCTGCATCAACCAGATCGAGAGGATAGTGCCATCAGCCAGTCGTTCGACGGGGTCGTTCAAAGCTTCGTTGATGGTAGTCAGTGCATCACCATAGTATCTCCGCGCCGAGCATTTCACTTCGAAGGCACTGCCGCCCTGGTTGTACAAGTGCGTGAGCGCGATCGCACGCACAGTCTGCTGCAGGCAGGATCCTGGTTTGGCCTTTGAGTACATGGCGGGCAGATAGTCGAGGTATCCCGGTGTGCTCCCATCTGGTGTGGCGACGACATGGTCGGCGAGGAACAGGCTCAGCGATTGGTCTATTGATGGTATGGAAGGGCCTGGAGTAGGAACGCATGCCACTCGCGAGGATCTCGTAGCCCTGGTAATCGTCTTGCGCGTTTCGTCCTTGAACTTGACGTTGGTCTTTAGGGGATAACCCTCGCACGCAAGGCCGAGGCGCTGGCATCTTGTACAAAACGGCCGGACTTCATCGCACTAGGTGGAGTCAGGATGGAGTATTTGCAAGGGGCAATCATCAACGCCGTACCTTCACTCGGGCTCGACGACAGGAGAAGCAGCCACTGCTTGGCTTGCCGGTATTCACCATTTCCGCAGACCCTCAACAGGTGCGGAGCTAACTGGAGACTCAACATCTCAAAAACGCCAGACGAGCGGATGGAGTAGTTGATGCGGCGAGGCGGGAGCTGGAGGCTGAAGGGCTGATGGATACAAGTATCCATGTAGGGCGCCGTCGCATGGGATCCCGAAATAGGCTAGACCGCCGTACACGTGACCGAGCTGATATGATCGGGTGGACAGCAACGGTGGAGTGACTCAAAGGTTATAGTATATTCTTTTAAGGAGTACAACGATACACTATTCGTCCAGATCGGCCTTGTTTCCGTCGAGTTTGTGAGGTCGAAGGAGTGTTGGACATGTCTTTCTTGACAGTACCCCAAGAAGTACAAGCTTCAACTGCGCTCTGAACCCCCATGCACTTTAAACAGGAACACCACCAACTCCTCACCCAAGCGGCCATTGAAACGACAATCAACGCATGACTGCAACTACAGTCTCCATCCGTCTCTGACGTAAAACGACGATCGCCTCACGCCTTAATAGCATCCACCTTCGTAACAACCGGATAGACGTACGACCCATCCGAAAGCGCAGGCGTAGGCGCATACAATCGGACTAGGCGAAGATGACATTAGCCACCAAGTTACAAGACAGCTCCACCGAACCAGGTGGACTTACGTTGAACAGTGAATGATCCTCCTCCGCGAGGCGCAGGAAGCCAGCTAAATGCATCGCAGCGGTTAGCAAACCATCTCCTCGCTTGCGTCGAGAAAACTCACTTTGCCGTCCAATTCCCCGGCGGCGGGACACCAGCATCCTGCACCAGCACCTGAAACGCCCCGTCTGTCGTTCCATTGCCGCCATTGTAAACCAAGCCTCCACTGGAGAAAGTGATGTTGCTCCGGTCCCCGACTGCGTACGTGTTCTCCGCATTGGCGACCAGGTATCCAGCGTCGTTGTACATGGTCAGACTCCAAAACCCATCCTCCGCGACCGGCGGGCGGCCGGAGAAGGTGAATAGGTACGCTTTGCTGTCCGTCAGACTCGTCTTCTTTCGTCCGAGGGTGGGGTATAGGGCGTTGGCGGGCGTGACTTGGAGGTAGAGTTGCTCGGCGACTACGGCGCGCGCGACGATGGCGGTCCCGGATGAGAAGGAGCCGGAGTAGGTGCTGCTGTAGACGGACCAGCCGTTGCCCAGGGAGGGGAAGCTGGAGGGGGAGTTTGTGAAGGCTGTTACTGCAGCTTCTGCGAGGGCGGAGGCGTGGGTGAGATTCACGCAATTTGGTTGATGGTAGGAGCCGGAGCGGATGCCGGCGAGGGCGAGGATGGCGGGGACGGCGTGCTGGAAGCGTGCTGTCTCGGGCGCAGCGCGAGATTGGAGACGCGCGGTCATTTCGAGGGTTGAGAGGGCTGTTGAGTTGGACAAGTTTGCAAAGTCGGCTGGCGTCAAAGGCGGATAAGAGGGCTTGTGGGGATTGACGGGGACGAGGTCGCACTTCGAGAGATAGGATGCTACTTTGGTGACATCGGTGCTGTTGTTTTTCACCTCGACGCGGACGAGTAGAGTTCCAATCGGGGTGGGGCTGGTAATGCAGCCTTTGTAGCTGTCGCAGTGCGCGTCGGTGGCTCGCAGGAGGTATTCGCCGGGTGTGCTTGCGGAAACGCTACCGAGGGTGGCGAAGAGGTCTCCGTAGCTGCGCGAATATGTCAGCATTCAGGCGCTTTGTTCTTTCGAGTGCTGAACTGACGGGTCATAGAATGCGAAGAGGTAGAACCTGTCTTCCTCCATAGGAGGCACAGTCACGACCAGATCTGTCGCCGAAAGGTCGAAGACACCGGTGGAATATATCGTATCGACGTTGGGACGAACGACAACGTGGACACTGGCATTTGCCGCGGTATCGTGGCTTGCGAGGACATTGGTACCATCGAGTTCCAAGATGCCGCTGGTACTCGCCAGCTGGCGAAAACCTACCAGCGGCGTGCCGTAGAGCAGCGAGAATGCTGTCGCGCCAACTTCGTCGATCGGGAGGTTCAGGCTCTGGAGTAAGGCATTGCTGGAGTCGGGTAGTGGAGCAGCTTGGACAAAGGCAGCAAGGCCCGCAAGGAGGATAGGATGAACAAGCATGTTGCGAGTTGGGCAGTCACGAGGTAATGGGGGTGGTGAGAAACGGTGGTGATGTGTTTTCAAGCTCAACATAGGGAGAGAACTCGAATACTTATAGAGTAGGGAATCTGAAGAAGTTCTTTCGGAGAGGGTTAGAGTGTCGCTCACGTAGGAAAGCAAAGCCACGTCTAACAAAGGCAACGTCCACGAGCTGAGCAGGTATTTGGAGGTTCCTCGTTGCGGTTGTGTTCAACGGCCGCATGGTTTTCCTGCTTCGAGCCTTCAAGCGGGCTGCCATGACAGTCGTGTGTATATAAATCCGCAGGGAGATGGGCTCCAGCAATGAATCTGACGCGGCGGGGGTAGAACTATCGTCGCGTCCCATCGCATCGCAGGCTCGATGAAGACAGCTGATGCGACCAATTTCCCGGGTGAGGCCAATCTCGTGCATCACTGCCTTGCGGAGGTGTTTGCTATGGCAAGAGGTGAGGATGCATATACCAATACTCCGACCACTTGTCTAAGATCTTGTCGTAGGCTCACACATAATAATAAGAGAGGGAATATGTAACTCAGTAAAGGGAAGTTGAAAGTCGAGGTGGGACCAACCCGGCCAAGCCACCGCCACCGCTGGTAAAAGTTGCGACCCTCAGAGAGAGCTTGGGCAAGCAGGCTCCACCCACACCGACGGCATATCATTGAACGAGCCACACGGCAGCATGGATGCTAGGTTTGCGCAATAGACCTTTCTTGCGAGCCCGTCCATCCCTTCTCGACCTCATCCATCACCGCGACATCGAGCAGAGATCACAGTTCCGACTCGGTGGGCCTGATCGTACGCACTCCTACAACAAGGCAGAAGAAGCTGCAGAAGAAGCAGTCGAGCTAGCATTGCCCGAGAGTCCTGAGTTGGTCAAGACTACGAGTCCTGGGACAGTACTGCCTACCATTGAGCTTGACGACCAACCCCAACATCTTTCAGAGCAGCCTAAACACCACCATCAACAAACCTCCAAAAGAACCACCAAGATGGGCTCCAAGGCCAACGACGACGAAATGACCGGCGGCAGCGTCTTCTCCATCTCCGGCCCCGTCATCATCGCCGAACACATGATCGGCTGCGCCATGTACGAGCTCTGCAAAGTCGGCCACCAAAACCTCGTCGGCGAGGTCATCCGCATCGACGCCGACAAAGCCACCATCCAAGTCTACGAGGAGACCGCTGGTGTCACCGTCGGAGACCCTGTCACCCGCACCGGGAAACCTTTGTCAGTCGAGCTCGGCCCAGGACTGATGGAGACGATCTACGACGGCATACAGCGGCCATTGAAAGACATCAGCGACAAGAGCCGCTCGATCTACATCCCGCGAGGTGTGGACGTGCCCGCATTGGGCAGGGAGAAGAAATGGGATTTCACTCCCTCGGAGAAGTTCAAAGAAGGCGACCACATCACCGGCGGCGACAGCTTCGGCTCCGTCTACGAGAATAGTTTGGTCACCGAGCACAAGATCCTGCTCCCGCCGCGTGCGAGGGGTACGATCACCCGCATGCCGAAGAAAGGCTCCTACACCGTCGACGAGAAGATTCTGGAGGTGGAGTTTGACGGCCAGAAGACAGAGTACAGCATGATGCACCCCTGGCCCGTGCGTGTGCCGCGGCCAGTGGCGGACAAGGAGAGCTCGAACGAGCCGTTTATTGTTGGGCAGCGGGTGCTGGACTCGCTGTTTCCCGGTGTGCAGGGCGGGACGGTGTGTATCCCTGGTGCGTTTGGGTGTGGCAAGACGGTTATTAGTCAGAGTGTGAGCAAGTTCTCCAACTCGGACATCATCGTTTACGTCGGGTGTGGAGAGCGAGGCAACGAGATGGCTGAGGTGTTGATGGATTTCCCGGAGGTGAGCAGCAACCACCCCAAACCAACCCTTCCGCACCTCTTCCTTTCCATGCTGACAGTAGTGATGATGCGCAGCTCACAATCGACGTCGACGGCCGCAAAGAAGCCATCATGAAGCGCACCTGCCTCATCGCCAACACCTCCAACATGCCCGTCGCCGCCCGCGAGGCCTCCATCTACACCGGCATCACCGTCGCCGAGTACTTCCGCGATCAGGGCAAAGACGTCGCCATGATGGCCGACTCCACCTCTCGGTGGGCCGAAGCGCTTCGAGAAATTTCCGGCCGTTTGGGCGAGATGCCGGCAGACCAAGGTTTTCCAGCTTACCTCGGAGCGAAACTGGCGTCTTTCTATGAGCGCGCGGGGAAGGTGGTGTGTTTGGGGTCGCCCGACAGGAAGGGGAGTGTGAGTATTGTAGGCGCAGTGAGCCCGCCGGGAGGAGATTTCTCCGACCCCGTCACGTCATCAACCCTCGGAATCGTCCAAGTCTTCTGGGGCTTAGACAAAAAGCTCGCACAACGCAAGCATTTCCCCTCCATCAACACCTCGGCCTCGTACTCCAAGTACACGACCATCCTGGAGACGTACTACCAGAAGGAGAACCCGCAGTTCCCCCGCCTCCGCGACAGGATCAAGGAGCTGTTGTCCAACTCTGAGGAACTGGATCAGGTGGTGCAGTTGGTGGGGAAGAGTGCGCTGGGCGATGGGGATAAGATTACGTTGGATGTGGCTACGCTGATCAAGGAGGATTTCTTGCAGCAGAATGGGTATAGTGATTATGATCAGTTTTGTCCGTTGTGGAAGACGTTCTGGATGATGAAGTTGATGATGGGGTTTCATGATGAGGCGCAGAGGGTTATTGGGCAGGGGCAGAATTGGGCGAAGGTGAGTTTGTGATGGAAGGGAGCCGAGCTGAGTACAGCGAGGCTACATGTCTCTCTTCATCTGTTATCTTTGAGGTTGAGCGTTGGCTGACACGTATACTGTAGGTCCGCGAGAACACCTCGGAGATCCAGAGCGGGTTAAGGAGCATGAAGTTCGAGGTGCCGACGGAGGGGGAGGAGAAGATCACGAAGAAGTACGAGGAGCTGGAGAAGAAGATGCAGGAGCAGTTTGCGAGTGTTGCTGATGAGTAGTGGGGAGTGACGACGAGGGAGGGGTGGGTTGTGGAAGGGGAGGAGTGTCATGAGGGGGGGTTGTATATAGGAGTTAGGGGGTATGAGTACGGATAGACTGTCAACACGTTCTCGACGAAAGTCGCTGTTCTATCGCTATGTAAGCAAACTTGCGTAGCAGGATTGTTAACATAGTCATTCTCTGCTGGGTTTTCCCAATCAGGACGATTGTGGTATTCGTCTGCCTTCGTCTATTGAGTATGCATACGGTCGCATTAAAGATATGTCGTGTCGAGCGGTACTGCGCCACTCCAGGCGCCACAATTCAGATCGTCGTTTCCCTGGCTCTTGGCAGAAACATGAACGCATGTGGTCGCGGGTGAGAAGGGTTGAAGGCGCCAGAATTAATCGTTGTTCTTCTTATACCACCAGCCTCTGCTATTACGACTCCCACGAACTCGTTGCTCAGTTGACCAGCCCTTTTTGACTTGGCAGAATATTCTTGGACCAGCCACGTGGAAACACTGCGATAGGAAGAGAGAAGGAAACAGGGACAACAGATAGCACGACAACACCACCAGGACTGGCGCAAAGATGGCGCAGACGAATCCGAATGCGTAAGATATCCACACTAAAGGGACGAGGGTAGAGGAGAGGGCGGGGATATGTGCTGATGTTGTGAGGTGGGCAGGATCAATGTCAATGACCCCGGGTTGATCACGCTGGTCAATAAGCTGCAGGATGTCTTTACTACTGTTGGGGTATGTACACTTGCCACCTCATAAAGAAGAGAGAGGAACGGGGTATTGGGAGGGGAGGGGTGGGAGAGGGAGAGAAGATTGCAGCAAGGGTGTTCGCTAACAGCGACTGGCG
The DNA here is from genome assembly GCA_033117895.1 of Extremus antarcticus. Taxonomy (NCBI): domain Eukaryota; kingdom Fungi; phylum Ascomycota; class Dothideomycetes; order Mycosphaerellales; family Extremaceae; genus Extremus; species Extremus antarcticus. The sequence goes on from JAWDJX010000028.1 coordinate 341,407, forward strand.
CAGGTGCAAAACCCCATCGACTTACCACAGATTGTCGTAGTAGGATCGCAGTCGAGCGGGAAGAGTTCGGTGTTGGAGAACATTGTTGGGAGAGACTTGTAAGGCATTGCATACTTCCTTTGCACACCACCCGCGGAAGAGGAAGGAGGACTTAGTGGGGAGCACAAGCTGATGTTGAATCACAGTCTACCACGAGGAACAGGCATCGTCACACGAAGACCGCTCGTCCTCCAACTAATCAACCGCGCCGGCTCCCCCAAAACACAAGCCAACGGCATCCCCGACGCCGACACCAAAGTTGAGACCACCGACTCCGCCAGCAACCTCGACGAATGGGGCGAGTTCCTGCACATCCCTGGCCAGAAATTCCACGACTTCAACAAGATCCGGGAAGAGATCGTGAAAGAGACGGAGTCGAAGACTGGCAAGAATGCAGGCATCTCACCCGCGCCGATCAACTTGCGGATATACAGCCCGAATGTGCTGACCCTGACGCTGGTGGATCTGCCTGGTTTGACGAAGGTGCCGGTGGGTGATCAGCCGAGGGATATTGAGAAGCAGATCAAGGATATGGTGTTGAAGCAGATCTCGAAATCGAATGCGATCATACTGGCGGTGACGGCGGCGAATACCGATCTGGCGAACTCGGATGGGTTGAAGTTGGCTAGGGAGGTTGATCCTGAAGGCCAGCGGACGATCGGTGTGCTCACCAAAGTCGATCTCATGGACGAAGGAACAGACGTCGTGGACATCCTGGCCGGCCGCATCATCCCCTTACGACTCGGCTATGTCCCAGTAGTCAACAGAGGCCAACGCGACATCGAGCAGAAAAAAGCCATCTCCTCCGCCCTAGAAAACGAACGCAACTTCTTCGAGAACCACAAGGCCTATCGCAACAAAGCCTCCTACTGCGGCACGCCCTACCTCGCCCGCAAGCTCAACCTCATCCTCATGATGCACATCAAGCAGACCCTCCCCGACATCAAAGCCCGCATCGCCGGCTCCCTGCAGAAATACAAGGACGAGCTGCTCTCGCTCGGCGACAGCATTCTAGGCAACAGCGGCAACATCATCCTCAACATCATCACCGAGTTCGCAAAGGAGTACCGCATGGTGCTCGAAGGCCACAACGCCGAGCTCTCCTCCATGGAACTCAGCGGTGGCGCACGCATCTCCTTCGTCTACCACGAACTCTACTCCAACGGCGTCAAAGCCGTCGACCCCTTCGACCTCGTCAAAGACGGCGAAATCCGCACGATCCTCTACAACTCCTCCGGCCCCTCCCCCGCCCTCTTCGTCGGCACCACAGCCTTCGAAGTCATCGTCAAAGACCAGATCAAGCGCCTCGAAGAACCTTCCCTCAAATGCGTGAGCCTCGTTTACGACGAACTCGTCCGCATCTTAGGCCAACTCCTCAATAAACCCCTCTTCCGCCGTTACCCGCAAATGAAAGAGAAACTCCACGCGGTCGTCATAGCCTTCTACAAGAAATCCATGGACCCGACCAACAAACTCGTCCGCGACCTCGTCGCAATGGAAGCCTGCTACGTCAATACCGGCCACCCCGACTTCCTGAACGGCCACCGCGCGATGGCGATCGTGAATGAGAAGCACAACGCCGCGAAGCCTGTCCAAGTGGATCCGAAAACCGGGAAGCCTCTCACCGGTGCAGCGGCTGCGGCAGCGGCACCGAGGAGCAATTCTCCGAGTTTGGATTTGAATGGCGAGCAGGGGGGTTTCTTTGGGAGTTTCTTCGCGAGCAAGAATAAGAAGAAGATGGCTGCGATGGAGGCGCCGCCGCCGACGTTGAAAGCGTCAGGGGTGTTGAGTGAGAAGGAGAGTCAGGAGGTGGAGGTGATTAAGTTGTTGATTACGAGTTACTATAATATTGTCAGGAGGACGATGATTGATATGGTGCCTAAGGCTATTATGCTTAATCTTGTGGAGTAAGTGCGAGTTTGCGAGGTCTGCTCAGGGGAGGGAGCGCCGAGCAGAGTACCATTGGGAAGAGAAGCGATTGCTGACGGTGACGACAGACACACGAAGCAGGACATGCAGGCCGAGCTGCTCGAGCAGATGTACCAGTCCACCGAACTCGACGAGCTGCTCAAGGAGAGCGAGTACACGGTCCGGCGGCGGAAGGAGTGTCAGCAGATGGTCGAGAGCCTGGGGCGGGCGCAGGAGATTGTTGGGCAGGTGCAGTGAGGGCGCCGTGAGGTGGCTTGAGGTGGCTTGAGGTGGCTTGAGGTGGCTTGAGGTGCAGTAAGGTGGACTTCTGCGGTGATGAGTTTTTGGAAGACGGGTATAGAGCTGCGGCGAGGGATGCGACGTGGGGTTCCTATGCATGGCATGGCGTTCTATGTGCGCGCAGAATGGAATGGTATGGCATACTCCTGGTGCTGTAGCGTGGGGGTATCGATAAGTTATGAACTTCTTTTCGAGCTTGACTTTTTGAACCACATGTTACCACGATGTTGATTCAGCTGATAACTTTAGTGCCGTATCGTGTGACCTTACAACAGGCGCACGGAGACGGATAAGATAACACAGCGCAGTGCCTCTTGAACTTGCTACCTTTCATGCTGCTTACACAGCCGCTACAACCTTGAAGAGCCTGATGACAACCTGACTGGTTCTATAACTCTGTTAAGCCTTTCCGGGTCGTTCATGACCTTCAGTTCACTCGGACGACAGGAGCATTGGGTGAATCTCGATCGTGGCTTCCAGTCGAATTACTCATTCACCTTCAGCAAGCGCAACAATGGCTACCCGGACAACTGAAGCGCGGAAGTGTTCTCCGAGATAGCATCAAGCACCCTGCGGCGCCCTCGGACCTTTTACCACTCGCCCTAAGGTTCGAGACGCTTGTTCACCCTTCCACCCTTCTGACCGTTCAAGGCCGCACTATCGATATGACCTCTCCGCCTTGAAGTTGACCTGGAGTCTACCATCGTGCCGGTCAACTTACCTCAGGCATCCGTCGCCTACGAGATGCCTGCCAACAATGAAGCCAGTCTGCTTGGCCTACCTGTGGAAATCTGGCTTCGCATCTACGGCTACGTCTGCCAACACACACTCCATATCCGATGGTCCCATCGGCGCATAGCAATGCGAAAGGGCTTCCTCGCCAAAGAACAGGTGCCATGGCTGAGTCTCATGTTCTGCTGCTCCACTATCACAAGGGAATTGCGAGATTACATGCATTCGGCGGCGTATCTTGGACAGGAACACAACCGAACCTGGGTCTTCGATTTTAGGTGGCCTCGTTATATGCGTGTCTCACTAGCGTGGCGGAAGATGCCATGCCGGCCACAAGACGCCAAAAGCTTGCTGGTCAACTTGGAAGGCAAGCCTACCATTGCCACGTCGACGATTAACCTAATCGTACGGTATGGGCCACGGGTGAATTTCTTGAAGCCTTTTGGGGTCCGTTTTACGGCATTGACCGAGCTAATGGTGAAACCGGTACGTCAATCTCGATGATCGCAACAGCGTGCCATGCGGTACTCTAGAGCCTTTCGCACTCGATCAAAATTCGGAGAGCTCTGCTAACTGTTTTCCTGCCAGGTTGTTACGGCCGGTTGGCAGCCAGCATTTGGCCCGCCTGATCCCTCCGGAATGCCCTTTTGGCTATCTGACGCCTTCAAGACTCACAGGCCGATGGGTCTATGGCGCGATCAGGAGGCTGATAACTGGGTCTCTGACGTGAGTTCAAGCTCGAAAGGCTGGTTGGTTCGGTGGACTCGACGTGGCTTGAGGCATGAGTAGGAGATGGTTGCTAGCACCTACGATCACCTATGTCTCATTATTGCGAGTCCTAGAAAGAGTCGGAGCGCTGTTTGGCACGGTTGACGGTATTACCATGGCAATGCGCCCTGTACTCTACTCTACTCAAAAAAAATCGTCTCGTCTCGATCATGATTGGCTCAAATATCTCGGGCGCTAGTTCATGTACCTCCGAACGACACTTGCGCACGCGCACAGCGCTCAAGACCCCGACCCCCGATATCCTTCATCAATAGTTGCATCTCCCACAGTACCCGCAACCCTCCGAGCACGCCGTGAAGTCTTGCTCGTCATCTTCGTCAGAATGAAGGTCAAACCCACCTTCGGCATCGGAGTCAGCGCCAGAGTCAGCATCATCGTCCGACTCTCCTTCGTGGCCGTCCTGGCCATCTGCCCCTTTGGCCCACATGCGTACCAAGTCATCAGGCAGAGCATTCGGGAAGTCTCCTCCAACATGGCGGATCTCGAGTACGCCAGGAGTGCCGGAGCAGATTTCAAACCTCTCACTTGGGCGGCTCCTCGCCATTGCCAAGATCTTCGCCAGAGCGGCTGAGAGCACTTTGATCTCCTGCTGGTGGGTTTCTTCCCAAGCGCGGATCTTCTGACGCACATCATGGACTTTGACGTCGTGGAAGACGCCGCTTGTGTGGTGCGCCAAGACGAAGTTGGGGATCTGTCTGACCCAGAGTCTGTCAATCTCGCCGGAGAGGACGTCCTCTAGTGTCAACTGCCTCCGCGCGGAACGAGTTTTGACGTCGAACATTGCTTCTTGCGGAACCATCTTGCCGCCTTCCACCATTTTCAGACCGTCCAGCTGTGGTAGGCGTTGGACGTCTCCCGAGCGCAAGCCAGAGCCGAGATGGTCCGGGAGGTACCCATCACCTTCATACCGAACGATGCACTGAAAACCAGCAAATTCGTACCTGATCAATCGCTGATGAGAGTCGGCCTTCTTGACACAGTCGTCCAGCTTCGTGTACGTCTCGGGGAAGGTATGTCCGTAGCCGTGAACATCCATGATTTTCTCGTCGGGACTGTTCTCACGGCGAATCAAGAATACTGTGTCGCCGATGGTTTCGACAATTAACTGGAACGGTTTGGCGCTCTTCCGGGCGAAGCGGAGTAGATTGCCCATAGTGCTGCCGCAAGCAAAGACATCGACTTCGTCTGTGGCCAAATCTGGTGCCTGCGCAAGGACTGATCTCACCGCTGGCTCGATCGGGTGTTGAGGGTAGTGGACTGCGTTGATGTCTCGGAAGTAGGAACCGGAATCTTCTTCGAGTTGCTGAGGAACTGCCAGTGGGGCCCACTTTGGTGGCATACCTGTTTGCAATCAGTATGTCTTGCCTGAACCATGCTCCGGGCGATAAGTCTTACCAGGTATCACGATCGTGGGCTTCTCACCTCGCAACCAGCTAAATGAGGCCACGTACTGACATTTCTGGATAGCTGGCTTGACGATCCGAAGTGCTGGGTTCGACAGCAGGCCTTCGTGTGTCACCCTCTCGATCAGGGTGCCGCGCGGTGGTGGTGTGGTTCCAGTTGCAGTCGGTTCGCTTGAGTGATGTCCACGCCAGTTGCCTCTCCCGAGCCCTCCACCTCGTGTCGCAGAATATCTCGAGTGTCCGGCTCCGAATGAGTGGTACATGTTGAGTGACGGCACCCTGGGTGGGCGAGAAGGTATTCAGAGAGTATGTACGCTGATTCAAAACTCAAGTCCGGGCACTTGTTTTAAGTACGTCTTGAAGTCATTACACTTTTCGTCAGATGCTGCGTTGTTTGCAGCTCTGACACATCATTTCTTTTGTCTTATCGTTTCTGATTCTGCAGGTACGTGCTCCGGACAGCTGCAGTAATGATACATGCAAACGCGCAGCCTTGCATCGAATGTGGTGCGTGCTTCTCGAACGTGTTCGAAACAGCTCGAAGCTCGCGGCCTGCATGTGCTCGAACCGCCCACTTGGAATACCACAATCGGTACGAGCTACCTACAGCCTGCTTGTGCTAAATCACCCGGCCGGTGTACGACAATTATCGCGAGCTATCTACTGACTCCATCTTGCTGTTCCCACCTCATTGCAAAACCATCCTTGTTGACTACTGGCACGAATGGCGGACGCAGCGCAGGCGAGCAATCATCGCCGCAGTGATCGGCTTGCGAAGCTATTGCACGCTTTCCTCAATGGTCTCCGGCCTGTGCAGAGTTCGAGAGACGTTCAGCAATTCTTGCAAGCTATCTGCGACCTAGAGGACCATGCAACATGCGTGGAGAAGATTGGCTGCAGCAAGTCTGGTCTGGAGGTGCTGCACAAGAGCCTTCGATTCGACACCTCTATCAGCTTTATCAACGGAGCTGTCACTCAATTGCTGACTTACTTGGCGGTTCCGGAGGTCAAACGACTTACGAGCGGCCAGTTCTTGAAGCGTGTTCTGGTCGAGGTCGTCTCGCCGCCTGCCCTCTGGGATGCGATGATCCTTGCTCAGCAGAACGACCAGCTCATCCCGGACGCAGAGCTCAAATTCGCGTGGCTTCTTCTCGAGCTGCTGACCTGGGGTTCAGACCGTCCGGTCCGTGTCGATACCATAGCTACCAACATCACCGAGGAGAAGACATTCCTTCGATCCGAGAATCGTGAGCTTCGCAGTGCTGGCTATCGCATTCAGCACATCCTTCAGACCAAAGCATCGGGCCTCGCTCCACAATCCTCTGGCCCTGGAGGTCGCCACGACAACGACTTCGTCGACTACCGAGAGGTTGCGATCTATCCGACAGAAGACGAGCTCACGAGCAAAGATCCGCCTTTCTACAGCACTGCGCATGCACTCCTCCAGACACCCGTCGAAGCAAGAGTCGGGCAACATCTGGACAATCAATTCCGTCTGCTCAGGGAAGATTTTCTTGCTGAGCTACGCGAAGACGTGGACGCATCACCCGGCAAGAAAAAAGCTGCTCCTCGCCGCCAGCGTACACGACTACGAGAGCTTCGACTTGCTGGTCTGTACTGTGGTGAAGAAAAGAAACGACAACCATTTTCACTCGCCATCTCTGTTGGAAGAGGCTTAGGCCAAATTACAAGCGCTTCGAACCGTACGACCTTTCTTCGCAACAATCCCAATGTACTGCGGCATCATTCGTTTGGATATTTCATCGACAAGGGCAAGATCATCGCGTTTGGCACAGTCTTCCGAATTGAGAGTCTCCTCACCCGAGACCCTCCCGTTGCAGCTATCCGGACTCCTGGTGCCGGCGCACTGCACAAAATTCTTCTTACCTTGGCGACCTCAGAGACTATCGAGTTTGTTCTCATAGATACTGCAGTCTTTGCATACGAACCCGTGCTGCGTTGTCTTCAGGACAAGATTGAGTTACCTTTGTGGGAGCATCTACTTGGTGCAAACGATGCCGATACCGATACGGAATGGAGCGGTCACCTCGACAGTGAACCTCTTGACAGTCTCGCACATAACATCAAGTATGAGTCTGACCAAGACCTTCGAGCGCTCCTCGGGCTTCGAAAAACGGTGGAGCTCGACGACTCTCAGACCGCATCACTGCTCGCAGGTCTGCAGCAGTCAATCAGCTTGATTCAAGGCCCACCGGGCACAGGCAAGTCTTTCATTGGAGCGCTGCTAGCCAAGGCACTCCACGATCACACTAAGGAGAATATCTTGGTCATCTGCTACACGAATCATGCGCTGGACCAATTCTTGGAAGATTTGATGGCGATCGGTATCCCGTCGAGCAGCATGGTTCGCTTGGGCTCGAAGTCCACTGCGAAGACCCAACATATCAGCTTACGGGAGCAAGCACCTGCGAACCGTCGGTCTCAAGCAAACTGGGATGCTATCAATCGCCTTAGCGAGGAAGCCAGTCAGCACGAGCATGCTTTAGACGAGGTGGTGGCATCGTTCATGGCTACCCGAGCAACGAATTCACAGCTGTTGGACTATCTGGAATTCTCCGAAGAGGACTACGACTTCTTCGAGGCTTTCGAGGTGCCAGATGAGCAAGATGGCTTCACGAGGATGAGCAAGAACAACAAGGCCGTCGATAGATTATATCTGCTCGAGAGGTGGATGCATGGTAATGACCCAGGCGTATTCGCCGAACACTTATCTCCGTGGCACGTTGAAATTTGGGCAATGGATGGCGCAGCTCGTCGCCTCAAGCTTGAACAGTGGAAGCTCGAGATGCTTGCGGAAGTCGCGGACAGCATCACGGCAAAGTCCATGGTATTTGATGCTACCCAACATACTTTGCACGAGGCTCTAGGCCAGAAGGACACGGAGTTGATCCAGACAAAGCGTATTGTGGCTTGCACAACGACTGCCGCCGCCATGTTTACCAAACAGCTTCAAAGCGCTTCACCCGGCATCATCCTGGTCGAAGAAGCTGGCGAGATCCTCGAAAGTCACATCCTTACTGCCATGGGACCCAACACGAAACAGCTCGTTCTCATCGGTGATCACCAGCAGCTACGACCGAAGGTCAACAACTACAATCTCTCTGTTGAAAAGGGCGACGGATATGATCTCAATCGATCTTTGTTCGAGCGACTCGTGCTCTCTGGCTTCCCGCACACCACGCTGAGGCAGCAGCACCGCATGTGTCCAGAGATTAGTAGCCTGGTGCGCCATCTCACGTATCCCGACTTAGTTGACGCACCGTCGACTACCTCTCGTGAGCCTCTGCGAGGGCTACAGAAGCGAGTCGTGTTCATCAAGCATGAGAAGCAGGAACTCGCTAGCCACATTGCAGACCGTCGAGACCAAGGTGCATCCGTGAGTAAGCAGAACCTCTACGAAGCTGAATTGGTCAAGAAAGTCGTCAAATACCTGGCACAGCAAGGTTATGGCACTTCTGATCAGGTCGTTCTCACGCCGTATTTGGGTCAACTTGGGCTCCTTCGTCGTGAGCTGGCCAAAGACAACGATCCAGTACTGAACGATCCTGATTCGTTCGACCTCATCAAGGCTGGCATGGTCTCACCAGCCAGTGCCTCGCAAACGAAGCGCCCTCTACATCTCTCGACCGTCGACAACTACCAAGGAGAGGAAAGCGACGTTGTGGTCATCTCGTTGACTCGAAGCAATCCTGACGGCGATATTGGCTTCATGGTGTCGCCAGAGCGGTTGAACGTTCTCCTTTCCAGAGCTCGCAAAGCGCTCATCATCATTGGTAATCCAGCCACGTTCATAGCGAGTCGCAGAGGAGGCGAGATGTGGAATAAGTTCTTTGAACTCCTTGCAGAAAGCGATGCCATTCACGCCGGACTTCCGGTCCGCTGCGAACAACATCAAGATCGGCAAATGTTGCTAGAGACGCCTGCAGATTTCGACAAATTCTGTCCAGATGGCGGATGCTCCGCTCCATGTGGTGTGCTACTCAGTTGTGGCGTGCATGAGTGCCCGCAGAAGTGCCACCGTGCTCTCGATCATACGAAGATGAAGTGCGCTCACCTGATCCGCGACAAATGTCCTCAAGGCCACATACTGACGAGAACCTGCTTTGATGGTCATTCAGCGTCCTGCCACGTCTGCGATGCTGAGACTGCCGCAAAGCTAGCGCAGCAGGAGAGAGACTTGAAGCTTGAGCAAGAACGGCAGGCGCGCCAGGCAACCTATGCCCATCAACTAGCTGCCATTGATGACCAGCTAAAACACATTCGCGAGAAGGCCAAGGCGAAACGGGAGCAAGAGGAGCAAGCGAAGCTCCTTGCGCAGCGACAGAAAGATCTCGAGAACGCCCAGACCCGCCAGGCTCACAAAGAAGCCGCTGCCATCGCCGCTGCTCTTGCCACTCAATTGGAGACGCAGGCTCGCCAGGTTTCGGGTCTGTCGAGCTCTGCGGAAACTCCAGAAGCTTCGATGGAAGGGAGCTCCGCTGGTGATACCCAAGCTGTTCATGGTAGCACTTCAGAGGCACAACAGGATTGGGAGAGCCAAAAGGATGTCGAGGGCGCCGTAAATCCTGCTCTGGACGGTCTCATGAGCATGATCGGCCTGGAGGACGTCAAGGAGCAGTTCTTCGAGATCAAGTCGAAAGTCGATCTTCTCGTTCGGCAACATCTTTCAATCGAGAAAGAGCGTTTCGGTGCCGTCTTGCAGGGTAACCCTGGCACTGGTAAGACGACTGTCGCTCGGTTGTACTCCAAGTTCTTGTGCTCAGTCGGAGCGCTTCCAGGCGACGATTTCGTGGAGTCCACCGGTGCGAAGCTTGCTAGTGAAGGGGTGCAGGGCTGCAAGAAGCTTCTCGACGATCTCTTGAACAAGGGTGGTGGCGCCTTCTTCATCGACGAGGCGTATCAACTTACGTCTGGGGCCAGCTTCGGTGGAGGTGCCGTTCTAGACTTCTTACTCCCTGAAGTTGAAAATCTCACCGGCAAGGTTGTTTTCATTTTGGCAGGATATAACAAACAGATGGAGAAGTTCTTCCAGCACAACCCTGGCCTGCCGAGTAGGTTCCCTCGCAAGCTCCAATTCGCCGACTACGAAGACGACGAGCTCCTCGCCATCATGAACTACAATATTGGAAAGCGATACGAAGGTCGCATGGTGCTTGAGGATGGCTCTCAAGGCCTCTTCGCGCGCATAGCAGCACGTCGCATTGGTCGAGGACGAGGCAAGGAAGGATTTGGCAATGCTCGTGAAGTTGAGAACGTGGTTTCCATCATCGCTTCTCGCCAAGCAAAGCGTCTTCGCAAGGAGCGGAAGGCAAGCAAGAAAGGCGATACGATGCCCGATGACATGGCTTTCACGCGAGAAGACATCATTGGCCTAGAGCCTTCCAGTGCCCTTACCAGCAACAAAGCTTGGACGAAGCTACAAAAGCTCACTGGACTGCAGTTGGTGAAAGACTCCGTCAAGGCACTGGTCGACTCTCTCGTGTTCAACTACCAGCGAGAGCTGGCTGAGGAGCCCCTTGTCGAGTTCAGCTTGAACAAGGTCTTCTTTGGCAACCCTGGAACTGGCAAGACGACCGTCGCAAAACTGTATGGCCAGATTCTGGCAGATATCGGCGAGTCTTCACGCCCGTATTTTACCTCCTGCTACCTTACGAAATGCTAACCATGTCTTCTTTAGGCATGCTGTCGAGTGGTGAGGTGGTCATTAAGAAGCCTGCTGACTTCATTGGTGGTGTGCTGGGTGCTTCGGAAGCGAACACAAAGGCAATCCTGGATGCTGCTGTTGGAAAGGTGCTTGTCATTGACGAAGCGTACGGTTTATATGGCGGGGGCTCGCTCGCAGACCCTTACCGGATCGCGGTCATCGACACCATTGTTGCGGAGGTCCAGAGTGTGCCCGGAGACGATCGATGCGTACTATTGCTTGGGTACAAGCCACAGATGGAAGAGATGATGCAGAATGTCAATCCTGGTCTTGCTCGCCGCTTTCCCATCGACTCCGGATTTGTGTTCCAAGACTTCAGCGATGGTGATATGGCAGCCATCTTTGACCAGAAACTCAAGAACTCTGCGTTTCAGGTCACGCCACGAAGCAGAGAAGTCGCTCTCGAGATTCTGCAACGCGCTCGCAACCGACCGAACTTTGGCAATGCAGGCGAAGTCGATATCTTACTGAACGATGCTAAATTGCGACAGCAGAAGCGAATAGCCAAGGAGCCAAACTCACAGAAGAGTGTCTTCGAAGCTCAGGACTTTGATCTCGAGTTCGACAGAGGCGATCGTGCAGTTACGAACATTGCCATGCTGTTCAAAGACACAGTCGGCTGTGAGATAATCGTCACACAGTTGCAGGACTATCAGAACATCGCGGCGAACATGAAGAAGCTCGGCGAGGATCCCCGTGAGCAAATTCCGTTCGCATTCCTGTTTCGTGGGCCACCTGGTACCGGAAAGACGACTACGGCACAGAGAATGGGCAAGGTCTTTTACGACATGGGCTTTCTCGCCTCAGCAGAAGTCGTGAGCTGCTCAGCTTCTGACCTTGTTGGCGAGTATGTTGGTCAGACTGGACCAAAGACCCGCAAGCTGCTGGAGTCTGCTCTCGGTAAGGTGCTCTTTATTGATGAAGCATACCGTCTCGCGGGTGGTCACTTCGCTCAGGAAGCCATGGACGAGCTCGTTGACTGCATGACGAAAGAGCAATTCTTCCAGAAGCTGGTGATCATCCTCGCCGGCTACGATGCTGATATCAACCGCCTCATGTCTTCGAATCCTGGCTTGACATCTCGCTTTCCGGAGACTATGGTGTTCGAGCCTCTCAAGCCTCACAACTGTCTCGATCTTTTGACCAAAGCACTTCACAAGAAAAAGGGTCTTGACGTTACCACTCTATCAACCATCACACCCGAGATGCGACCTGAAGTACTTCAACGCTTCGCATCTCTCGCGTCCCTCGCAAACTTTGCCAATGCTCGTGACGTCCAAACACTCTCTAAGACGATCTACGGTCAAGTCATCAAACGTGCGAGCGCACCTTCTCCAGGTATGACAGTAACACCGACCCTAGTCTTGGAGGCGATGGATAGGATGATCATTGAGCGATCTACACGGGAAGCCGACGCTGCAACAGCAGCTGGCGCCACAAATTCAACACTGTTTGACCTGCCGATACGCCAGCAGCCCAGGCCATCAGCCGCTACTGTCAGGAATGTTACGACAAACGCAGCCACCCAACGCGACGTCCAACACGATCCATCTGAACCCCAAGCGCCCTCTGAAGATCAGGGACCCGACGACACCCGCAGCACATCTTCTGTCCAACGTGATGCTGGTGTGAGCGACGCCACCTGGAACCAGCTCCAGCTCGACCGCAAGAAAGCCGAAGAGGCTGAGATGGAGCTTCAGCGCATGTTGGAAGAGGAGCGCAAACTCCGAGAGTGGCTCAAAGCATGTGCAGACTCCAAGCGGCAGAAGGAGCTAGACGACCTCGAGCGAAAGCGCAAGGAGGCAGAGGAGAAGAAGCGTCGAGAGGTGAAGGCAAAAGAGATGCTCAAGCAGATAGGACGCTGCCCTGTGGGATTTGAGTGGATCAAGCAGAATGATGGGTATAGATGCGCTGGCGGCTCTCACTGGATCGATGATGCGCAGGTCGCGGATATGATGAGGTAGATTGATAGTGCCTTGATGTCGAGTGTCAATGTGAAAGTTCTTTTATTGCTTTGCATCTCATTAGTACTCATCCAATCATGCGCATCACTCCAGGGCGCGTGTCACCGCCGTGATAATTTCCGTCTTTCGGTTATTCTTTATGAGACCCAGAGGCGAATGTCGAGCTACTCCGGTCACTCTTCGACCACGAGATCTTCTTTCTCTCAGGATGCCTGCTGTCTGCTTCCCACTCAGAGCAGCCAAACCCTCTGCTGTCCCCTCGCATCTCTAGCACCAACTCGATTGAGATGCCCATACCACAGTCTCAAGCCGATGGCAGTGACTGCCGCACCAGCACTGCACGCAGCACAGACGGCATTTCCGGTTTTATAGCCTGTCTCCGCCTCGCTGTCCAACCAGATCCACTGCGCAATCATACTTCCCACCCCTGCGCAGGAGTTATTCATCGCCACAGCTATAGCCATTGCAGGAATGGAGGGAACGTTGCAAGTCACCCATCCACTCAATGGATTTGCGGACGGAAAGGCGCCCGACGCACACAGGAATAGCATAGCGTATCGGGCTTTGTACGCATCGGCTGGGAGAACAGCTTGGACGAGCCAGCCCACGAAGCCGACAACGGAGGACGCAGCGACGTGGTCGCCGCGAGCGTTGCGGGTATCTGCTGACCATGCGAGAAGTAGACAGACGCAGTAGCCGAAGATCCAGGGTGGGACGGTCATGAGATTTGCTTGGAGGCTATCGTAGCCTGGAACCTCGACTGTCAGTACAGTGTGGCCAAAGAGCTGTATTTCTTACTCACCAAGTCCATTGACGATCGTGGGAGCGAAGAAGGTCATGGAGCCAAGTGGTATCATGTCACAGCTGTGCTCATCGTCAGCCATAAGATTCCAACACCGAGACGTAGGCAAAGACTGCTTCACACAACACCACATACAGATAGGCGAAGTAATGCGCGACCATTCTTGGATGGAACAGCGTCGTCAGGATCTCTTTTCTTGATGCGTGCTCTTTCGTGTAGCCTCCACCTCTGACAGCGATCCGGTCCGAGATGTATTGCTTGTCGTCTTCACTCAGCCATTTGGCTCTGGCCGGGTAGTCTGGAACGAACCACAGCACGAGTGGCACACACAGTACAGTGACTATGCCTTCGACGAGCTTTGTTGGGGTGGGGAAGGTCAGCCAGCGCCTTGGGCTCTCGATCCCTCCAGTTTCCAACTTACAAAGAGCCAGCTGAAGCCTTCAAGGCCTGCGGTGCCGTTGAGGTGGCCGACTCCGTACGCTATGGCCCCATCTGTCACGGAAACCATCAGTACTTGTCGAGATACCAACCAGGGGAGTATGCTTACTGAATGCACCTGCGGCGGAAGCAGATGAACCGACAAGTGCTATCCGGAGCGAGCATTCTTCAACTGGGAACCACATTGTAATGAAATGCTGAAAATGAGGCTCTTAGATGGGAATGTGGTAAGTTGCTTGAAGAACTATGCTAGGAGGGCATCCGTAGCCCTCTTAACCAAAGTCCATCAAAGACTTAAGTAATTGCTATCAAAACAAACACAAACTCCCCTCCAAACTTCTCAAACAACCTTACCGTTGTCCTACTGAAAGGACTCTGAAACAACACTCCCCCTAAGCCCTTACTAGCAGGACTTCTATTCGTCCTTCAGTTCTTCAACAATACTCCCCTACACACTTTCTACTAATCCGTTAGTCATACTAAGCATAGCTCGCAACTTCTCAAAGTCTGGTTTAGCGAGTAGCTTAGTGAAGATGTTAGCAAGGTTGTCTTTAGTGCCGATACGTTAAGTGTTAATGTGGCCCTAGAGGACTATCTGTCGGAGATAGTAAAACTTTATCTTAATGTACTTTGTACGATTATGGAATTCTAGATTACGAGAGAGTTTAAGAGCCGTATTGTTATCGATAAATAAGGTTAGTTACTAGATACTTAGACCTAGGATATTAAGCTTAGTTATAAAGTTCTTATACCAAACAAGTTCTTATACCAAACAAGTTCTTAAGCGGCTTTACGTTACGAGTTTCCCTCTACTAATTAAGTCGATTCTATTAGCTAAATCGACCTAATCGGCTAATCGATAAAGTCGTATACTATCTAGTAGAATCGCTAGAAAAATAGTCTTCTAGCGTACCTATAGCTCTTATCGTAGGCGCGCTCTACTACTAGAACGGTCGTTATAGCGCTTCTAGTTCGTATAGTTAGCCTCTACTAACGATAGCGACGACCGCGAGTACTAATACTAGTCTATCTACGTTACCTATATTACCTACTATTCGTCGTAGCTATAGTAACAATCTACTTCCTAGCTCCTATAGTTAAGCGCTCTAAGCTATTACTAGTATACTAGCTCGACTACCTATCGTATACGTAAGGTATATACCCGCTCTCTATACTATCTTATTAAAGCTAGATAGGGTTCTCTATCCCCTTACGTCGTACGTCGTACTAAGATAGACTACTCGTAGTACTTGTCTCGAGCTAAGTTACCTAAACGTTAAGCCTACTAGCGTTATAGAGAGCGGTAGAAGGGATACTACTACTATAAGTAGAAATACCTAGCTACTAGACCTCTATCTACTACTCCGCCTCCTACTCGAACTATATATAATACTACTATACCCTAACTAGCTTCGCCGCCCTACTAGACTACTTATTTATCTCGTTCTTCTAAGTATCGAAGTTAAACTCTATAAATATCTTCTCCTTTATTGTAACCCTTTACCTATACTTTAACTCTACCTACTATACGTACTAGTCTATACTATCTTTACCGATTACCTCCTATACTAAAGCCTCTACCTCGTTCTATTTAGTCGTTAGCTTAAAGTATACCTTCCTAAGCGTTATTTCTCTTACGTCGGCTATTAGTAGCGGAGCGGAGCCTAAGGCTCTAGTTTCTATACTAGCGACGGTAGTAGAAGCGTTCGCGCCCTTAGTCGTCTATTACCCTCTACCGGTTCTAGTAATCTAGCCGCCTATTAGGTCGATACTAGTAGGTTTTAGCGTACCTATTCGTAACGTCGAATCGCGGAAGTTATTCGTAGTTAGGCCGACGGTTAGGCCGACGTTAGGGACTTTGTTCTTTAGCTTACTAGGCGTTAAGTCGGCCTAACTATTTATAGGCGTATTACTAGTTAGATCGACGTCGTTAGATAGAGGAGATTCGTTATCTCGTCCCTACTCGCTATTATTATTACGCTCCTAGATTAGTCTCTCCCGCTATTAGCCTCGAACGCTATAAACTCCTATCGATACTTACTATACGGCGCTAGGCTAGAGCCCCTATATACGGAGTCTTAGCTACTACTATCTCTACTTATACCTTAGCTCGCGTTCTTAAATACGGCCTAGCCTTCGCCTACGTAGGGTAGAGAACTAACGATAGCCTACTTATAAAGCGGTATCGTAGTACGTTCGCTTACCCCGCGGGAAGTCGTTAGTAGTACTAGCTCTTCCTCGTTATTAGAGAATATACCTTCTATCGAATCTATAAACTACGTAAAGTCCGTCCTTAGAGATCTATTAGTAGCCGCGTTGTCTTCTTATATACTAGCGCGGACTATAGTCGTAATTTACTTTAATACTCTCGCTTTATAGTTATCGCCTTAAAGATCCTATTCTTCCTTCTAGGCTCTAAATATACTCTAGATAGTTACTAGAACTAGTAATAGGTATCGATTATTCTTCGCGCCTTAAGTAGGTAGGCCTAGTTTCTAACCCTCTAGTATACTATAGATAGTAGCTAATACGCTTAATATAACGAACTTATATATATACGTAAATATCGCTATTATATTACGCTACTACGCGAGACCTAACTAGGTATAGTATAAACGCTTAATAGCCTCGATTAAGAGCTTACCGCGAAAGCGTTTTATCTATACTATCGTTAGTATACCGTACGGTATACGGGATATTACTTACTAGGTTATTATCCTTTAGTTCGTATTCGTAGTTAAGTAGTTAACTCGCCGCCTACTTTATACGCGCGCTAACTACTAATCGTACCGCCTAAGGTATATAGTTTTCTATAGCCTCGCGGATAGAATAACTAGTATTGTTCTAGCTTATCTAAAGGCTCTCCTATAGCTACGAACGCGTTAGAATAGTAGGATAGAGACGCTAAATACCTACCGTATATAGTCCTCTTAGTAACGGCTTCTCGTTAATCCGTTTATAGCCTAGCCCCTATAGGCTATCCTATACCTACTTCTAGCCCCGTTTAGCCTCGTCGGCGACCTATTAATCGCTCTAACTACCCGTTAGGTATATTACTAAGTAGCTATTCTTACCTATAGCGGTAGTCGCGTTTAAGAGGTACTTAGATCGGTCGTATATCTCTACCTCGTACCCCTACGGCTTAAAGTCCCTATTCTTAATCTACCGCGTAGTAACTAGATCGTTAAGCTCCGGGTACTACTTCGACCTCTTCTATATATAGCTACTAGCGTTACCGTTACCGCGCGTCTACTTACTACTACCGCGTTTCGTAATACCCTATTATCTCGTTAGTTACTATCTTTAGGAGACGCGGGACCTTACCTTCTACTAATCCGCCTAAGCCTTCTACCCCGTATAGTTAGACTATTCGTCGCCTAATTCGGTATTAACTTTAGAGTCTAACTAGTAAAACTCCGCGCTATCTATTAAAAAGACTAATATTAATAGTTTAGTATAGTAGGATAAAGTTAGATAGTATAGATAGTAGAGAAGCCGCGTAAGGAGAAGGGATTAGAGGAGAAGCGGTATAATATAGCCTTATTTACTATAAGAACGCGCTAGATAGAGACGCGCGTATAGGTCTTATAGTAGGTATTACCTAATTGGACTATATATCGTAGTCGAGCCGACCGTTAAGCGGGCCTCCGAGTATCCGCTAAATACTCTCCGTAATTAGGGCGAGAGTTAGGGTAGTAGAATACTAGTATGCGTTAGACTATATATAAGCTAATATATATCGTAATAACGTCTCGTAGCTACTATAGTATTAATCCGGCCGACCGTTAGCCTAATACCGTCTTCCTACGAAGTTTTAGCGGTCGTCGCCGTCCCTAGTTATCTATTAGCTATTTATTACCTTTAATTTTAAGCCTATTTCGAGAAGTAACTACGACTAGTATACTACTATATTAGATATACTATTATATAGAAGTAACTCTTAATACGTCTAATATATCTCCTTAAGCCGCCTTATACTATAATAATAAGCTTACTCTAGCTAAGTTAGATATTACTCCGCGGAGTATTACTAGGACTATATAATCCGCCGGAGCCTAGCTAGTAGATAGTTATAGCTACTCTACCCGTTAGGTAGCGATATATATTATATACTATATTATAATACGGTTATACTAGACGGCCTTCCGGCCGACTATTAGGCGGATAGGATCGAGGTTATAATCGTCTTCTAGGTAATTTAGTACGCTATCGGCTTACCGCTAGCGCTCTAGCGCTTAGTAAAGATATTCCTCGTAGATACTATAAATTATACGTACCCTCTATATAAACCGCCCTCCTATCCTAACTCCTACCTAGTTATATATTTATTACCTCTATTAGTAGATACTCTCTAATAAGACGGCTATACTAGAAGGAGGGTATTAGATATACGTACGCCTACTCCCGTCGCTATAACTACTAGTCCTCTTATAGCGATAGTAATACTAGAGCTAAGTAGCTTAGTTATAAGGATAGAAGTACTATTAGGGCTTACTAGAATATTATTAAGCGTAAGGACTACGCTTAATAGCTAACTAATACGACCTCCTTCGCTAGCTAATAGTTAGGCGGATATCTATCTAGAGGTCTAATAATACCTCTATTATCTACTAATATACGAATTGCCTATAGGCTACCCCTACTATAAGGATAGGGTTATATAGCTATAGCCGCTATATCTAGGTTATTATCTACTTCCTAGTCGTCTTAAAGATAGGCTAGCTAATCTAGGTTATTATCTACTTCGTAGTTACGCTTAGGATAGGCTAGCTAATCTAAGTTCTTACCTACTTCGTAGTTATCTTAAAGAGAGGCCTACTAGTCTAGGTTATTATCTACTTCGTTAAATCGCCTATAAGTAACTATTATCGAGCGGACTAGCGGCTCGATATAGCTTTATTAGTATAGTATTATATATCGATAGAGCTACGAATTAACCGTACTTAGTTAAATCGAGGGTATATTAAAACTTAGGTATATCTAGTATAGGCTATATATACCTATAGTTAGTAGTTAACGCTATAATAAGCTCTATCGAGTAGAGTATTTAGCTAACGTCTATCCTTCTCTAGTCGATATATAAATATACGTTTAGGGCTTCCTTATATATTCTATCGATATAAGCGTAGCTAAGATAGACTAACGTTATTAGCTAGTTAGAGATTAATTCTAACTTATATTCTATAGTAGTTAGAATACTATATAGTATTACTTTCTACTCTAATTATCTACCTTCGCCGTCTTATAAATACGCCTCCTACTTCGTCGCTACTAATAAGTTATAGCCTTCGTATACCTATAACCTCCTTTCGCTACCTCGTCTATCCTTCGAGTATTATACGTTAAGCGGTTAGTATAGAAATTACCGCTTCTATACCCTTACTAGCTAACTATAACGAATACTTAGTACCGGAGTATTATAGTTTACTAGTACGGTAAAGAGTAAACTCTAGCGGAAGCTCCTTATTATAGTATAGATATCTACGTAGTTATCGAATCTTAAGAGGTCTAGAGCGTCGTTAATATCGCTTAGTAAGTCTATATACTCGTATACTAGCCGTTTACTTCTAGTCGCGCTACCTCGTACTAATCGGAGGCGGTACTAGATAGCGACGATAGCGATTTCGCCGCTAGTAGTTTTTAGCTATACGTTACTAGCGTAAACCTAGCGGTACCTCTAAATAGGGAGGCCGTAAGAATCTCTTAGATAGGCGACCTCTAGTATATAAGGACGGTCGTCGTCGGGTACGGTATAACTAGTCGGTTAGTTATAATTAGAGTTACTAATAGCTAGAAGGCTTACTTCTTAGCTTTAGCGTACTTACTACGCCGTTCTATAAAGTCGCTCGAAGAAGATATTATCTATATTTTATTAGCTAACTACCTTACGAGGCCTTAAGGTAGTATAGTAATTACTATTTAGTATATAGTTATATAGCCGCTATTACGTTATATAGCGTTAGTCTAGTTCTAAATAGAAAGTATAGTAGGTACGGAAAGGTATATACTACTAAGGAGCTACGTAATATTATCTAGCCGATTATCTAGCCGACTACGATTATACCTTAGGACTCCGCGGCGCCCTAACGTATACTATTTCTTATATCGCCGTAGTACGTTTATTCGCTTCTCGCCTCCTATAGTACCGTAAATATAGGTCGTATATATAGTAACGAGGGGTTAGAGGGGGGTTTAAGCCTTTACCTCTACTACTTCTTCTCCTTTTCCTCCTTCTATAGTACTATAATTATAGGTCGTATATATAGTAACGGGGGTAGGGGGAAGGGGGCCTTAGCGCCTCCTCTCCTTTACCTCCGCTACTTCTTCTCCTTTTCCTCTCTCTATAGTACTATAATTATAGGTCGTATATATAGTAACGGGGGTAGGGGGGAGGGGGCCTTAGCGCCTCCCCTAATTTACCTCTTTCTCCCGTCCTCTATAGTACCGTAGTTATAGGTCGTATATATAGTAATAGAGGGGGGCTCTATACCTCTACTACGTCGTCTCCTTCTTCCTTCGTCGCTATTTAATACTATATTATAGGTCGTATATATAGAAACGGTAGGATAACCGCGCTTCCGTATACTACCTCCGTCCGCTTTACTTTATAACTATTAGTATCGTATTTACTCGTACCCTCTAGCCTAATAATTACGCGTCGCTACTATCTTTATATCTACGTTAGTATCTCTACTTACGGTTTACTACTAGCCCGTTAAGCTACTCGTTAAGCGGACTTACTAAATCTAGTCGAGCCGACTACCTAATTACTATTCTTATTCTTTTATATAACCTCTCTCTTACCGATTACATTAAACCTAGATTAGTAGTAGCTCGAATAATACTTAACGATATAGCGCTAGGTTTAGGTACCTATTTACGCCTAGTATAATCTCTACCTAAGTAGAAGCCTTTACTTTACTAATAGCGGTAGCTACCTATATAAGGGACGTATATATATACTTATATCCGCCGACCTTCGTTTATCTTACCGAATAACTAGAAGTATAAGAGCCCTCGACGTCGTAAGACTCTCTCGTACGTAGGTCGTATTAAAGATATATCTAATAGGGTAATCTTAGTAGTAGAGTATAGGTAGTATAGTATCGTAGATAAGGCCGTTTATAAAGTATATTCTAATATAGCTCGTACTAAGTATACCGCTAGCGTTATAAAAGGGTATACTTACGCTCGTTATAGGTTAAAAGGAACTAGCTATTCTTTTAAGGTAAGAGAATTATAGTTACTATCTTTAACTACGTACTAATCGTTCGGACTAGGGTAGTAAAGTAGTACTACTAGCGATATCTTCGTATATAAGACTAACGACTATACGGTAGGTACTATAAGGTAAGTAGGAAGTCGAGTAGGAAGTTAAGTAGGAAGTTAGGCGGAGGATAAAGGCTATACGTATAGAGCTCGATATTATATAAGCTAATAATTAGCTCCTCTATAACTAGCTTCGATTATAAGGAGCCTAGGTTAGTTAGTACTTAGATAGTAAAAGTCGGCTAATAGGCTAACGTCGAGCTAATAATAGGTATAGTTATATAAGCGACGGAAGTCTATAATTCTCTTCCCTAGCTTACCGCCGTATCTTACGGCTATACTACGAATATAAGTAGTTAACTATTTATTAGTATATAGCTAATTACCGTAATCTACTATAGGCTATTATCGATAACTAAGTACTCGTACGAGCGGCTAGTAGAAGATCTATTATAGGATATATCCTACGCTAACTAGTTAAGTCGACTATCGAAATAGTTTATAGCCTCTATCTTTACGATAAAACGCTTAAATTTAAGGCTATTTATCTTAATAATAAAGTAGCTAGAGGTACTTACCCTTATAGAAGCGACGTTATAGAGTTAGTATATCGCCTTCTAACTACTATCCTTACCTACGACTAATATTATATCTAGCTATACGTATTCTAGAGCTAGTCGTTTAGTATTTACTACCTATATCGGCCGTAACGTTAGCGATATAGAGCTAATAACGGCTTCTATACTATCCGGCTTAGATACCGTTAATTTAGACTCTAGCGTAGGCCGGTCCCCCTTCCGCTACTAGATATTATAGTAAATCTTATATACTAGGCCCTAAAAGGCGATTAAGCCGGCTTTAGTCCGTATATACTATACTATATCGGGGAAGCAATACCTTATATCTAGATCTAAGGAGACTAAGAAGGATAGTTATTACTATATCGCGTCTTTCGAGGCCCTTAAGTAGAAGGTATAGTAATTCTAGCTACTCGTAATTACGACTACCTTAACTACGGAGTAGAAACCTAGATATACTTCGCTACTAAGGTTAAGGCCGGTAAGTATACTATCGATTAATTATCGCCGTTACGCGTCTTAAGTCCTCTAGCGCTTTAGGCGAGGAAGCTAATACTTTATAAGTTTCGAGGACCCGTTTATATATCTTATAGGCGTATACTACTCGTCCTAAGCGAGAAGACTTTACGCTATTAACGATAGTATCGTAGGCGTAGTATAATAGTAGCTACGAGGTACTAGGTATATAGGTAGCGGCGTCGTTTCCTTAAAGGCGCGT